>JANAVB010021597.1:117500-377909 GCA_029216955.1 Iris pallida
TACTGTATGTGAGTTTTGAGATGTATTCTGAGTTTGTATCTTAGACACTTAGACTTCTATCTGTTGTATCTCTTTTCGATTTTATGTTTTATCTATCTTCCTTTATGCTCTACCTTAGATGTGATTGAGTTTACATTCTGCTATGTCACCCCCATTCGGAGAGTATAAACTATTTAGTCTTATACTGTTAGATGCATTGAGACCTAGGACAGCGTTCTACCGCCGATACTGCGGCGTAGGCTGGACGTTGTTACGTTCCCGTGCCTTAACTCTAGGGTGCGGGTCGTGACACATTTTTAGTGGTGGCACATGCAGGTCGAGATTCGCATTAGTACGATTTCGTAGTAGCACAACGACTTAGTTGTACTACTACGAGCCTGCTATAGGATATATAAATTAAGATGTTAGGATGAGAGGATACTCAATCACTGTTAGAATTCCTTGAGAGATTCCTGGGATGACCCTTGAGAATCTCATTTTGAATTCCGATTTAAACTCTTTTTCCTTGTTTTGATTCACCTTTTTCCTTGATTTGAATTTGATTTTTGTGGATTCATTGTAGAACTTTGAATCCTGGTATTAGTTGATGATTTTGATAAAATTTTGTAGTTGTTGATTTAATTTTGTATTTAGATTAACATTTTCAAATCCAAGGTACTCAATCACACTTAGGATTCTTTGAGAGATTTCTGGGACGACCCCTGAGAAACTCATTTTGAACTTCAATTGGAATTCATTTTCCTCTTGTTTGGATTCACCCTCATTCCTTGCTATTGAATTTAAGCTTGATGGGTTCCTCTCGTTTGAACTGATGAGAAGGAACATATCTTCATTATTCTTTCTCGCCATTATTCCCTTGCATTCTTATTTACCTCTTATCTTAAACTCTGTCTCATTACATTAATTACCCATATCTTGTCGTCCCTACCAGATGTACTTCAAAACCCTTGAATCTTCGTATCTTTTGCATGGGGAAGGCTAAGGAAGTGACATAAATTATGTAGCTCAGAGAAGACGTAACTGGTTATTTTATGATGATCTAAAGGAAATCAAATGTGGAGTGTTCCATATGGAAACTTGAGATAGAAAGGTGGTAAAGGTCTCGAATAGAATAAAGAGATGTATACTGCCAATCTGGAAACAATTACATTTAGAGAAATTTTGGGGTTATGAGATAGTTTATAGGTGTATTCAAAACTAATGAGGATATCAGAGGTCAACCTAGTTTTGAGAACTTAGAAAATCTTAGTTATTGATTCTGGAGAAAACTTTTACTTTGAGGCTATGTAGAAGGTTAGTAATGGAAAAGAGAAGTTAATTGTGTTTAATAAGGATATTAAACAAGATATTACGAGGAAATGACTAGGGATAGAGAGAACACAAAGTTATGGAAGTTTAGAGATTGTTGTGAGAGGAGGAAGACGTTGAGTGTCTGTATCTGCCTCTCTGGTGGTATGTTTGTTCGTTGTGTGTTCTGTCCGTGTGTAGGTAGGTGGAAGAAGGAAATGGTCCCTCTCTTTATATAGGCTGCAGGCTGGCTGCTCATGCGCGCATATATAGGATACGCCTGGTCGTGGGGACGCCACGTGGTGATTGCTGATGGAGGCGCATGAACGATGTGCCCTGATCGAGGGGTTGAATTCTTCATGCTGCTATTGTGGACCGACACGTAGCAGAGGAGAAGATCTTTCTGTTGCTGAGATCTTGGGCGAGTCGAGTCAAAGGACACGTGTCATCGACCCATGGCTCGGAGATCCCTAATTTTGTGGGGAATGATCCGGTAGGATGTGCCTAGGATTGGGCGCACGAGGAGGCTTTGGCACGTAACCTTTAGGAGTCACGAACCATTCGGGACGTATGGCTTTTGAGGCACATGCGAGGCTTCAGTAATGACTTAACTCCTGTCTTTCGGGATCAGAGAGAAGTCTGGGACGCATGGCTTTTGAGGCGCATGCAGAGCTTTAATGGTGACTTTCCTTCTGTCTTTAGGGATCAGTGAAAAGTCTGAGGCGCATGGCTTTTGAGGCACATGCAGATTTGGGCGCATGGCTGCAGAGCGCATGCGAGTGGTTGAGTGGCCACGTGGTAGTAGCCGTCGGAGGAAAGTAATGATAATGCTGATGTTGGCGACGCTTCGTCTTCTGAAAAAGCTGTCAACTGTTCAGACTTCCGGAGGCGTGCTGCCAACTCTGTCAGTTCAGCATTTAATGTTCGTGACATTCGATGGACAGCTAAGTGGGCGCGTCGGTTGGCGTCCCACTAGGCGTATGAGGACGCATGGGGGGCGCATCCCTGTGACGTGCTTGGTACTGAAGGGCGCGTCTGTGTGATGCGCTTAATGTTGAAGGGCGCGTCTATGTGATACGCGGTCTGGCCGGCGCATATGCTTCGTGACACGTCTTTAATGGTATGACTGTTACGATCTTCGAGTGCTTTAAATAGCTGTTTTGACTTAGCTGAATTCGAAGCGTCCGGTTCATCCATTTAATGTAAATTCATTGCACAGAATTCGGAGAGCCATCCACTTGGCACATGGGTTTGATTTGCCCGGCCTATAAATAGTGGCATGGAGAGAGTTTGCTTCTCGTTCTCTCACGTTCTTCCAATATGAACTTGTTTACTCGAATGCATTCTGTTGACGAGATGCTCCCGAGGGTGAAGATGCGACGCCATGTCTTCATTGATGCACTTGAAGGTGACTGTTACATCCAAAATTCGGAGTCGAGGGCTTCCGAGGCAGACGGAAGGTGCCTGTTGCATCCAAAGATAGGGATGCTCGAGCCTCGTCTTCGTTGTGCAGGAAAAGCCGCAGATTGGAATGGCGGTGCTGCGGCTTTGGGGGCTCTTTCTTCCTTCAAAGTGGACGTTGCCCACTCTGGTTGTGTTGAAAGCTGCTCCTTTAGCCGCGGTTTCGATTACGGTCTTCTTTGGCCTTTAGAGGCTCTTTCGAAACCTTCCCTGGCCACAGGTTGGCTTGTGGTGCTTTTCTCTTCCTCGGTTTGGAGAGCTTTTCCTCCAGCTAGAGGTTTGATTGTCACCCTCATTCTGCTCAATAAATGCTTCATTAGTCGAAGCATTTAGACGACGGTGAGCCTGGCTGGAAGAGCGGCACATAACTGGGCTGCTGAAGGGATGCACCTAACTGAGCTGCTGAAGGGATGCACATAACTGAGGATGCACATGAATGAGCTGCTGAAAAGGATGCGCCCTGCTGAGGGCACATGGTGGGATACGCCTGACTGGGGGCGCATGGTGATCGCTGTGCCTATTTGAGGGCGCATGGTGGCTGCTGGCTGTAAACTTAGGATCTTTTCTTTTGTAGAAATTCTCCTTTGTACAATCTTTTCTAAACATGTAATAGACTTTTATATGTAATAAAAAGTCCTCTTTCGATGTTCATATTTGTTGTTTTTGCTGTGTGAAGTACTTTGTCCAAGCTCTGGCGCATGTAGTCTGGCACATGGGCTTTCTGGTTCTGAAATTCCATGCTTCTACAATGGATATCGGACGTGACATAATACCATGAGTACTCCACCCCGATAACATTCCGTAAGCTAAAAAATCGTTGATGGTCCACATGAGCATCGCCCTCATCTGAAAGTTCTGCTCCATCGATATATCAAACGTCTGGATGCCAAACTGTCATAATTGTTTTAACTCGTCCACCAACGGTTGCAAGTAGATATCGATGTCTTCTTTGGATTTTTTGGACCGGGTATGATAAGTGTGAGGAACATGTAAGGAGTTTTTAGGCACATCCACGGTGGTAGATTGTACGGGGTCAAAATCACCGGCCAACAAGAGTATTGTGTCCCCGACTGTCCGAATGGAGTTAATCCATCAGAACATAAAGCCAATCGAACATTCCTAGGCTCCGCAGCAAAATCAGGATGACACCGATCAAAATGCTTCCATGCTTCTCCATCGGCAGAATGAGATCATTCTCCTTCATCCACCTTCCGTTCTTTGTTATGCCATGTCATGTGTTGTGCAGTATTTGCAGACATATACATCCTCTGCAGCCTCTTTGTGATTGGCAAGAACTGCATGTACTTGTACGGACGCATCCGCGTCCGGGCAATTGATTTTCCTTTGCCCCGGATTGGCTTGTACCTGTCACGACCCGCACCCGCTTTTCGAATACGAAGCGTGTCCAAGCCCAGCTACGTATCGAACAGACTCAAGCCCGACTCGAATACGTAAACGTTGTCAAGGCTATGGTATACTGCCAAATCATGGCAAACAAATCTATATCTCAATCCACAATTAGAATATAAAACAAGAATGAACACTATGTGTCGTGGTCTGCAGCCCACTAGCATGCATGTCCGATAAGACTCTAAAGAAAGATAACAAGAGTCTAAACTGAATCAAGAAATAGGATATCTCATAATAATGAAGAAAAGCATGAGAGGATAATAAACACAATAACGATACCTGAATCCCGCAAGCGTATTATCACGTCTGCCATCCAGAACTGCTAACTAACTCCACGCAATAACTAACCTGAAGAGATCATCAGGTCCTCAGGGGACATAGCAAGATACATAAAAATATGCCTATCTAGCAGTTTATCATACAATAAAGAAAATACAGAAAATAAACGAGAAAGACCAATCCGCACGAAAATACGACTATACACGACTGGAAGAACCACTACGCCTAAGCGAACTGCTGGAGAAGAACAAGAGAATACGACATCACGATGTCAATGGACAACCAATCGAATACTCAAACCCTCACCCCTAGTGTGGACTCGCAGGTTTGAACAACTACTAGCCCTCGCCCCTAGTGTGGACTCGCAGGCTAGCATTACCCTCGTCCCTAGTGTGGACTCGCAGGTGTGAACCATATACTACTAACCCTCGTCCCTGATGTGGACTCGCAGGCTAGCATCACCCTCGTCCCTAATGTGGACTTGCAGGTGTGGACTGATAACTACTAACCCTCGTCCTTGGTGTGGACTCTCAGATTAGCTTACTAACTCTTGCCCCTGGTGTGGGCTCACAAGTTAGCTTAACTACTAACCCTCGCCCCTAATATGGACTAGCATGTTAGCTTACTAACTCTCGCCCCTGGTGTGGGCTCACAAGTTAGTTTAACTACTAACCCTCACCCCTAATGTGGACTCGCAGGTTAGCTTACTAACTCTCGCCCCTGGTGTGGGCTCGCAAGTTAGCTTAACTACTAACCCTCGTCCCTAATGTGGACTCGCAGGTTAGCTTCAAGAATTTTAAGGTACAGCAGTTCCAAAATGACTTATTCATCCTATGATACGATGCGACTCAGTCCAAGTACAAGAGATGACACGACACGACCCAATCACGATACATGAGAAAAACCAATCCAATATGAACTACAAAGCTAATTATAAACAAGGCTATATATAAACTAGCAGGCATGATATACAAATCACATATAACTAATCAACTAGTAAAACCGTATAATAATATAAATATGCATGTAAATAAACTGTAGAGGAATGCAAGGTATCTTGCCTGGATGTTGCACGCAGAATCCCACAAAATAATCAACTGCCAAGCCATAGAGTCAAATCATCACAACTGTCTCAGAAAGCTGAAATAAACATTACTAATGTTCTCAGAATAGTCAAATTAGCTAGGATTGCCTGTCCTTAAGTCCAATTCTGGACACAGGGGCAAAACGGTAATTTTGGGCAAAAACGATGTCCGCCGTTGGATCCGCTTTGCACCGAAAAGCGTGTCAGAGTCTATGGTCTCTAAAGTCGTCAAAATATATGTCTACAGATCCAGTTTTTTGATACGAATCCAACCGTATGTCAAATTTTGGATTTCGAGGGGCCGTGCACAAAATCGCCCGTTGAATCGGACCGTAGGGCCCGCAAAATGGCGTTCCGATTCTACTGTCTCAGAATCGGACCAAACTTGGCATACAGGACCAAAAAAATGATACGGTCCTGTTGGCGCAAGTTTTGTCTCGATCTGACGAGTGTGTACAAAGTAATTGAGGAATTTGCACAGGGACCGATACGAAAAATTTTGACGGATACGCATCAAATTCGTCGCGCACACACGACTAATTTGAATTCCGTCAAAGCCGACACGACCACGAAGCCGTTACATAGCTTTCGATGCCTTCAATTCGCGACCACGTCGCCTGGTTTGGCGGAACGCACGTCGTGTGGAACAATTTTCTAGTTTTGAAAACAGATTTTTGAAAAACTTTGGGATTCGGTTTCTCGACGCGTAGTCGATGATTTTCAAATCCGCAAAAAGGGTTGTGAAGCTCTATATGTTGTTGATAAACTCCTTCAAATAGAATTTCTAATATAGCATTAGATCGATCGAAATCGATCTTCAAACATGGGTGATTGGGCTGTACTAGTGTTCTGTTCTCGAGCAAGTTTTTGCTCGGGTTCGTGTCGACTTTCTGGGGTTTCTACTATCATAGGATAAAATCCAACTGAAGGGGTTTGAAGAGGATCTAGTAGGCTTTCTGAAACACTTTATGGTTCGAAAAATGGATAATCATAGACGGAGAACTCGTACCTTGAAGTTGGGCTTCGAAACGCCTACTGCTGCTCCTCTGTTGGCTAAGCGCGCTGTGCACGGCGGTCCCGGCCGAATCCGGCGACTTGGCGGCGGTGCAGGGCCGCCGGGGTGGTCGCCAAGGTGTGGGGAAGGGTGGCGCGTGGTGGCGGCGAGATTTGGTTATGGGAGTCGGTTAGGGTTCAGTGTTTCCCGATCGATCTCCAAATATATATATGAATACTGTTACCGGGGGGGTTTATCCTCGGGTTGCTGATGGCTTCTCCGCTATGGCTGAGTAAGCCCGAGCCTGAAAATGGTCTTAGGGTCCAGCTCGGTGGCTAGGCCGGGATTCTAATGTTATTTCTTTTCTTTCTCCTTTTCTATTTCTTTTTCCTAATTCTTTTCCTATTTCTCTTTTCTATTTCGTAACTATATATATATATATATATATATATATATATATATATATATATATATATATATATATATATATATATATATATATATATACAGGAATACCTATGTATATGTATACATACATACACACGCGCATATATATATATATGTATATATATTTTAAAAAAAAAAAATATATATATATATATATATATATATATATATATATATATATATATATATATATATATATATATATATATATATATATATATATATATATATATATTTAAATACACCTATACATATATATTTATTTATAATTCCAATACACAAGTTTATATTGTATATTAGTATATATATATATTCTTATTAATACAAGCTACAATAATGTAATTTATATATATGCATATATACCTATATACTATAAATACAAACACGAATAATAAATATTAAGTATAATTGATATTTGAAATCTGATAATTAATTTTATATACCAAAAATCCCAAATAAACTACAATGATATTTTATATATAAATAAAAGCCTAATTTTCCATATACCATAAATACACTTCTATATTTATATATAACCTAGATAATTTTCCTAAAATCCAACATATTTGTTAAGGAGAAATATTTACTATATTATTAAATAAAATATTATTTCTAATAACAAGCACATATAATATATTATATATATAGCAATTGTTTCTAGAATTGTCTCCAAAATTATTAAGGTAAAATACCAATACAATATGTGTCTATACTGACGTCTATGGTCACACTGCAACACCTCATGGGTTTGGATTTGACTTGGGCCCAATCGGAATAGGTTCGGTACAACCGGTTTCCTTAAAACTCAATAATATAATTAAATAATAAATAAAATTTCGGTAAGGGTTAAGTCGCAACTTGACTTGGTTTTCCTAGTTAGGACATGCCTATAGCTTTGCATTCCCCTACCATGGCTAAACACTAGTCAAAGTACGCTACTGCACTATCCGTGCCACGATTTCTAGTCGCCTTGTACTCCAAATCTTAACCATGGCTAAAGTCACCTACCGTAATAATTAACTAAATGATTATTCATAAAATCTAAAAATTGCCATTTAATATTAATAAATAAAAAATAATTCAACAATTTCCGGGAAAGGGAGCTACAAATCTACCCACCTTAAAAATAATTTTGTCCTCAAAATTCTAATGCATAACTATTCCTTAAAATTCAAAGTCTACTATTACCTTAATCTCCTCAAATTTAATTCCTCAAAAATAGTTTATATCCTCCTCTTAATTATTTTGGTAACTACGAAGCCTCGAGGACTTCTACCCACCTTTGGTCACACTACTCCTCAAAATATGGTCACTAAAGTCTTATGGTCTTCTAACTAGTGACTAATAATTCTACCAAAATATCTAGGACATATAGAATCTATAATCTCTCATATCTATAAACAAACCAAACTCAATAATCATGCAATATTATACCATAATTTAAAATTTTCTAATGAATCCTAGACAGCACGATCATTCGTCACCCCAGAATAGGAGGGAACGAGAATCAATGGTACGGAAAGCAAGAAAGTATAATAGAGAGTAAATATGGACTTTTCAAGAACGTAGAGAATTTCTAGAAGGATTTTCAAAGCAGAGTGGATTGAGATTTCTAAGGTTTAGTCATTGTCGCAGGCTCGTACCAGTACAGTTACGTAACCGGTACGATATGCTCTGACCTGCATGGGCCACCAAAAAAACTTGTCACGACCCGCACCCGCTTTTCGGATACGAAGCGTGTCCAAGCCCAGCTACGTATCGAACGGACTCCAGCCCGACTCGAATATGTAAATGCTGTCAAGGTTATGGTATACTGCCAAATCATGGCAAACAAATCTATATCTCAATCCATAATAAGAATATGAAACAAGAATGAATACTATGTGTTGTGGTCTGCAGCACACTAGCATGCATGTCCGATAAGACTCTAAAGAAAGATAACAAGAGTCTACACTGAATCAAGAAATAGGATATCTCATGATAATAAAAAAAAGCATGAGAGGATAATAAACACAATAACGATACCTGAATCCCGCAAGCGTATCATCACGTCTGTCATCCAGAGCTGCTAACTAACTCCATGCAATAACTAACCTGAAGAGATCATCAGGTCCTCAGGGGACATAGCAAGATACATAAAAACATGCATATCTAGCAGTTTATCATGCAATAAAGAAAATACAGGAAATAAATGAGAAAGACCAATCCGCACGAAAATACGACTATACACGACTGGAAGAACCACTACGCCTAAGCGAACTGCTGGAGAAGAACAAGAGAACACGACATCACGATGTCAATGGACAACCAATCGAATACTTAAACCCTCGCCCCTAGTATGGACTCGCAGGTTTGAACAACTACTAGCCCTCGCCCCTAGTGTGGACTCGCAGGCTAGCATCACCCTCGTCCCTAGTGTGGACTCGCAGGTGTGAACCATATACTACTAACCCTCGTCCCTGATGTGGACTCGCAGGCTAGCATCACCCTCGTCCCTAATGTGGACTCGCGGGTGTGGACTGATAACTACTAACCCTCGTCCCTGGTGTGGACTCTCAGATTAGCTTACTAACTCTCGCCCCTGGTGTGGGCTCACAAGTTAGCTTAACTACTAACCCTCGTCCCTAATGTGGACTCGCAGGTTAGCTTACTAGCTCTCGCCCCTGGTGTGGGCTCGCAAGTTAGCTTAACTACTAACCCTCGCCCCTAATGTGGACTCGCAGGTTAGCTTACTAACTCTCGCCCCTGGTGTGGGCTCGCAAGTTAGCTTAACTACTAACCCTCGTCCCTAATGTGGACTCGCAGGTTAGCTTCAAGAATTTCAAGGTATAGCAGTTTTGATATGACTTATTCATCCTATGACACGATACGACTCAGTCCAAGTACAAGAGATGACACGACACGACACGATCATGATACACGAAAAAAACCAATCCAATATGAACTACAAAGCTAATTATGAACAAGGCTATATATAAACTAGCAGGCATGATATACAAATCATATATAACTAATCAACTAGTAAAACTGTATAATAATATAAATATGCATGTAAATAAACTGTAGAGAAAGGCAAGGTATCTTGTCTGGATGTTGCACGCAGAATCCTACAAAATAGTCAACTACCAAGCCATAGAGTCAAATCATCACAACTGTCTCCGAAAGCTGAAATAAATATTACTAATGTTCTCAGAATAGTTAAATTAGCTAGGATTGCCTATCCTTAAGTCCAATTCTGGACACAGGAGCAAAACGATAATTTTGGGCAAAAATGATGTCCGCCGTTGGACCCGCTTTACACCGAAAAGCATGCCAGAGTCTATGGTCTCTAAAGTTGTCAAACTATATGTCTATGGATTCAGTTTTTTGATACAAACCCAACCGTATGTCCAATTTTAGATTCCGAGAGGCCGTGCACAAAATCGCTCGTTAAATCGGACAGTGGAGCCCGCAAAATGGCGTTCCGATTCCACTGTCTCAGAATCGGACCAAACTTGGCATACAGGACCAAAAAAATGATACGGTCCTGTTGGCATAGGTTTCGTCTCGATCTGACGAGCGTGTACAAAGTAATTGGGGAATTTGCACAGAGGTCGATACGGTAAATTTTGACGGATACGCATCAAATTCGTCGTGCACACACGACCAATTTGAATTCCGTCAAAGCCCACACGACCATGAAGCCGTTACGCAGCTTTCGGTGCCTTCGGTTCATGACCACGTCGCCCGGTTTGGCGGGACGCACGTCGTGTGGAACAATTTTCTAGTTTTAAAAATAGATTTTTGGAAAACTTTGGGATTCGGTTTCTCGACGCGTAGTCGAGGATTTTCAAATCCGCAAAAAGGGTTGTGAAGCTCTATATGTTGTCGATAAACTCCTTCAAATAGAATTTCTAATATAGCATTAGATCGATCAAAATCGATCTTCAAACATGGGTGATTGGGCTATACTAGTGTTCTGTTCTCGAGCAAGTTTTTGCTCGAGTTCGTGTCGACTTTTTGGGGTTTCTACTGTCATAGGATAAAATCCAACTAAAGGGGTTTGAAGAGGATCTAGTAGGCTTTCTGAAACACTTTACGGTTCGAAAAATGGATAATCATAGACGGAGAACTCGAACCTTGAAGTTGGGCTTCGAAACGCCTATTGCTGCTCCTCTGTTGGCTATGCGCGCTGTGCACGGCGGTCCCGGCCGACTCCGGCGACTTGGCGGCGGTGCAGGGCCGCCGAGGTGGTCGCCAAGGTGTGGGGAAGGGTGGCGCGTGGTGGCGGCGAGATTTGGTTATGGGAGTCGGTTAGGGTTCAGTGTTTCCCGATCGATCTCCACATATATATATATGAATACTGTTAAGGGGGGTTTATCTCCACATATATATATATGTATATGTATATATACAGGAATACCTATGTACATGTATACATACGTACACACGCTTTATATATATATATATATATATATATATATATATATATATATATATATATATATATATATATATATATATATATATATATATATGTAAATATATATAATTCCAATACACAATTTTATATTGTATATTAGTATATATATAACAATAATGTAATTTATATATATGCATATATACCTATATACTATAAATACAAACACGAATAATAAATATTAAGTATAATTGATATTTGAAATCCAATAATTAATTTTATATACCAAAAATCCCAAATAAACTACAATGATATTTTATATATAAATAAAAGCCTAATTTTCCATATACCGTAAATACACTTCTATATTTATATATAACCTAGATAATTTTTCTAAAATCCAACATATTTGTTAAGGAGAAATATTTACTATATTATTAAATAAAATATCATTTCTAATAACAAGCACATATAATATTATATATATATATATATATATATATATATATATATATATATATATATATATATATATATATATATATATAGCAATTGTTCCTAGAATTGTCTCCAAAATTACCAGGGTAAAATACCAATACAATATGTGTCTATACTGACGTCTTTGGTCACACTGCAACACCTCATGGGTTTGGATTTGACTTGGGCCCAATCGGAATAGGTTCGGTACAACCGGTTTCCCTAAAACTCAATAATATAATTAAATAATAAATAAAACTTCGGTAAGGGTTAAGTCACAACTTGACCTGGTTTTCCTAGTTAGGACACGCCTATAGCTTTGCATTCCCCTACCATGGCTAAACACTAGTCAAAGCACGCTACTACACTATCCGTGCCACGATTTCTAGTCGCCTTGTACTCCAAATCTTAACCATGGCTAAAGTCACCTATCGTAATAATTAACTAAATGATTATTCATAAAATCTAAAAATTTCTATTTAATATTAATAAATAAAAAAAAAATTCAACAATTTTCGGGAAGGGGAGCTACAGTACCGGTCCTCATTACAGAAAATGCATTTGTTTTTATCACTGTTCTCCTTGTAGTATAGCATGCAACCATTTCGATAGCAGTCTATCTTCTGGTAGCCCAATCTGAGTTTTTGCATCATTATCTTCGACTTGTAGAAGCTTTCAGGCAAATCATTTGATCCTTTTGGCAATAACTCTCTTACAAGCTAAATTATCCGGTCATAGCATTCTTACGGTAAGTTAAAATCAGATTTGAGGTTCAACAGCCGCATCACCACCGACCATTTCGAATGAGAATAACAACCCGGATTGTCACTTCCTGTTCCCAGAATACGTATTTTAATACATGTACTATTTTAATATATTTATTTAAATATTTATCATGTATTGTTCTGTATTTAAATTTCTTTAATTCACGTTAATTAATTTTCTGCATTTTACTTTCAGCATTTTAATTTCTGCTTTACTTTTGGGTTCGGCCTGAGTTGGTTTATTTTCCAGCCATCGGGTGGTTCAACTCCCCACCTACCACCACTCATTCATTTAAAGCCTCATCCTCTTTTCTCTCTCTTCATTACTTCTTCTCATAACTCTTCTTCTTCCTCATAAACTCTCTCCCACCTACCCAGTCGCATAGGCAAGTGCCAACTTGCTTCTTGATAGATCTCCGTTTTTGTTGTACCATTGTCTTCCTCTCAAGATTCTTAGATACTTTAGTACTTAGCATTTTTAATTTTTTGGTTCATTTTACGTAGATCTAAGCTTAATGTATTTTCGAATTTCTTAAGTTTTGATATAGCTAACTTTGTTATTTTCAAGTTTTGATGGTTTCATGTTGTAGGGAATTTTGTTCTACCCCATTTTGACCTATAGAAGTCCAGATTTAGGCTTAGAATGAAGGATTTAGGGAGCTTGGAAGCAATGGATTCCCATGGTTCTTCTTCTCGGAAGAGTGGAGAAGAAGAACAGTGCTTGACCGCATGAGTTTTCATGCAGCAAGTCTTCTTGAGCCGCATGAAGTGTCTGGCCGCATGAAGTGTCTGGCCGTATGGAGTTTCGATCGCATGAAGAGTTTTGGCCGCATGGAGTTCTGGCCGCATGGAGTGCATGGACTAATAATTCTTAGCCGCATATGCCCCGTCCATTTTTAGCCGCATAAGTATTACATCCTGGTCACATAAGGACCCGAGTCCTATCTGGCCGTATATGACTTAACTCTGTCTGCATGAACTCTGAACTGTTCGGCCGCATAGAATTATCCAGCCGCATGAACTTCTATCCAGCCGCATAAGGCTCAGCTTAACCCGAGCCGCATAAGGATCATTCTCCTTCAGCCGTTTGGAAACACTTGGCCGTATGGACATTTTCTGTCGCATAGACTACATCCTTTTCAAGCCGCATAAGGCTTGTGACTCTGAGCCGCATGGCGCTGATTATCCCAGCCGCATGGACTTAGTTCACCTGCAGCCGCATAGGCACATGCTATCCCAGCCGCATGAGAGTTTACTGTTCCCGCCACATGAGTTTGAATCTCAGCCGCATGGACTTAGTTTCCTTAGCCGCATATGCATGTCTTACTCAGTCGCATGAATCAATAATTCTTCGGCCACATGAACTCTAGCCCATAATGCCCTTTAGGCTGATTCTGTCCTAAGTGGCCATTAATTAACATTGATTGTTATCTTGGCATTAATTAACATGGATTGTATCTTGAGTAATAATTGATCATGCATTCCTAGTTGGAACTAAGAGACTGGCTAGTCGTCTTATTGAATTGAATGAATGAGACACGTTCATATTAACTATAAACTATTGTAATCGACTAGCTGATCCCGAATATTGGCATACAGGCACATGCAGGCTTCAATTTATTTATTTATTTATTTATTTTACAGAAGCAGCATGTGTACTTTATGGTCAAGGCATAATTACTCCGTGGCTAGTTTTGATTGTTGTATTACGCTATGTATGACCTACAACCTAACCGCACGGGTATCGTTGTAGAGTTGGGCATATCGTACTTTGTACAGAAGGTACTCATTTTGAATGACCATGATCCACGGCATGGGATTTCACTTAACATAGAGGCTACTAAGTTAAATAAAATAATGATTGCATAGAGAGAATGGATTCCCGAGTTCTTATATGGCAGCCCTCTTTGGGACTATTAGTGCCCGACAGGCCGGTTGGTTCCCACAGATACTGTAAATCTGCCACACGGGCAGGGAGCGGTACTGCTTATATTATTTATTGTACATTGTATATTGATGACGGGCGTCCCACTGGGACTCGTCTAATTCATAATTGGCACAATTGATTGACTGGATAGACTAGCCTTGCTTGCACATAGTAAGAACTGAGGAATCCTTATTGCATAATTCCAGGATAACTTGGATCTCACCGTAGCAAGCCGTAGTAGTTGAATGGCCGTTATAATTTGATTTGTTTGTGTACTGTACCTACTCTGTTAACTAACTGAGATGATCAGAATGTCAGGGCATGACGGGCCAACTTATGTCCTTGTTTGGTTGGAAGGTTGGTTCGAAGTGTCGTGATGTTACGTGAATTCCAGTGGCAAGCAGAGATCTATTATCATATTTTCTCATTACTGGTTTTAATTCCTCATATCGTGCTCCCTTGCAGTACTTGCTATTAGAGGTCTAACCTCTCTGGTTTTGCATGGCCAAATTTTGAGCCGGTCCTCGAGGACTCAGCTTACTTCCACCTCCAAGATGGTCAATACTAGAGGAATGATCGCAGGAGGACTCGAGTGGGTTCCTTACCTCCCCGCTCGTTTTGTTATTTACTTTATACTTGCCGTTAGGCACCGACATGTTAGTCGGATTGTCTTGTACTTACTTTTATATAATTGTAACTAAGTCAGGCTGCAGCTGATAACAATTGTGTATACTTTGCTACATCATCTGGCTATGTTTTGTAAAGCCAGATATCAAGGACATTTTGACTAAGCGTTTGGGACGCCTTACTGCTTTATCTTATATGTTCTCTATTTCTGTTTCTTGTTTGAATGATTGAAACAATAGATGTAAAGTGACCATAGTAAGACTTTCATGTAGTATGCACCCCCTTATCTTTTAGACAGCATTGATCGTATTATACGATATTCATCTACCCGTAATACGTAGCTGGCTGAGTCATTCCTCCGCTCTCCAGTATTCTGGTTTTGGGGCGTGACACGGATATAACGGAGTATCAGCATGCTTGAACATATCGTAGAACTCCTTTGCATCAGGATTCGGATCCTCACGTGCCACAGCAAAATCTAATACCATCTCACGTGCCAAGTTTGTTGGTTGCCGATATTCAAAATGATATCCGAGAGTAAAATCTCTCACCTCGGTATTAAAGAATGATTGAGATTACGAAGCCGGAGATTCTCCTTGATTAATCCACAAGTTGTAGTTCGGCATGAAATCCTTCTTGTAAAGGTGCTCTCTCACGAGTGACACCTCTCTAAATGGTATATTCTTACATTTGACACAATGGCACTTTATTGGCCTTCCGTCTATGAAATCAGCATGACTACTTGCATATATGAGAAATTGCTCGACGCCCGCATTGATATCGTCCGTCAAGCCAATCATACTCTCATGTTGCCGATTGTACATCCACGAACGGTCAAGTAAGTATTGACTCATTGTTCTAATCCACGTGAATGATTTTACACCAAGAATTAAGATGCTATATATCACTTGGTATCATAAAACAAACCTTGTATAACTTGGTATGACGTACCCCTCACGTACATTCACTCATAAAACAAACCTAGTATAATTAGGTATCACGTTGATACTCAAGTATCAAATTGATACTCAAGTATATATCGCATTGATCAATCAATTACCTTAGTAATCTAAAACTACTACACCTATTTATTTCGTGTTCGTGTCCTGTCACGCCCCGAGTCGGCAATGTTCGTTCCCGATGTTAATTTTGCCAATTTGATCATCCTCGCTAAGGCGTGATGCCGTACGAGTCTGGAATTACACTCGTACAAGGCAGAATGTTGCGTTGGTTTTGATATTAATACGCCAAGTTGAAACTTCACAAATCATATCAGAATTTAAGACGCAGTATAGGAAGATAGAAATGCTTTTCATTCATAGCTTGCAACGAAGTGCAAGTCGTAATTATATTAGATATCATTGCGGCTACATTGATTGAAAACAGAAAGAAAATACATTCGACAAGTTGCCTGAACTACGCTTGCCGTCCCATATATTCGCTCCTTTATACATAAGCCGTCGACTTGAATTGGCTTCAAAATACTTCAGCATAGGAAGAGCTTCAAAACGCCTCTCCGCACTTCAGCTTCGTTTTAGGTTGGAGCGCCCGTCGCACCTGGGAAAATTGGGAGAGGGGATTAGCACACTTGCTAAGTGGACGAGACGAACCAACTCGTCTAAACCGACTTTGATCGTTAGGGTAGGCATGCTTTAGAGTTGTCTTTCTATTAGAACTAAATGAATTCAGTTCATATTCGATAGCCGTCTTTGAGTAATAAAAGCATACAGTATAACATCGCAGTTTATCATATTTCTTACCACGGTCGTGCTCGTCCCTGCATGAAAACAGAGATAATATTTACACCTGCATAAGACAATTGGTGAGCATGCAACTATCTTATATGCGGTCATTGGTGCTATGCACCACTAGTGTAGAGCCCCGAAATTCGTAATACGTATTTTATACGTGTTCGTATTTCTGACCTGTATTTTTCATTTTTTTTTTATTAGTTAATTAGGGTTTATTTCATATTTAACATTATGGTTTAATTATCATTTATTATTCATGAATTAATTCTGATTAATGGAGCTTGGTTTATTGAGTATTTTCTGGTCCATCCTGGCATTGCATTAGCTCATTTTGGCCTAGCTTGGTTCGGGTTGGGCTTGGATTGGTTTGGCTTGGTTTGGGTTAGCATGAACCACTCCTACCTACCACTCTCTTCTCCTTTAATAGCAGCCACCAACCTTCTCCCTCCTCCCTAACTCTCATTTATTTCTTCTTCTTCCTTCCTTTCCTTCTTCCACCGACACCACCATAGGCAAGTGCATCTTGCTCTCACTTGAGAACTCATTTTGATGGTTCTAATGGCTTCCTAGCTGGATTCTAAACCACTTTAGAACTTAAAGATTTTCATTTTGGTGCATGAGTTTTTGTAGATCTAGGAAATGCTTTCTTGGAATTATGAAGTTTTGATCTAGATAACTTCTTCATTTGCAAGTTCTGATGGTTCCATGTGGTTGGGAATTTCCTTCTACCCAATTTCGACCTTTGGAAACTTGGATTCGGACTTATTTTGACCAAGTTATGAGCATTTGAAGTTTGGGTTCATCCTTGTTGTTCTTGTTGTTCTTGCTCTTTGGATAAGACAGTGAGCAGTGGCAGAGCTTCTTAGCTTATGCCACGCAGCCTTGGGTACGCTTCCTGTTGGAAGCGTGTCTTCCTTGAGCGTGCGTGACTTTTCACCTATGCTGCTCCTGTAGCGTGCGTGACTTTTCACCCACGCCGCTTTCTCAGCGTGCGTGACTTTTCACCTATGCTGCTCCTGTAGCGTGCGTGACTTTTCACCCACGCTGCTCTCTCAGCGTGCGTGACTTTTCACGCAGCTGCTTCCTTGAGTGTGCGTGACTTTTCATCTACGCTGCTCTCTCAGCGTACGTGACTTTTCACCTATGCTGCTCCTGTAGCGTACGTGACTTTTCACCCACGCTGCTCTCTCAGCGTGAGTGACTTTTCACGCAGCTGCTCCCTTGAGTGTGCGTGACTTTTTACCCACGCTGCTCTCTCAGCGTGCGTGACTTTTCATGTACGCTGCTCTCTGAGCGTGCGTGACTTTTACGTACGCTGCCCCCCCTGACCCCTTGCTTGACCCATTGGTTCTTGGAGTTTTGGTCTTAATTCTTTTAGCTTGGTTTTTCTATGGCTCTGTATATTGATATTTTATTAGATATTTTACGCCCATTTTATATCCTTACGCCTTTTGTCATGAACTTGATTTTACTTAATATGTTTGGAATGACTATTGTACATGGCATGATATGGCAAGGAACTAGCATAACACGACAGTGACCCGTAGTGGTGCACTTCTGACATGACCAACCTGACCTGATAGTGGCCCATCGTGGCGCACTCCTGACAAGTACCCTGACATGATTTATCTTGATAACTTAACTTGACTTGTCTTGACACCGTGGGTGGTTCTTTCTTGCTTGCTTGTTAATCCACTTGTCCAGTCTTGCATTATTTCTAGGATGGAACTCCTGAGTACCACGGTCAGGAGTACCTACTAAAATGGATTAAGGTTAATAACTAGAATAACACAGTAGTCATGAAGAGATGACACAGCTACAGGCAATCCCGTTACCTTGGGCGCTCTTGGGATCTGTAGCCTGCCGTCGAGTAGGGCACATTTCCAGCGCACCGTCGAGTGTTGCACCCTCTAAGTCACCTAAGGGTACATTTGTCTCCCGGGCGATGTACCCACCTGAATTCAACCCTAATCTTTCGACCTGGGTAGCCTGGATGGTCTGCAGGGCTTGTGGCTGTGGATCAATCTCATTGCATCTTGCTAGTAACTAGGATTGTGATAACCCTAGTTAGTTAATGTAGAAAGCCGTAGGCAATGATTGGCCGTGATTGCTTGGATGGAGTCTGGTCCAGTATAGTATTGTCTAGAATTGATTGATTATAGGATTGTACCAGAATGATGGAATGATTGTCACTCCAGGTTGTCACTATAATGATTGTCACTCCAGGTTGTCACTATAATGATTGCCACTCCAGATTGTTACTTGACCTGATTTCTTATATTTATCTTGCCGATAAATGGTGAGAGAAACCAAGTTCCGTTCAGACGAAGGGTTACAACCCCGGTCCTTGTTTGGTTTACGGGTTGTAACCTGGCTATCTGAATAGTCCCATGGTTATCTCATCGTATATCATCCTGTCATGCTTCTCTATATGTCCTGTCTTTTAGTGATTCTATGCAAGATTGTCTTTTATAATTACCCATCATGCTTTTTCTTAAATTACTGTCTCTTATTATGTAATTATACTTTTGTGCTAATTGCTGGTTTTAGTTCTTAAGTGAAGCCTCCTTTGTGGTACTTGCTCTTTCTGGGGTCTGACCCAGCTGGTTTTGTATGGCCAGATTCTGGAGCAGCAGCAAAGGATCCACCTGCTTTCTAGCCCGATGGTGACCGCCAGGCGTAACCTGGGCAACGAGTGGGTTTCTTTTGTCCTCCCACTGTAATTGTAAATTATTCTTTTGAGGCGTTTAGCCGCCGAGCAAGTGTTAGCTCGTTTGCAACTTTATTTACTGTCTGCCTACGGGCTGTAAGCATGATTGGCAACTCGAGGTTGATCATGTATGACTTAAACTCTTGCTAGTCCTTACATTTTGTACGACTAGCTTCATGATCATCTGGATATGTAATGTTTGGGACGCCTTACAATTGTATATTTGGTGATCTGATATCTTGTGATTATTATTAGTTGGTTGAGATTGAGACAATAGGCCATTTTGACCCTAAGAGACTGATGGATTTTAGTAAAACCCTCACATATCTAGACAGCCGTGACCGTATAGTGGAATGGTTGCCATTTCATTATACGTAGCTGGCTGTGTCCGCCTCCGTTCTTCAGTATTCTGGTTCTGGGGCGTGACATGGTTTAAGTGGTGGCCCATGCAGGTCTTGTCAATCAAGAAATGTGAGGGTTTACCGGATAGATGTCTCAATCTGTACTCTCCTTTGATCTCCACTAGTATCTTCTTATCTCCTTGGATCCCTGACTTGATAACATGCTTGTATCGTTGTTCTATCCTGGTCCTTCCTTAATATTCCTGACATCCTTGCTTCAGTAGCACCGTTCCTGTTGATCAGCCAGAAGGAGTTCAGCCGGCAGCCCAGCAACAGCAAGAAGATCAAGACCAGTCCTCAGCAGCCGCCTTCCGAGCCATGCCTTCTAGAGAACCAGTGCCCCCAGTCCAGTCAGGTCAGCCAACAGGGTCAGAGGATGGAGTCTTGATAGGGCTTATTCGTGAGTTGCTTGCGTCTCAGGGCCGTCGAGGTGATGCCTTACAGCAAGCAGTACAGGATGCTATGAACGGAATTGGTCCTCGAGAGAACAGTGCGGTCAACAATTTCAAACGCCTGAACCCTCCCTTCTTCGATGGCAGCGAGGATGCTATTGCTGCAGATGCCTGGCTACAGGATATTGAAGTTATCTTGGAAGCAGCTAGGACCCCTGAAGCAGAGAAGGTGGCGGTAGTACGCCTGCAGTTACTAGATCTAGCCCGCAGCTGGTGGGCTATGCAAGCAGACCATTTGAGTATGCCTGTTATGTGGGCAGTATTCAGTAATATGTTTCAGACCAAGTACTTCGACGCAGTGGCTAGAGTTGACCTGCAGACCAGGTTTAGTAATCTCAGGCAGATAAATAGGACGGTCGACGAATATGCGGCCGAGTTTTCAAGGTTGAGTCGGTTTGCTCCCACCTTGGTGGCAACCGAGCTAGACAGAGCACAGCGATTCCAGCAGGGGCTCCATTTGGAGATCATATTGGCAGTAGAGCAGTTTGAGCACAGAACTTTTGATGCCGTCTTGCGAGCAGCGAGGAGGCATGAGTACACTTCTCAGAGGATAGTGGACAGGACCAGAGATCGGAAGCGGTCCCATAGTCAAATGAACCAGTCTTCCGCACCACCTCCAGCAGCCAGGACTTTAACTATTGGGACTCCGAGGCGAGTAGCTTCAGTTACGTCGGACCAGCACCCAACCCAGACGTACTCCCAGCAGAAACAGAAGCAAGCGCAGTCTTCCGTTATGGGCTGTTCTTATTGTGGCAAGCCTGGACACGTGATAGCAGAGTGTCGCAGGGCATTGGGATTGTGTTTATTGTGTGGAGCACCGGACCATAGGGTGGGGTCCTGCCCATTCAGAGTTGATTCAGCACCAGCCGTATCTAGTCCCTCGGTTATGGGACCAGCACCAGCACAAGCACCAGAACCAGCTCCAGTTCACCAACCACAGCAGCTTCCGTTCCCAGGTCCATTGCCGTCTCAGGCCCAAGCTTTCCGGCAGCAGAGGCCTCAGTAGTTCGCCCTGGCCCAGGCCCAGATCCAGAGTCGGCGGAGAGGTATCTGTATCCTATTGTCTTGCTTTCCGCCGTTGTTATGCAGGACACGTGTCGTGTTTCATGTGCCCTAATTACAACGGTATATCCCGGGTCCGAGCCATGTCCTAGATCATTTGAAAAGGTTACGGTTATTGGTACCAGCAACCTTTTCGTATGAGGAGAGACCCGTGCCCATGTTTGACCAAAGAGAGAGACCTCAAGCGCAAGGCTATCACTTTAGTTCGTGTTGCTTGAGTTCATCGCTCCTTGGGGGAGTCAAACGTGGGAGTGTGAGGATGATATCTGATCACGTCATCCCAATCGGTTTGGCTTGTGAGGTGTAATTTCTTCCTTATACCTTGCACTTCGATTCCTTGCTTGCATGTATGATTGTATGATTGATTGGTAGCATAGATTGCTTGCGATAGTATAGCTTGTCCTTGCATCTCTAGCCTCTTGATTAAATTCCGAGGACGGAATTCTTTTAAGGTGGGTAGGATGTAGAGCCCCGAAATTCGTAATACGTATTTTATACGTGTTCGTATTTCTGACCTGTATTTTTTATTTTTTTTTGATTAGTTAATTAGGGTTTATTTCATATTTAGCATTGTGGTTTAATTGTCATTTATTATTCATGAATTAATTCTGATTAATGGAGCTTGGTTTATTGAGTATTTTCTGGTCCATCCTGGCATTGCATTAGCTCGGTTTGGCCTAGCTTGGTTCGGGTTGGGCTTGGATTGGTTTGGCTTGGTTTGGGTTAGCATGAACCACTCCTACCTACCACCCTCTTCTCCTTTAATAGCAGCCACCAACCTTCTCTCTCCTCCCTAACTCTCATTTATTTCTTCTTCTTCCTTCCTCTCCTTCTTCCACCGACACCACCATAGGCAAGTGCATCTTGCTCTCACTTGAGAACTCATTTTGATGGTTCTGATGGCTTCCTAGCAGGATTCTAAACCACTTTAGAACTTGAAGATTTTTATTTTGGTGCATGAGTTTTTGTAGATCTAGGAAATGCTTTCTTGGAATTTTGAAGTTTTGATCTAGATAACTTCTTCATTTGCAAGTTCTGATGGTTCCATGTGGTTGGGAATTTCCTTCTACCCAATTTCGACCTTTGGAAACTTGGATTCGGACTTGTTTTGACCAAGTTATGAGCATTTGAAGTTTGGGTTCATCCTTGCTGTTCTTGCTGTTCTTGCTCTTTGGAGAAGACAGTGAGCAGTGGCAGAGCTTCTTAGCTTATGCCACGCAGCCTTGGGTACGCTTCCTGTTGGAAGCGTGTCTTCCTTGAGCGTGCGTGACTTTTCACCTATGCTGCTCCTGTAGTGTGCGTGACTTTTCACCCACGCTGCTCTCTCAGCGTGCGTGACTTTTCACCTATGCTGCTCCTGTAGCGTGCGTGACTTTTCACCCACGCTGCTCTCTCAGCGTGCGTGACTTTTCACGCAGCTGCTCCCTTGAGTGTGCGTGACTTTTCACCCACGCTGCTCTCTCAGCGTGCGTGACTTTTTACCTATGCTGCTCCTGTAGCGTGCGTAACTTTTCACCCACGCTGCTCTCTCAGCATGCGTAACTTTTCACGCAGCTGCTCCCTTGAGTGTGCGTGACTTTTCACCCACGCTGCTCTCTCAGCGTGCGTGACTTTTCATGTACGCTGCTCTCTGAGCGTGCGTGACTTTTACGTACGCTGCCCCCCCGACCCCTTGCTTGACCCATTGGTTCTTGGAGTTTTGGTCTTAATTCTTTTAGCTTGGTTTTTCTATGGCTCTGTATATTGATATTTTATTAGATATTTTACGCCCATTTTATATCCTTACGCCTTTTGTCATGAACTTGATTTTACTTAATATGTTTGGAATGACTATTGTACATGGCATGATATGGCAAGGAACTAGCATAACATGACAGTGACCCGTAGTGGTGCACTTCTGACATGACCAACCTGACCTGATAGTGGCCCATCGTGGCGCACTCCTGACAAGTACCCTGACATGATTTATCTTGATAACTTAACTTGACTTGCCTTGACACCGTGGGTGGTTCTTTCTTGCTTGCTTGTTAATCCACTTGTCCAGTCTTGCATCATTTCTAGGATGGAACTCCTGAGTACCACGGTCAGGAGTACCTACTAAAATGGATTAAGGTTAATAACTAGAATAACACAGTAGTCATGAAGAGATGACACAGCTACAGGCAATCCCGTTACCTTGGGCGCTCTTGGGATCTGTAGCCTGCCGTCGAGTAGGGCACATTTCCAGCGCACCGTCGAGTGTTGCACCCTCTAAGTCACCTAAGGGTACATTTGTCTCCCGGGCGATGTACCCACCTGAATTCAACCCTAATCTTTCGACCTGGGTAGCCTGGATGGTCTGCAGGGCTTGTGGCTGTGGATCAATCTCATTGCATCTTGCTAGTAACTAGGATTGTGAGAACCCTAGTTAGTTAATGTAGAAAGCCGTAGGCAATGATTGGCCGTGATTGCTTGGATGGAGTCTGGTCCAGTATAGTATTGTCTAGAAT
The DNA here is from genome assembly GCA_029216955.1 of Iris pallida. Classification (NCBI taxonomy): domain Eukaryota; kingdom Viridiplantae; phylum Streptophyta; class Magnoliopsida; order Asparagales; family Iridaceae; genus Iris; species Iris pallida. The sequence goes on from JANAVB010021597.1 coordinate 141,522, forward strand.
TAATTGATTATAGGATTGTACCAGAATGATGGAATGATTGTCACTCCAGGTTGTCACTATAATGATTGTCACTCCAGGTTGTCACTATAATGATTGCCACTCCAGATTGTTACTTGACCTGATTTCTTATATTTATCTTGCCGATAAATGGTGAGAGAAACCAAGTTCCGTTCAGACGAAGGGTTACAATCCCGGTCCTTGTTTGGTTTACGGGTTGTAACCTGGCTATCTGAATAGTCCCATGGTTATCTCATCGTATATCATCCTGTCATGCTTCTCCATATGTCCTGTCTTTTAGTGATTCTATGCAAGATTGTCTTTTATAATTACCCATCATGCTTTTTCTTAAATTACTGTCTCTTATTATGTAATTATACTTTTGTGCTAATTGCTGGTTTTAGTTCTTAAGTGAAGCCTCCTTTGTGGCACTTGCTCTTTCTGGGGTCTGACCCAGCTGGTTTTGTATGGCCAGATTCTGGAGCAGCAGCAAAGGATCCACCTACTTTCCAGCCCGATGGTGACCGCCAGGCGTAACCTGGGCAACGAGTGGATTTCTTTTGTCCTCCCACTGTAATTGTAAATTATTTTTTTGAGGCGTTTAGCCGCCGAGCAAGTGTTAGCTCGTTTGCAACTTTATTTACTGTCTGCCGACGGGCTGTAAGCATGATTGGCAACTCGAGGTTGATCATGTATGACTTAAACTCTTGCTAGTCCTTACATTTTGTACGACTAGCTTCATGATCATCTGGATATGTAATGTTTGGGACGCCTTACAATTGTATATTTGGTGATCTGATATCTTGTGATTATTATTAGTTGGTTGAGATTGAGACAATAGGCCATTTTGACCCTAAGAGACTGATGGATTTTAGTAAAACCCTCACATATCTAGACAGCCGTGACCGTATAGTGGAATGGTTGCCATTTCATTATACGTAGCTGGCTGTGTCCGCCCCCGTTCTTCAGTATTCTGGTTCGGGGGCGTGACAACTAGGGACTTAATCGAAGTTGGCATGCGACGCTACCCTTTCAGCCTAGGTTGCAAGCCTTATTGAAGGTCCCGCATGCCTCGCGCCGAGGCACGATAAATTATTCCCCCTAGGACGAATCGGTTCCGATGTCCCGGATACCGTTTCAAGAAAAACGAACTTGTGTACAAGCTGTCCATGACCATGCCTATGTGCGAACAGTTTTATATATGCAACAGTTTTGTATAGCGCGGATAGTATCGAGCGGCATTATCATTTCTCGCAACTCATACTACGATTCATTTTCTCCAAAGCCGTACACCGATTTAGCGTCCCGTGGGCACCAAATTATCTGAGACATCATAACCCATGATCGATGTTTTACATTATTTTGCAGCACTTGAAATAGTCTATCTTTTTACTAGAACCTTAAACTTTTCTGTTTATGTGAGAAACTTGTATTTTTCAGAGTAGATTACTCAAAATCGATACATTTTTCCCGAGTTCTTGACCTTAGTGGATTGGTATGCAATTAACTTGGCATCGTTCGATTTGAATGAGTTCGAAGCAAGAAATAAGTTTGCAGGACATAGTAGAAAAGAAGGGTCGAATCATCCACCGATTACTTTGCTTCGTGTCGATCGTCCAAGCGCTACGCAACGTCAATCCTTAGTTACGCGAGCTCCTGCAATGGCACCAACGCTTTGTTAGAATTTCTTCTTTTTTCCCTTGCATCAAAATTGTAATTGCATCCATGAAAACGACGCGAAAGCACTTCATCAAGCCCAGGGGCAAAGCTCCAAGAAAACCGTACAGCGGTCCGGTCCCGTCGAATGGACTCTTATAGAGAGCTCACTCGCCGAGACGCAGCCCGCTGCATCTAGGACTTATTCCAACAGAAGTCGTTCCATTAGTTGGATCGATTCTCGTAACTTCCGTCCAAATCGATTTGAATCGATGCCGCAAGGCGTTATCGTTTACCAAGCTTAGCGATCGAGTCAGATGGCCATCTAAGTTCCCGACCGATCTGACTCGGCGCAAGCATGTTATGAAGTTCCATCGTCTATCGAAAGCGGGGCGCTACATAATATACCACTAAGAAAAAGTTTCGTCCCGAAACTTAAGAACAAGGGTCTGACCTTAATTTAAACGAGTAACGCAGGATACTTCTCTTTCATCTCCGCCTCCATCTCCCACATCGACTCCTCGACTGAATGGTTCCGCCAAAGCACGCGGATCAAGGACATCGACCGATTGCGTAGCACTTTCTCCTTACGGTCCAAAATTTGAATAGGCTCCTCCGAGTAAGACAAGTCAGTACGTAGCTCCAACTGATCGAAGCTAACCACATGACTTGGATCGTGCTCGTATTTTCGAGGTTGTGAAACGTGGAAAACATCGTGCACATCAGCTAAGGCAGGAGGTAGTGCGATCCAATAAGCAACCGTCGCAACTCGCTCAATGATCTCGAAAGGGCCTACAAATCTCGGGCTCAACTTGCCTTTAACGCTGAACCGCATCACACCACGCATGGACGTTACTTTCAGAAACACATGGTCCCCGACCAAGAACTCTAGCGGTCGTCGACGAAGATCTGCGTAGCTCTTTTGTCGACTTTGCGCGATGCGGAGTCTATCTCGAATCAAGCGGACCTTTTCGACGGCCTGCTCCACCAGTTCCGATCCAAGCACTTGTCGCTCTCCGACTTTATCCCAGCATATCGGCGAACGACACTTCCTTCCGTAGAGCGCTTCGTATGGAGCCATCTGAATGCTCGACTGATAACTGTTGTTATACACAAACTCCGCAAGCGGCAAATGCGTATCCCAACTAGTCTTTAGGTCGATCGCACACAGACGTAACATATCTTCTAAGATTTGATTGACCCTCTCCGTCTGACCGTCTGTTTGGGGATGGTACGCCGAACTAAAGTTCAGTTTGGTCTCCATCGTCGTTTGGAGGCTCGTCCAGAAATGCGATAGGAATCGCCCGTCTCTGTCCAAAATTATTGATGTCGGTACCCCGTACAGTCGAACAATCTCATCGACATAGATTTGCGCTAACCGATCGACGCTCCATCCTACTTTAATTGCGATAAAGTGAGCCGACTTGGTCAATATATCAACAATGACCCAAATCGCGTCATTCCTCCGCGGCATCTTCGAAAATCCTACAATGAAATCCATCGAGATATTGTCCCACTTCTACTCAGGAATGGCGGTCTGTAGCTCTCCGTCTGGCCTTTGGTGTTCCGCCTTCACTTGCTGGCACGCCATGCATTGCGATACGAACGTAGCTACATCTTTCTTCATGTCGTGCCACCAAAAGCCTGTGCGCAAGTCCTTGTACATCTTGGTGCTTCCAGGATGTAACGAGTACTTCGCATAATGCGCCTCCGTCAGAATTTTTTTTCTGAGTTCGGCAGTTTCAGGAACGCAAAGCCTTCCCTTTAGTCGCATCGTCCCGTCTCTGTCTTCCTAAAAATCAGTCGTCCTTCCCGTTGAAATCAGCTCGCACATTTTATTCAGGAATGAGTCGTCCTCATGTGCGGTCTTTATCTTGCTAAGCAGGCTCGATCCTAACTTCAGCTAAGCTAGGAGCAGGTGTCGATACTCAATTTCGAGTTCGATACCCATCGCTTCAAGGTCTCGCTGTATCTCCTTGTTTATGGCCAGTGTTTCCATAAACATTCTGCTGAGTGCGTCAGCCACCACATTTCCCTTCTCCGGCGTATACTCGATCATTAGCTCGTAATCTTTTATGAGTTCGAGCCAACGTCGCTGTCGTAGGTTGAGTTTTCGTTGCGTAAATAAGTATTTCAGGCTTTTATGATCTGTGTAGATTCTGCATGCCACACCATAGAGATAGTGCCGCCATAACTTCAACGTAAAGATGATCGCCGCCAATTCTAGGTCGTGCGTCGGGTAGTTTTTCTCGTGCTGCTTCAACTGCCGTGAAGCGTAGGGGATGACTTTGTCTCTCTGTATGAGTACGCACCCGAGGCCAGTTCCCGACGCGTCGCTAAATATCTGAAAGCCTTCTGGACCGTCTGGAAGTACAAGGATTGGAGCTGAGACGAGCCGTTGCTTCAATCCTTGAAAGCTGGATTCACAGTCGTCGCTCCATTCAAATACTACTCCCTTCTGGGTGAGGCGAGTCAGAGGTGACGCTAATTTTGAAAAGCTTTGCACGAACCTACGGTAGTAGCCCGCTAAGCCCAGGAAACTCTGAATGTCGCTAGCCGAGGCAGGTCGTTTCCAATCCACCACCGCATCAATCTTCTTTGGGTCCACCGCGACACCTTCGACAGAGATCACGTGCCCGAGGAATGTCACGCTACTCATCCAGAACTTGCACTTACTCTGCTTGGCGTATAATTTGTTTTCACGCAGAATCTGCAGTACCGTCTTCAAATGTTTCGCATGTTCTTTCCGATTCTTTGAGTAGACAAGGATATCGTCGATGAATACGACTACAAATTTATCTATTTGAGGTCGGAAGACTCGGTTTATCAGATCCATGAACGCGGCTGGGGTATTCGTCAAACCGAACGGCATGACGAGGAATTCGTAATGACCATATCGAGTACGGAAGGCAGACTTCGATACGTCGTCGGACTTGATCTTCAATTGATGATAGCCTGAACGAAGATCAATTTTTGAAAATATTGCCGCGCCTTGTAGTTGGTCAAACAAGTCATCGATTCGCGGCAAAGGATACTTGTTTCGCACGGTCGCCTTATTGAGTTCCCGATAGTCGATGCATAACCGCAACGACCCATCCTTCTTCTTCACGAATAGTACGGAAGCTCCCCACGGAGAGACGCTAGGGCGAATAAATCCGTGGTCTAGCAACTCTTGTAATTGCACCTTCAGCTCCTTCAGTTCTGCTGGAGCCATTCGTTAAGGCGCCTTTGATATCGACCGTGTATCCGGAAAGGTGTCGATGCTGAATTTAATTTCTCGATCCGGCGGCATCCCGGACATCTCGTCAGGAAAAACGTCGAGAAAATCTGCCACAACATCAGTCTGCATTGTGTTTGTATTATCCGTCCGCGTGTCTCGAACTGATGCCAAGTATCCCGTGCAGCCGGAACGCAGCATATGCCTCGCCGAGATTGTCGATACCATCAATGCCGTCTTCGAGGTCGTGATGCACGAATATGAGAACTCTGTCTCGCCAGGAAGATGAAACACCACTCTCTTCTCCGTGCACTCGATCATTGCACGACAAGCGCCCAACCAATCCATGCCCAGGATTATGTCGTAATCCTTGATATCTAGCATGACGGCATCCAAGGATAGATATCTTCCTCCGATACAAATGTGGCCAATCCTACAAATAATGTTTGCAGGCATATCGACTCCTGACGGAGTGCTAAAGCTAATATTTATATCTAGTGATTGCATGGTTATTTTATTTTCTTTCGCATAATCAGCAGATATAAAGCTATGCGTCGCACCCGAATCGAATAGTACTCGAGCAGGTATATCTTTGTAGAGTAATATACCTGTTACAACCGTATCGGACGCAAATGTCTCGTCCCGAGTTAAGGTATAAACTCGGCCTTGAGCTCCGTGGCGTTGATTCTGCGAGTTCACAGGCACCGCATTTGCGCCTTGTAGTGTAGGCACTTTATATGGATTCGGAGTGTTCCTTAGTGGGTTGTGTTGATTCGGCTTCCCCGCCTGACAATATTGACTGAAGTGGCCTAGCTCGCCACACTTGAAACATGTTCTCAATCTACAATCGGGTGCTCGGTGCCCACGCTTGCCGCATCTATTGCAATTTACTGCGGCAAAGTGACCACGATTCTCAGACGTGTTTGGGCGCTTTTGTACTTCCGATCCTCCAGCGTCATTAGGACGCTTGTTGAAGTTGTTACGAACGAAAGGCACGGCCCTTTGTGACATACGGCCAAAGATCCGCTCACTATCAAATGCGGCTTCGTAGGATTCATGAAAAGTTTGGCATCGTTGATTCATGACGTCCCTACGCAGTTCGTCGTTGAGGCCTTGCTGAAAATGCTCGTACCATTCTTCTTTGTTGGGCAGGAAGGCGCCGGCAAATTTTACAAGTTTTGAGAAGCTTGCATCATAATCTTCAACACTCATATTCCTCTGCCTCAACATCATGAACTCATCCCCCTTCTGTCGACGGATGGCGCGAGGAACGTACTGCTCAAGGAAGGTTGTCTTGAACATTTCCTAAGAAATCTTTTTGTTGGCATCGGTTTCACAGATCTCTTGTTTCTTCGCCGCCCACTAGTCATGTGCTCTTAATTGTAACTGCAGCGCCGCACAGGCCACCCTCTGGGACCCTTCGATGCAGAAGAGATCGAACAAGTCCTCCATCTCTGCGAGCCATCCTACTATCACGTCGGGCTCTGCTCGGCCGTTGAACTTCGGCGGGTTCATTTTGCGAAACTCCTTCACTTTGAGCATGGAAGGAGAGTTTATCATTTACGGGAGGACTTCTTCCTCCTCGTCTTATTCTGGATCACCGTGCTTTCCCTCGAGTACCGCATCCGTCGCCTTGGTATCGCCCGCCATCCTGCTCACTATCTGAGTCAGGGCGGTCATCTGCTTCTGCTGCACATCAAATTGGGCTTTGAATTGCATCTGAAGCTGTTACTGCTGCAGTTCCATCAACTGTAGCATCTTCTCCATAGTCGTCTCGCTAGGGCCAGTGCTCTTTGTGCTCGACGTACTATCTACGGTTTGGGTTGTTGGGCCGACAATTTTCTTATCTCGCTTAGTCATTCCTACAAACAGTGTAAATCCGTTAGTATTTTTCAAAAATATCTACGGGCTTACCTGTATGGAACTTGTATTTCATGCAGCATGCCGATAAGCCTTCAATCGAGCCATCGCAACGGACATTCCAACAATGAAACATCTTTCGAAAATCCGAGGAAACATAATTGTGCTCTGATACCAATTTGTCACGTCCCGAGTCGACAACGTTCGTCCCCGATGTTAATTTTGCCGATTCGATCGTCCTCGCTAAGGCGTGATGCCGTATGAGTCTGGAATTGCACTCGTACAAGGCAGAACGTTGCGTTGGTTTTGATATTAATACGCCAAGTTGAAACTTCACAAATCATATCAGAATTTAAGATGCAGTATAGGAAGATAGAAATGCTTTTCATTCATAGCTTGCAACGAAGTGCAAGTCGTAATTACATTGGATGTCGTTGCGGCTACATTGATTGAAAACAAAAAGAAAATACATTCGACAAGTTGCCTGAACTACGCTTGTCGTCCCATACATTCGTCCCTTTATATATAAGCCGTCGACTTGAATTAGCTTCAAAATACTTCAGCATAGGAAGAGCTTCAAAACGTCTCTCCGCACTTCAGCTTCGTTTTAGGTTGGAACGCCCGCCGCACCTGGGGAAATTGGGGGAGAGGATTAGCACACTTGCTAAGTGGACGAGACGAACCAACTCGTCTAAACCGACTCTGATCGTTAGGGTAGGCATGCTTTAGAGTTGTCATTCTATTAGAACTAAATGAATTCAGTTCATATTCGATAGCCGTCTTTGAGTAATAAAAGCATACAGTATAACATCGCAGTTTATCATATTTCTTACCACGGTCGTGCTCGTCCCTGCATGAAAACAGAGATAATATTTACACCTGCATAAGACAATAGGTGAGCATGCAACTATCTTATATGCGGTCATTGGTGCTATGCACTACTAGGTACTTAATCGAAGTTGGCATGCGACGCTACCCTTTCAGCCTAGGTTGCAAGCCTTACTGAAGGTCCCGTATGCCTTGCGCCGAAGCACGATAAATTATTCCCCCTAGAACGAATCGGTTCCGATGCCCCGGATACCGTTTCGAGGAAAACGAACTTGTGCACAAGCTGTCCATGACCGTGCCTATGTGCGAACAATTTCATATATGCAACAGTTGTGTATAGCGCGGATAGTATCGAGCGACATTATCATTTCTCGCAACTCATGCAACGATTCATTTTCCCCAAAGCCGTACACCGATTTAGCGTCCCGTGGGCACCAAATTGTCCGAGGCATCATAACCCATGATCGATGTTTCACATTTTTTTACAGCACTTGAAATAGTCTATCTTTTTACTAGAACCTTAAACTTTTTTGTTTATGTGAGAAACTTGTATTTTTCAGAGTAGATTACTCAAAATCGATACATTTTTCCCGAGTTCTTGACCTTAGTGGATTGGCATGCAATTAACTTGGCATCGTTCGATTTGAATGAATTCGAAGCAAGGAATAAGTTTGCGGGACAGAGTAGAAAAGAAGGGTCGAATCATCCACCGATTACTTTGCTTCGTGCCGATCGTCCAAGCGCTATGCAACGTCAATCCTTATTTACGCGAGCTCCTGCAATGGCACCAATGCTTTGTTAGAATTTCTTCTTTTTCCCTTGCATCGAAATTGTAATTGCATCCATGAAAATGACGCGAAAGCACTTCATCAAGTCGAGCGACAAAGCTCCAAGAAAACCGTACAGCGGTCCGGTCCCGTCGAAGGGACTCTTATAGAGAGCTCACTCGCCGAGACGCAGCCCGCTGCATCTAGGACTTATTCCAACAGAAGTCGTTCCATTAGTTGGATCGATTCTCGTAACTTTCGTCCAAATCGATTTGAATCGATGCCGCAAGGCGTTATCGTTTACCAAGCTTAGCGATCGAGTCAGATGGCCATCTAAGTTCCCGGCCGATCTGACTCGGCGCAAGCATATTATGAAGTTCCGTCGCCTATCGAAAGCGGGGCGCTACATGTCCCGTCAAATTTCTAAAACTATTATACCGATAAATTTCTATTTATCTACTATATCCACTACTATACCGATAAATTTCAAACACGAAATTGAAATTGAAATCCTAGAACATGTTGAGAAAACACAAACAAAGCATAAATAAAATAAATACAAATTAGGGTTTAGGGTTTCGGACCTTGAAGAGGTTGGTCACGAAGAGGATCTCGGAGAAGGGGGGACATCGGAGGGGGGGGCGCCGAAGGGGGGGACGCCGGTTTACAGCAGCTTAGCGACGTATATATCTGTCGCTAATCAGTCGGTTGACATATTCCATCGCTAAATGGTCGCTGATCCGTCGCTAAACTTATAAAAAAATTAAGTGAAAAAATTCGTCGCCCGTAAGTCGCTTGTCGGTCGCTAATTGACGACTGATTACGCCGTCGCTAATTTTTAGTCGCTATTTGCCTGTATTTTTGTAGTGCGACCACTTTGGGCGCATGCATCTCTCTTAACCACTAGGCTAGAGGACATATATATCACTTGGAACATGTAATTTACAAAGTGTACAATAACTTTATCATCTGATCAACAATTCATATATAAAAAAGAAGCATTTGGTGTTAACTTTTGTATATAATAAAGCAACGAGAACACACCTTTGCATAAAAATAACTATTTTTATGCATTTTATTAATTAATTACTTGTCGTCAACAAGTGATAAACGATACAATTTATTAATTAATTTGACCCACACGAGCGACAAAGGATGTCAAATAAGGCTGATATATAATTTCATCGAGGTTAGCTAGACTTCGATAAATATGTAATAATTAAAGGGGAAAAAAAACTATTTGTGAATATCAATTCCAAACCAGCAATATGGACCGAATAAAACCATCAATCAAGAAATTCAATTAGTTGGCTATAAGTTTTTATTCAATGAAGTTGGCAAATTAGCCCACTAGAAAATTTTCTCTATCAGCAAACATAATCATAACCCAAATGTCCCTTCAAGAGAATATATATATATATATATATATATATATATATATATATATATATATATATATATATATATATATATATATATATATATGAAAAATTTATGAAATGCTCAAAAATTGAAAAAATTTATGAAAAATCCACCGCACAATAACATTTCATCGCGTACCCAGAATTACCAAAAAAATATATAAAGGGGGTTCCTAATGACCTTTTTGTCCTTCCTTCTAATTTATTGAAAACACCCACGAAACTACTCTTAAAAAATGTTTTGATACTTTTTCTTCTTCCATACGCTACTCACTTTCGAATCTAAGTTTTCTCCTCAAAAATTTTCAAACCTTACTTCAAAAACTCGTCGAAAAATTTCGAAAAGTTCGACAAACGGTAAAACTGTTAAAACAGAGGTCCAAACATCATTTTTTTGGGATTCTAAAATTTCGTAAGGCCAACTAACGTAGAAGCTGTTAATCTCCGGCTCCTCGAAAATACGCTCCTTTTGCGATAAACCAGACCTCGTTTCGACCTCCCAGTCAAAAGTTATGGCCCTTCAAAGTTTCAACTGGCCATAAAATGTAGGAGAATGATCATTCTCCGTTGTAATATCACAGAGAATGACCATTCTCCGTGCTAAAACCACGGAGAATGGTCATTCTCCGTGCTAAAACCACGGAGAATGGCCATTCTTCTTGTTAAATTGACAAAGAATAGACATTCTCCGTGTTAGAATGACGGAGAATGACCCTTCTCCGTCAATTTAACAAGGATAATGGCCATTCTCCGTACTAAAACCACGGCCATTCTCCTTGTTAAATTGACCAAGAATAGCCATTCTCCGTGTTAAAATGACGGAGAATGACCATTCTCAGTCATTTTATCACGGAGCTATTCTCCGTCATTTTGGCACGGAGAATGGCCATTCTCCGTCATTTTGACATGGATAAGGCCATTCTCCGTGGTTTTAGCACGGAGAATGGTCATTCTCCGTCATTTTAACACGAAGAATGGCCATTTTCAGTCATTTTATCACGGAGTCATTCTCCGTCATTTTAACACGGAGAATGGTCATTCTCCGTCATTTTGACACGGAGAATGGCCATTCTCCGTCATTTTAACACGGAGAATGGCCATTCTCTGTCATTTTGACACGGAGAATGACCATTCTCCGTCATTTTGACACGGAGAATGGCCATCATTTTAACACGGAGAATGGCCAGTCTCCGTCATTTTGACACGGAGAATGACCATTCTCCATCATTTTGACATGGATAAGGCCATTCTTCGTGATTTTAGAACCCATTCTTCATCATTTTGACACGGAGAATGGCCATTCTTCATCATTTTGACATGGATAAGGCCATTCTCCATGGTTTTAGCACGGAGAATGGTCATTCTCCATGATTTTAACACGGAGAATGATGGAGAACAGTCGACAGAAATCTAAAACCTATTTTTTTGTTTTTTTTGTGAAAAAAATTGTCAGAAACAAAAATTCAAGAGTTTTCGTTCTTCTTTCAAAACGATGCTAACTCTTATGGAAAAGAAGAAGAAGATTTTCTCTCCACAATTGACCTAATCGCCGAAAAACTTCAAATCTCTCCACGATGATGATGATGATGATGATGAGCGATGATCGGAGTTCGACTGAAGAAAAGTACAGAGAACTACGAACGATCTTTGTGATCTCTGCTGAAGATGAGAGCAATGAAATTCAGATCTCTCGTGAAGAAGAAGAAGACGAAAATCGCAATACAAATCTGAGTTTGTGCGAAGGGTAGTTATGGTATTATAAAGATGACAATTTTGTAAATACAGAGCATCTAAAGGGAATCTTGAAATATTTAACGTGGAAATATATAATTCTGGGCATTTCATAAAACCCATCCTGCGGGTGGATTTTTCATACAAACCAACCCTGAAATTGGGTTTCTCAGCAATTTTCAGATATATATATTGCAACAAACATTTTTGCAATATTATAACCCATGATACTTTATGACATTCTAAGAGTGTAGTACAAATACTAAAAAAAATTGTTTTTACTACTCTAAAAAAGGTCTAGTTTCTAAAAATAGGAAGATATAAATCTAAATGGAGATTCTCGTTAGTAGTATATAAGGAGTTTAAAAATTTTAGGACCTGCACAACTTGCACACATGCTTAAACAGTCCTGTTATAACCCGTTTGACTCGAGCCAACTTATGGAAACTCGAACTCGACATGAAGGGTTAAGCTTCCATCAGCTCAAAGGAATAAGCACCCTTGTAGAGAGATCAAAAGCTAGCTATTCTCCCCATCACAAACATGTTCAAACACACGAGGTTGCAAACAAATGTGTGTGCGCCAGTGGCGCGCTGTGGCGCACCGGTAAGACCGCTGGCACTCGGGGGTGAGGGCGCGGGTTCGAGCCCCCACTCCCACATGGGAGCGGCTGGATGGCGTTGTCCACGGCCTCCGGGCCAAGACTTCTAAGTTTGAGTTTGAAAATTTTGGTCACAGGGGGCAAAGTCACATTCAAGATTGGAGGAGACCTTTGAAGATATAGAAGCCTTTTTGTGTATATAGATACAGTATCAAGTTGAAAGAGAAGGCCAAAGCAAAGTCCTCCTAGGAGAAGTGAAGCTCAAAAAATAGGCAATGTGTTCAAAATCTAAGCCACATGGTGTGATCCCATAATTACAAAAGTCAAAAGCACGCATGCAACGTAACTAAAATTTGATGTCAAATTATGTGCCATTCATAATCTTTTTTCCTTTTGCTACAAACTCAGAATTCACTTTTATTTTTATTTTTTTTGGGAAGCTGCAAATCTTTTTCATAGTAAAGTCATTGTATCTGCTGTACTTCATACGTTTGAGCAACCAGTAGTATAGAAATCTATTAGATCTGGAAAAAGTTGACAAAATAACAGAGAAACTGGAAAGAGAGCATCTTCGTACTACACTGGATCATAATAACCTTTGAAACATATATATGCATGCCACGAAACACAAACATTTGTATGAAACTCACCAAGAAAATGTCTCAAGTAAACCTACAGTTTTATTACTTTTCGAAGATAGTACATAATACTTGTACATTGATCATCAGTATCATCAGAGTTGGCACACAACTTCATAGTTCATACGTATCAGATCACAGGAGGAAGAAAATCTCCTGGGTCTACAAATGAGGGACCAAAACTAACAATGGTCATTCAGCACAGGTAAGGGCACCAAATACCCACTCATCAAGCTCAATGCCGTCGTCGATCTATTTTCCAGATAAAACAGCCGGTGTCCCTTTGAAACTATTTGGCCATATCACCAAATCATATTAGGAAATTAACATTGAAATCGCTCTCAAGGACATGGAGAAAAGAAAAATTATACAAATGTCCGAAGATCCGCCATTGGTATTTTACAGAAAGAATCATGCCTCCACTACAGCCCCAAGCCCCAACAAAGTGGGAACCTACACAAGTATCACGCAGAAAAGAAACAAGCTATAGCTTATGACTTTCCAGATCACACCTTCTTCAAATGAGAAGAATACATACATTTATAATGAGCACCATGCCGCGTGGAACCATCAAAAGCCTCAAGGATCCCACCTTGTCCTCTCTCTTTAACCAGCTACATTCAGTTAGGCAGTTGGTGGCCTTCTTGGCAGAGTATCTGGTGAGATCTCCCAACTTCCGCTCCTCCTACCCCAACTTGAGTTCCTTACCTCAGGTCTAGAGGTGGCATGTTGCGTCTCTGAACCCATGTTAAGTTCTGCTTCAGAGGCAACACTGTGCATGCCATTGCTGCTTCTCCCACGCAACTCTTCGTCAACCTCTGTTGAGTTACGTCGTCGGGATATCTTCAACAGCTCCCCTCCAATCTCAAGATCGTCCTCTACTTTTGATCTTGGCTCATTGGTCGACTCTGATTCTGGTTCCCTGTAACGGCTGGTAGGTGGAGGCAATGGGGGCTCCTCCTGCACAAAGGCTCGGAATTTGTTCCTTGATGGCTTTACCCTTGAGCAGAAAACTTCAAGGAAGTTAGATATGCAACCTCGGTTGTAGACATTGGGCCTGTTGTCGGCTCTATACCGGAAATTCTCGTAGGTCGTCTGCAATGTACAAGAAATTCAATTAAATAATCAGAAAATGAACAATCATTTGCAATAGTTAATGGGAACAATGGCTGGCAATCAACTGTATATAAAGGCATATCCCCTTGACTCCACCATCATTGGTTCTACTAAACAGCTCCTATAGGAGACACTTGGTACAGCTTAGTAAGGAGGGAAGTAAAAGCTCGAGGGATCATTACGTTCCTCTTACGAACGAATAGCATAACTCAGATGAATTTTAGATAGTGACATCACGAGTGGAATCTATGTGAGTTCCATCATTCCAACAGATCACTACTTGTGAACAAGATGAGGAATCATGTCAATGTTCATTGTTATAAGGGCATATTCTGATAAATTTGGCTTGGCCTGAAGACTGATGCTAAATGTAGTGGCCAGAAGTCATAATTGCTATCATTAGTCAGGTTTAACAGAACTATGCTGAAAGTACTCCTCACTAGTAAATCCATCATACACGAAAAAGACTCGAACTCAAGGGATCATTACGTTCCTCTTACGAATGAATAGCATAACGCAGATGAATTTTAGATAGTGACATCACGAGTGGAATCTATGTGAGTTCCATCATTCCAACAGATCACTACTTGTGAACAAGACGAGGAATCATGTCAATGTTCATTGCTATAAGGGCATATTCTGATAAATTTGGCATGGTCTGAACCTGATGCTAAATGGTAGTGGCCAGGAGTCATAATTGCTATCATTAATCAGGTTTAACAGAACTATGCTGAAAGTACTCCTCACTAGTAAATCCATCATACACGAAAAAAGACTCGAAAGAGAGTCCCTTAAACAAAATATGGTATGGTTAAAATATGAACACTTAAAACCATGTCATAATATACAATACATTGATTGTGAAAATGACCAAATAAAACACCAATTTCTCTTAAGAAAAGAAAAGATGGGTTTAACAGAATTGGACCCATATTTAGCAGTCAACTGCAAAGTTATAAGAATATGACCAACTCCTTGATCCTTCTGATTTAACTCAAATTATGATAGAAAAAAGTGTGGCAAGGGAACACACACTGTTGAACTAAATCCTTCACTGCTTATTTTAATGCTGCCATAATTCTAATTTTAATAAATTTGCTGCTAAATAACATTTTAATTGTTCAACTTTTTTCTTGTGATCCAACAGCAGATGAATTTTAGATAGTGACATCACGAGTGGAATCTATGTGAGTTCCATCATTCCAACAGATCACTACTTGTGAACAAGACGAGGAATCATGTCAATGTTCATTGCTATAAGGGCATATTCTGATAAATTTGGCATGGTCTGAACCTGATGCTAAATGGTAGTGGCCAGGAGTCATAATTGCTATCATTAATCAGGTTTAACAGAACTATGCTGAAAGTACTCCTCACTAGTAAATCCATCATACACGAAAAAAGACTCGAAAGAGAGTCCCTTAAACAAAATATGGTATGGTTAAAATATGAACACTTAAAACCATGTCATAATATACAATACATTGATTGTGAAAATGACCAAATAAAACACCAATTTCTCTTAAGAAAAGAAAAGATGGGTTTAACAGAATTGGACCCATATTTAGCAGTCAACTGCAAAGTTATAAGAATATGACCAACTCCTTGATCCTTCTGATTTAACTCAAATTATGATAGAAAAAAGTGTGGCAAGGGAACACACACTGTTGAACTAAATCCTTCACTGCTTATTTTAATGCTGCCATAATTCTAATTTTAATAAATTTGCTGCTAAATAACATTTTAATTGTTCAACTTTTTTCTTGTGATCCAACAGCAGGTGTCTACTGTGGAGTCAGCTGCCAAAAGCCAACTGAGATTTATACACTGTAATGTAATCGTAATCGCAATGTAGTCAAATGGAAAAAATAATTTTTTTTTCCATTTGATTGCATTGCGATTACGATTACAACAGTGTACCAAACGAGGCTTGCCCAGGTGGCCACAACACATTAGGATAATCAGGTTGGTTGGCTGATGAATGTTTGAAGCCTGTATTTTGCCACATACATGGGACTCATCTTCCAATCAAGGAGGTTGCTTTGACTTCTTTAGGTCTTGGAACCGAAGTAGGTTGCACTTCACAGATCTGGGTTCAAAAACATGCCTAAATTACCATTTTTTCTGTTCCAAGGGATATAGGAGCCTCAATTATATGCAACGGGTAAATACCACTTTTGGTGACCGAATGTTTCAAATGTTTTAGTCACTCTCCATATATATTTTTGGTCATGGAGTGACTAAAAGTTGAACTTTTGAAACATTGGGTGACCAAAAGTGGTATTTACCCTATATGCAACTATAGTTGACATCTGGAGTATACATGCCAATGGTCTGGCTTAGTGACGTATGTATTTTGAAAGATATGGATACCCGAACACATGGCACAACTTACAATCACTGAAGATCTAAGTAGTATTAGTTGGGTGAAATACAACGGCATCAGGGACAATATAAGTATACACATGAACCAGTTAAATAGAAGTTCAATCATTTCGATTTTGGTGCCAAGTACTGCTGTGGCTTCACTAGAATACGCAGTGACGTATCACGAAGCCAACACGCACCCCCCCCCCCCCCAACCAACCCACCCACCACCACCACCAATCCATCAAAAAAATAGTACCTAGTAATAAAAATGACACAATAAATATTAAAAAAATCAGCCAAAATATTTCTTGACAGTATTGAGATGTCTCCATCTGTTCAACCTCCTAAATGCATCAATGTAGGGCATAATACGTTGTATACGGAGTGTAAACTCTAGGCAAGAGGATGTTAGCATCAAGGTTCGCACTATCAGTACCGAAATTGGTTTCGGACCATTCCTATGAGTATCTGTATCAGCGGATCGAATCGGAGTATCAGGTTTTTCGTTTGAACATAAAAATTATGAAAGGCAATTTAAAAAGCTAGAATAATACTTGATAAATATTTATACATGGATCGGTGTATCCGATTTCTCATTAGTTTTAAGTGCAATAATATTCAATATTGCTAAAATTTTCACCTGCAATATATATTAGTTTATTTACTTGCCTTTAGACATAGTACAACCAAATTAAATGGTTTTGACTAGAATAATATTAATATAGCTGAATGTTAATAATTTATCGACATACAACTTCGACAAATGGTAATGGTTACACTGTGTCGATAAGAAGTGTTTATCGACATGTAACATTCTCGATGGTCGGCACAATAGAACCCTTTTGGTGGTACTTCTTTCGATACTCTCTTTTTCGTTCATTTTTTCTCTGTGAAATTGACTGAGAAAGAGACCTTCAACACATCGGTAGCAGGCGGTATCGGATTGGGACATGCCAAAAATGATACGATACGGCCCATACATATCGGTATCGGCCGATACTGCAAACTATGGTTAACATATTGTTGAAATTCATTGATTTCATTGTCAGTTAGGGGCTATTTGGATAGAAGTAACTCTTTGAAAGTGTAAAAATGACACTTACATTATGTTGAGTTGTAGTGCACTTGCAGCAAGTGGCACTTTCCAAAATGTGTTTGGATAGAACATTTTTTCTCTCCTGCAAGTGGAAGAAAAAGGAATTTGTTGTTTGGATGGTTGTTGAAAGTGGAAAAAAAATGAATTTGATTGTTTGGATGGTTGTTGAAGGTGGAGGTTATGTTGGAGATATAAATACCCATAATTAAATTAATTATCATAATTAAACAAAAAATATGTAAACTATCATAATTAAGTTAATTACCATAATTAGCTATTAATTATTTACTATTTTAGTTGTTATATAGTTACTAAACATTAATTATAAAAATTAAATTTTCATAATTTTTTATTTGAAAAATTAAATGTTATTAGATGGAAGCATGTGATGTTGAACAATTAAATGTCCAGCAGATCTGGCATCTTCTTCTTCTTCCTCCTCTCTCTCTCTCTCTCTCTCTCTCTCTCTGGAGTCTGGACTATTCTTTTTCCTCTCTCTGGACTCTTCATCTTTCCCTAGACTCTTCTCTCTCCATACTCTTCTGGGACGGAAAGGGAGGTCGACAGAGGAGGCTCTTGGGTGCTGGCGGCCAGGCTCGTCTTCGCGGTGGCTCCGGCGTCCGCTTCTGAGCACCGCTTGCGCCGACGGCCGATCTGCCGTGACCCCTGGCACCAGAATTCCGGTCACCCCGTCGGCCGATCTGCCATCTGCTGCTTCATCCGGAGTCTCCGGCTCTCCCTTGGACGGTCAAACGGCCATCCCCCTCACTTCCACCACACTTCCTTCCCTTTTGTGAAGCAACTGAAATGGCTAAAATAGAGGGGGACAAGTGGCAAGTGTTAGAGAAAAGACACTTGTATGCCACTTGCACCATCCATCCAAACGCCAGATCTCGGTGGAGCTGCCTCCAGTTGCAGCAGAAACTGTGAGTTACAGGTGAGATGCTGCCATCCAAACAGGCCCTTAGTGACAAGTAGTGAAAAGACCATTATTACTTATTAGCAGTTCAAGCACACCAAACCAAGGTGTAGATAACATCTAACAAGCACAATATAAATATTCAAACAAGTCAACATAAGAGCAAAACAAGGCTATGATAGAAATAAAAACTAATCTAGCAAATATGGACATATAGGCCAAAAGACTGACCTGGTTGGTGCTGATGAGATATAAATGAAACCCAGTAAGACCACCAACAAACCATAGAGATACGAAACAATATATCATGAGTACGACAGATGCAGGGGAATGTCTCATTGCCTTCCATACTGTCGGGTAATCTTCATCCATGAGAAACTTGATATACAGTGCGCACATAGAGAACACATATATGCAGAGAAGAGTCGAGGAAGACACGAAAAAGAAGAAGTAACGATAATTTCTCTGCAAGAAAATCCATATATAAGCACATCTGAGTACGGAATGTAACATTTCTTGCTATTCTTTTATTTATTATGGCAAAAGGATCATTCTGCAATAATTTGATGCATGGTGAGAAGCTTTCCAAATTCAAAGCATAGGATCTTTGTCCGTAAATGCTTTCAGGGTATAGATCATTGTGAATAGTGTAAATTACCTACTCAGGTCCTCAACCATCAAATTTAGTAGATGGGTGAAGTTCATATAAAGGAATAAGTGAGTTGGTCATGTCTTGCGAACAAATAAACACTCATTCAGTGTGTCTACACATGGGAAGCGAGTTGGCCACGACTGTTTTTCTTCCATTTAGCTCAGTTAAGGGCCATTCCCTCTCTAAGATTAGCAATTTCCATATCCTTTTTCACAGCCTCAATCCATGTTCTTAAGACCTACCCCTACTTCTAGCAGTAACTAACATCCTAAGTTCCTAACACTCTGGTGTATCTCTTGTAAGAGTGAATGCTTCAAAGTAAAATAAATGGGATATGCAAGTTAATTTGCTATGCAACCACAAAACACTCTCATAACATGATATGCAAGTTAATTTGCTATGCAACCACAAAACACTCTCATAACATATGTAGTGTAGATACTAACAAGTAACAACTAGCTAAAGAGAGAATACTGAACTAGAATTCTAAACACCAGTCGAGACTCGATAGTATTCTATAACATTCACATGTTAAAGGACAAAAGTAATAGTTTCCCATGACTACTACGCAAATGGAAAAGGAAGTTCAGTAGGATACCAGTCCAATGCATTGCCCAACCCAGGGGCAGTGATGATCAAACCGTTCCACGCAATTATTGCAAATTGAGCAATGAGAACAACGAGGCGGACGATAGAGCATGCAAGTATCACAGTACTTTATTTTCACAGGCATTCCATTAACAATCACTTCTTTGGAGCGAGGAAATTGCAAGCTTGGAGTATGTCTAGGCCCTTCTAATGGATGTTGAACTGAAGTATCATATGAGAACTCTTCCTCTGGAGGATGGGAATTACGTGGAATAATACCAGGATCTCGAGCGGATGTAAGGAGGAGGAGCACCAATACCTACACGACCATATTGTGAGATAGGCATGGAAACTACCAAGTCATGGTAATTTGGATACATAAATTAATTCAAAATATGTCATATGTGGAGGAGCACCATGAGTACCTACACGATCATATTATGACAAAAGCATGGAAAACTATGTGTCATGATTGTTTGGATGCATAAATTAATTTAAAACGTGTCATATGCGGGTGATTAAAAGCTGATTTCAGCATAGCCTATGATCATTTATGATAATTCAATTGCATTTACAGACCCAACTTTAATCTAATGTGTAGTAAAGCCCCTATAGGACTGCACAATTTCTTATAATACTACATAGTAGTTCAAACCAATTTGTAAACACCCATCACACGGTCCTTAGGTTCAAGAACTCTTGCTCTTTTACTGCTTGCAGCCAAATTCTATATCTGGAATCAGATGATTAAAGATGTCTTGGCAAACTCCACTGTACATAACAGCGGGCAAAGTTCAAAGTTGAAATCTGACAAGGATCACCACAACGTTAGCTACCAAGAAATTTATGATCATACTGTAGTTTGGCCAATAATTACAACGATGAAAGAAAAACTAACAAGTTCAGATCCTTTGAAATAAGGGAATAATAATATAAAGCATCTTGATAATAGTTAATAATTTTACAGCATCATATGATAGTGTTGGGGATTTAATGTATTCAAAGTGGAATGCCATAGTAATGGATCCTTGCTATTCCTAAAACCCGACATATCCACCATTTTGCTCATCTTAGCATTTCTAGAACTGTCAAAACATTATGAGAAAATGAATATTAGTTGTACGAAAAAGGTGTAACCGTGTAATTTGAATTATAATTGATATATTTGTCCACTTTGATAGTTCGCTTCTACTTATTTAGAGAAGAAAATTGTTATTCCTACAAGCACAAAATTTGAGCCAACTCAATCCGTGTGGGGGCAAAAGACAACATTATCCACAAAAATGGAAAGATAAAAGATCGAAAAGTTTTATCACCAGCCAACTCAAGGTTCCTGTTTACCAAAAGTGAATACAAATAGTAAAAGATACATTCTTATAAGAGAATCAACACCATTTTACGCTAAGGATTAGAAGATAAAATGATCCATCTAGTGACACATGAACCAAGATGCACTAGATCAACAACCACAGTACCAAATGATAATGAAATTGAATAGATTATTGAAGTCAAATCAGCTTCAGATATAAAAAATTTAGTATGTGAAGCATACATTTTAAATAGGAAATACTTAGAAGACTAACATAGATGGTGAATGCTATTGCAACTGCCAAAATTGCAAATCCAGCATCATATGCAGCAAATCTATGGAGAAGATGCCTTGCAACAAATACACAAAATATCACAACAGGAACCACTATGAGTGAAATGGTGATGAGCAGCGACTGTGCGTCGGGTCCAAATATTAACCTCCCACCAAAGAAAAATTTCTGCAGAAGTGAAACAGTGGATTAAAAATTAACATAAAATCTTCAGTAAGAAGGCAGACGATAAAAAAAACATACCAGTTACTGACAACAGCAATAGTATGCTTCGACAATATTCAATAAATTGCTAGACACTAAAGATAACTAGAACCCCTTCGTAGCTACAGAAGAAATCTCGGAACTCCGCACAATTTTCATAACTTGCAATTTAAAGGATGGGAGTGCAACATGTCTTGGTATTGCAAAAGTAATAAAATTAATTGAATTTGCCGTTCATCATATTGAGTGTTAATCCTTGGGAATATGACTCAATAATCAACTCGTCAAATGTGTGTTCCAGAATCCGTATAGGTGGAATACAAACATAATATTTAATGAAAGGGCAAATAAAGAAAATAAGGCATAGTATAAAAAGAAAATTGTGAAGAAGAAGAAGTATTAACAAGACAAGTAACAACAAGCTGAATACAGACACGCAGACACAAGCCGTTTATGAGCTAGCTAGTTCATTTCCACATGGAGGCACATTATGGCGTGTATGAAAAGAAATCCCCAAACAAAATCAACAAGTAGACCCCACCATACACTTTTCACATCTTGCTATATAACCAACAAATAGATATTCCATCTACCAGCACGATGCCTTATGGCCTTTATCCTCATCATCATCGTCGAGGCCTCCGTTGCCTCAACCACCTCCCTCCTTGACCCCTTTCCTGCCCCTTCTGCATCTCTGACCTCCTCGTCAACTTTCGCTGCTCCCAAGTTGCAGAGACCAATGTACAGTGTCAGCCTGTAACAGAGTACAAACTGAAAATTGAAATTTGCATGCAGGCAACTGGTGGTACCATCACATGCCAAACAACTTCTCCACTCCACCTTAAAAGCTATCATCTATGGATCATGTGCCTCTCATCCCAGAGTTCTCCATGACGCATAACTATCCTCATGTGGCACGACATTGATATATGGGCATGCATCGTGTTCGTGTTCAGTGGATAAATGTGTTCAGTAAATCTCAGCCACACGTACTCCTTCAGTGTCATAACTCATAGAGGTAGTTGAAAAAATCAAAAACAACAACCAAGAACTGGTTGAAGAAAGTGGAAGGGGGCAATGGTTGAAGAAAGTGGAAGATGCTAGGTGTTGACTCATTCAAGAACTTTTTGCCCCTCTTCGTCTTCTCGACTTCAACCAATTTAACATAATGGCAATGCCAACACTACCATGCGTCTCCAATCCAAATAAACAAGTAATCTCTCCCTCACACTACACTGCAAAACATAGAAAGCAATCACTCAAAAACGTGAGAAATACTCAAGCACACAACACACTGTCACCTACAAGTCAAAACCCCATTATTCCTTGGCAAAAGCAAAGACAACCCCCCATATACCACTGACAGTTTTCACAACCATGTGCAGAACTAGGACTACCCCAACTCGACAAGCACAACATTAGACATACCAGATCCCACTTCCCCTAAAATCATTCTAAAATGTGAAAAATCATCAAGCACACAACACGACATAACCTATCAATCAAAATACATTATTACTTGACGAAAATAGACATAACCCCTATACTCCAAAACAACAATCTCCACCATCAGGTGCAGAATTAAACATTACCCACAGTTGCAAAATTCCACTAAAATCACTCTAGACATGGAGAAATCCTCAAGGACACAACATAATATATACCTACCAATCAAAAGTCAAAACACATTATTCCTCGACCTAAACCAAACACCAACGAACAATTTCCACCAGGTGCAAAATTGAACACTGCGCAACTCAAAAAACGAAAGATCAGACATACTCAGATGCCGAATTCGGCAATTCCACTAAAATCATTCTAGAAGTGACAAATCCTCAAGCATACAACACAACATAACCTATCAATCAAATCCCATTATTCCCAGACCAAAAGAAGCATAATCCCATACTCCAAACCAACAATTTCCACCATGAGGTGCAAAATTGAACACCATCCTGCTCGAAAAACGAACGATCTGCCCAGATGCCCAAATTCCACTAAACCACTTCAAAATGTGAGAAATACTCAAGCACGCAACACAAACCTACCAATCAAAACCTACTATTCCTTGACAAAAACAAATTGTTCACCACATACTCTAAACCAACAATTCTAACCACCATGTACAAAATTAAACACTACCCCACTCAACAAACAGAATATTAAGCATGCCCAGATGCCAAATTTCCCACTAAAATCACCCTGTCAAGTGATAAAATCCTCAAGCACACAACACTACACTAAATAACCCGCCATCAAAACCCATTATCCTTGACCAGAACAACAACAAGCCAACAATTTGCACAAACCAAATGCAAAACTAAAGACTACCCAACTCGAAAAACACAAGATTAAGCATGCCCAGGTGCCCAATAACATCTAAAATCCGCAAGCACACAGCACTAGTATCAATCAAACCCATTATGTCTTGACCAAAACTAACACCAAACCAAATTTGAATACTACGCATCTCAAAAGCCTGAAGATACGAGTTTCAACTAAATCTGCCTAAAAACTGTTAACCCCTTGTGCACACAACAGAGCACATCATTCCTTGTCAAGACAAACACCAAATCAGTACTTTCCACCACCAAGATGCAAACTTGAATACAACCCAAGTCAAAAAAGAACAAAAAAACTCAAGATTAAGCATGACAATGTCCCTAATTTCAACTAAAACCACTCTAAACGTTGAAAAATCCTCAACAACACAACATATCACCCCTTGATGGCTTGATGAAATCAAACACACAAACTAGCAATTTCTACCACCAAAAGCAAAATTGAACACTGCCCAACTAAAAAAAACTCGGGATTAAGCATGCCCATGTCCGTAATTTCAACTAAAATCACTCTAAAAAATTTGAAAAAAAATCCTCAACAACACAACACAGCATCCCTTGATCAAAGCAAACACCAAACCAGCAATTTCCACCACCGAGGTGAAAAATTGAGCACTTCCCAACTCGAAGAACGAAAGATTAAGCATGCCCATGTCTCCAATTCAACTGAAATTAGTCTTAAAAAAATAAAAATAAAAATAAAAAAGGAAAAGAAAAAAAAAATCTCACATTGCTTCCTTTCCACACTTGGTAGACCCGCTTCGGCTTCGCCATGAGAGAACGGACCGACCCAGCTGTGCTGCTACTACGCCGGAAGTGAGTCGAAGATCTCGAACTCGCGCATCCCCAATTTTTTAGGGTTTTTGGCGTGGGTTCTTTGAATTAAGGAATGGGTTTTCTTTTTCTTTTTCTTTTCCCCCTTTTTTATAAATATTTTCTCCTTTTCTTTTTTGGAGAATAATAGGCTGGCAAAGAGCGGCGTTTCTGAGAATATATATATATATATATATATATATATAGAGAATAAGGGAGGTAGGATGGCACCTCACTCTCAAATGAGGGTGGCGGTGATGTGGCGCCATCCCAACCCTCCATCACAAATTATTTAATTCTTCCCAATCAAAGCATTCTTTAAATATCAAAATCAACTATTAAAGTCCTAATTTAAATATGGTGGTGGGACCAAAGAGAATAAGAAGAAATCCAACAGAATATTTACTTCTTTTTCTCTCTCTCTCTCTCTCAAGCACATTTGTTTTTCTTTCTCAACATCAGAGAACGTCAAACTACATAAGGGAGAAAGAAAAAAAAAAAAAAAACAGAGAACGTCAACGGCTACATGGAGCCTAACGCCTCCACCGCCGCCATGCCGCCGCCGCCTACCGCCCCCCACCGCCCCCATGCCGCCGCCCCCCACCGCCCCCATGCCGCCGCCGCCTACCGCCCCCATGCCGCCGCCCCTACCGCCCCCATGTCCCCACCGCCCCCATCCCCTACCGCCCCCATGCCCCTACCGCCCCCACAGCCCCCATGCCCCCTCCGCCCCCATGCACCTACCGTCTCCAACTCCATTGACGTTCTCCATCGTCACCGGCGTCCCTACCGCCCCCACCGCCCCCATGCCGCCGCCGCGTCCAACCTCGTTGCCGTTCTCCACCGTCACCGGCGAATCTCCATATCCCCTCACAACTCCGCTGCCGCTCTCCACCATCACCGGCGATTCTCCGTACGAGCTCCCAACTCTACTGCCGCTCTCCACCGTCACCGGCGATTCTCCGTATCCGCTCCCAACTCCGCTGCCGCTCTCCACCGTCACCGGCGATTCTCCGTACGAGCTCCCAACTCTACTGCCGCTCTCCACCGTCACCGGCGATTCTCAGTATCCGCTCCCAACTCCACTGCCATATTGAAGAATCTCCATATCCGCTCCCAACTATATGGCTTTGGTGGATCCGATTGCTGCAGATTTTTATTTTGTTTACGTAGATTTAGTTTGCTTGTAAAAAATTTACCTATGCCTAGCGTTTGGCATTTGTTGCAAATTATTTGTTGGGCTATCTGTTCAATTTGAAGTAAGTTCAATCTGGTAGAAATTGATTGATTATGGTTGTAAAATTATTTTGTTTGGCTGTGTTCAAATTATTTTTTGTTTGGTGCTTTGATTGATAAACTATTCTTTTGAAGCACATCGGGATTGATCATTTTAAAAGAATATCTGACAATACAAATATTTAAATTATTTTGGACAGGTAACAAGGGGAATACAACAAAATAGGACATTTGAGCAACATATTTACATAAATTTGGAACAGGAAGCATCAATATGCTTAGAATAGACTGAACATGCCCTTGTTATTTATGTGGGCAGTTTCCAGTTGTCTGTCCTTTGAAGCACTGGATTCTTGATTACACATCACACAAAATTTACTTAAGGAGAAATTTCATATCAAAATGCCAACTATCACAAGTACATTAAATCATTAAGTGTACAGAAACAAAATATGTCAGAGTTTCTAACTGTATTTTACTTCTTCAAGTAAGAGGACAAGGGAAACATATTTCTTTAGTAGGTAAACTAAAAATTTTTGTAATTTGCTTCTGAGTTGCTTCATCCTCTGCAAGAGCCTTGTACATCTAGAACAATTTTTCTTTTTCTTTTTTTTTTACAAACCTTCACTGCTCAACAATGATATACCTATCACGTTTTCACAACTGATCAATTTCTAAGGAACCACACCGCAAGACTAATGACATTTTGGCAGATATCACATAGCCCATCAAGCGTAACTTGTACTCAACGAAGGGAAGCAGAACTGGCTCTAGCAATCGGATGAAGAAGACCGGAGGGATGGCAGCTAGCCTTGAGTGCAGCAGATGTCATGCCAGCCAAGGCCAGGAACACTATGAAGTTGCTCAGTGCCCAAACCACCTTGGCAGTTAATTTTCGGCATATTGGGTCGATCATAAAAGCACCAATTCCAAGAAGAACCTGGTGATAATCATAAAAACAGACTTTTAAGATCATACAATTTCAATCAGAAATTCCGAAAAAAAAGGCGTTGATCAGGTACTTTTTCTTACAGAGTTCAATAGCAAACCAAAGGCACCCTCTCTAACACCAGCATCATAGGCATCAATCTGATCCTGAGTTCCCTTTGGATCCCCATGGAAAACTTCGCGGCCCATCCTTTGCATCATAGTGGAACCTCTTTCGCAACAGCCAGAGTTACAACCAAGCAGATTAGGAGGCAGATCTGATTTGTGATGTAGACAATTCAAGATTGTAGTTAAATACCAATCGAGGAAGTATGAATTAACGAAGACTAGCGGTGAAATTTATAGGAGTTGCAGATGGAACGAATTGTATAAATGCAGAAATAGAAGAATTAAGGGGTGTAGCAGATACCTATCAAGTACTTGATTAAACCTATGAACATTCATCACATATTCAGAGATATATTTCTTAAGTGGTGCATTTAGTTGCTTTTGTATGATTTCCGTATAATGTTATGTTACAGTTGCGACCGACAATGGATGAAAGATGTGCCTTGTGTAGAATCACATATTCTAGCTCCACCATTCTCATGCAGACCTCAATAGCCAACACTGAAGAACTGCATGAAACCAACACTGAACATAACTTAAGTTTGACAATGATAAACTTAGATGTGATATTCTTATCAAGACAACGTTCCTATAACTGTATGAAACCAAACCCTTCTTAAAAAAAAATTCAAGACTCACGGATCTTACTCTTCTTTCAGAAGAGGGATATTTCTGATATAATTCTACTATTAACATTCTTAACTTGAGTAGCAGCTTCTACGCAACCATGTTATACCAGATGAAAAGGTAGTAAACATAACATTCCTGGTACAATGAATCCAGAATCCATTTCTTCTACTAGGCTCTAACGAAGGCCATCTCCAGATTTTACAATATACGTTTTCCAGGAAATAACATTTTAATCTCCAGATCATCCAATATATGTTTTCCAGGAAATAACATTTTATGTGATTCCATGATTTCATTCTAACAATCTGTTGTGTATAAAGCTTTCAGCAATAAACAACCACCAAACTTAAGTGAAAAAGGAAATACAATGTTAAAACATAGTTGATTTACACTTGCATTTTAGCCACCGGAGATGGACAGATGGTGCCACATGCTTAATATATAATTGTACATGTGATTTTCATAGCAGAAAAGTATATAAGTTTTAGTACAGTCAATATGATCATAATTTAAGTTTGACAATGATAAACTTAGATGTGATATTATTATTCTTATCAAAACAACATTCCTATAAATGTATGAAACCAAACCCTTCTTAAAAAAAATTCAAGACGCCAAATCTTACTCTTCTTTCAAAAGAGGGGTATTTCTGATATAATTCTACGACTAAATAGTTTGCAATATCTGCCGATACCAATCCGATACGGCCGATACCGATACAGTTTGACTAGCAGCCTCTATTCAACCATGTTATACCAGATAATGTAGACATGGAAATGAATAAGATTGAGTTCTAATTTTCAAACCAAAAGAAAATGTAGTAAACATAAAATTTCTGGTAAAATGAATCCATAAGAAGAACAAAGCCACTGTCCTTCACGAATCAATTTCTTCTACTAGGCTCTAATGAGGGCCATCTCCAGACTTTATATGTTCCAGTAAATAACTTTTTATGTGATTCCATGTAATTCTAACAATTTGTTGTGTATAAAGGTTTCAGCAATCAAACAACCATCAAACTTGAGTGAAAAAGGAGATACAAGCAGAATATCCCACATAAAAGAAGAAGAAGAAGAAGAGAATATCCCACATAAAAGCAGTAGATTATTTTAGCTTAATGCTACCTGTGACTTCAAGGAACAATAAACCTGAACCAGTATCTTAATGCTACCTGTGCCATTCACCAACATAATAACCAGGTATATATCTGAAAGATGTGCTTGAAATGATATAATATGTTCCACCCAATATGCCCAGATATAGTAGCTGCTGGTGGAGGTCAAAACAAATTCAACCTTACGATCCAACCTTCCAGGACGCAACACTTGGGTCATACACTCCCGAATCAGATTGACCATTGCTTGCCTAAAAGTTCAACATATTCTCAATTAACTCATTGAAGATTACGATTTACTTCAGAATTTCTGACAGTAGCACCCATGCCAACATCTCCAAATCTATGCCGAGATTCAATGGTCCAACGCCTCAAAATATAACGATCTGGTATCTCTGAAACATGTTTCTTCCACAATATACACAGGACATGTCTGCAAAGTAATCCAACAGATTCAAAATGTCTACAGGCGCATGAAACTACAACCCCATCGGAATCATATAACACAGTCCTCCATTTACTTCTCTCTTTTGTCGCCCTTCCAACAAGATATGTAGTTACAGTCCCTTCTTTGTGCACTTTATCTGCCCAATAAATTTGGGCATCCTTCATTTCTTGTTTGAAAATAGAAAATAAGGCTCTGGTATAACATCCACCAGCTTGCTTCTCAAGTGGCCATTCCAAAGTTAGTACGGGCTGGGAGTCCATAGTTTTGAAATCTTCATCCTCCTCGGCTTTTCGACGACTTGCCAATGCCTTGTCATATTGAACGACAAACTCAGTTAAGGTTGTACCTGGATGAATATAGAAGTATGTGAGAGTGTGAAAGTGGGATTTCAGTGTAATATATATGTGAGATAAGGTGTGTTTGCACATGTAGGAGAGTGGAGTTTCAGCGTACATAGGTGTACCTGCATGAACATATGTATCGAAAAAAGCATTTATGCTTTCCGCTCTTTGACTCGTCCGCGTGCCGGCAAGAAACTTATCATTCAAATAGCAAGGTAACCAACTAGCTCGCCGCTCCCACAACTTTGGCAACCAACTTTTTTCTCGTAGCTTATACGTTGCCATCATCTCTTTCCAACAATCTTCGGCTTCACATATACTGCTACTACTTCGCAGTCTATTGAAATGCAATTCAAACTCGGGTCCATGGATAGTTTTGAGATGGACCATATGCTCTCCAACATTCTTGTCTAGATGCCAATCACAATATCGGTGTACAGTATTTGGAAAAACTCTAGCAATTGCATTCCCAATAGCCGCATCCTGATCAGTAATGATAGCTCCTGGTGCTTTACCCCCCATACATCTAAGCCACTGCTCAAATAACCACACAAATGTCTGCTCTGTCTCATCAGCTAACAATGCACATCCGAACAAGGTAGATTGTCGATGATGATTGATACCAGTGAAAGGAGCAAATGGTAAACATAAATTATTAGTACGATATGTCACATCAAATATAATTATATCACTAAACTTCTGGTAGGATTCTTGTGATCTTCTATCAGCCCAAAAAACACTTCTTAATGTGTAGTCATCATCTAATTCAATGCTTGAGTAAAAAGTCGGATCTTCGACCTTTTTTTCCATAAAGTGCTTAACAATTTTAGCACAATGTTTACCCAAATTGTTCTTCCTCTCAATTCTTAGGTGATCATGGACTTGCTGTGGTGTAATCAAGTGTTGTGGGTCAGGCTCGAAGGAATTGACAACCCTTGCAATGCTTGCGTTTGATATGCCTTCGCTATGAAGCTGAGTAATTAAGTTCTTCACTACTGGTTGACGATGGACCTTTTTATGAGACCGATGCTTTAATGCTTTCGATGGAGTTGATAAGTTGTGATTGTTATGTTCAGCAACAAATTTGCCAACTCTCCATCTTCCTGACTTTGTGAGGTAGATCTTAATCATTGCTTTGCAATCCATTCGTATTTCACGACGATGATCTACCTCTTCGTCCACAATTGGTTTTTTCAAGGTTCTCCTTTTTCCTTCCTTGCTACATACAATTAATCTTGATATTACTAAACTAGGATCAGACCTAGACCTACTAGTGGATGACCATCTAGTTCCAAATCCCATCTTCAATGCATACCTGTTGTAAAAATTGTACGTATCCTTCTGTGTAGCAAATTCCATTCCTATCTTCGGCGTAATGGTGTCCAAAT
Source organism: Iris pallida (assembly GCA_029216955.1). NCBI lineage: Eukaryota > Viridiplantae > Streptophyta > Magnoliopsida > Asparagales > Iridaceae > Iris > Iris pallida. The sequence continues at coordinate 172,152 of JANAVB010021597.1, forward strand.
CATCTTTATCTCCATCTCCCTCACCATCTTCCAATTCAACACCATCTCCCAAATGAACACCATCTCCTATATAATGAAAACGAAACCAAAGAAAATTGGGATCAGACCTAAAAAAATTCAACTTAATATGAGTCGAATATATTAAGTTTTAGAATGCCATTCATGCAATTATAAGTATGATTATCTATTACAACAGTTACAAATGTCATGTGTATACAAATCAAATTCAACTGTAGCAACAGTTGAATATATTAAGTTTTAGATTGCCATTCATGCAAACAAAACAAAAAGCAGCTTGGCCTAACTCATAATATTTGTCGAATAGATTTCTCTATAGAGAACAAAACCAAAGAAAATTAATTTTGCATCAAAATCACACCTCGCATATATGGAGAATCGCCGGTGACGGTGGAGAGCGGCAGCGGAGTTGGGAGCGGATACGGAGAATCGCCGGTGACGGTGGAGAGCGGCAGTAGAGTTGGGAGCTCGTACGGAGAATCGCCGGTGATGGTGGAGAGCGGCAGCGGAGTTGTGAGGGGATATGGAGATTCGCCGGTGACGGTGGAGAACGGCAACGAGGTTGGACGCGGCGGCGGCATGGGGGCGGTGGGGGCGGTAGGGACGCCGGTGACGATGGAGAACGTCAATGGAGTTGGAGACGGTAGGTGCATGGGGGCGGAGGGGGCATGGGGGCTGTGGGGGCGGTAGGGGCGGCGGCATGGGGGCGGTAGGGGCATGGGGGCGGTAGGGGATGGGGGCGGTGGGGACATGGGGGCGGTAGGGGCGGCGGCATGGGGGCGGTAGGCGGCGGCGGCATGGGGGCGGTGGGGGGCGGCGGCATGGGGGCGGTGGGGGGCGGTAGGCGGCGGCGGCATGGCGGCGGTGGAGGCGTTAGGCTCCATGTAGCCGTTGACGTTCTCTGTTTTTTTTTTTTTTTCTTTCTCCCTTATGTAGTTTGACGTTCTCTGATGTTGAGAAAGAAAAACAAATGTGCGTGAGAGAGAGAGAGAGAGAAAAAGAAGTAAATATTCTGTTGGATTTCTTCTTATTCTCTTTGGTCCCACCACCATATTTAAATTAGGACTTTAATAGTTGATTTTGATATTTAAAGAATGCTTTGATTGGGAAGAATTAAATAATTTGTGATGGAGGGTTGGGATGGCGCCACATCACCGCCACCCTCATTTGAGAGTGAGGTGCCATCCTACCTCCCTTATTCTCTCTCTCTATATATATATATATATATATATATATATATATATATGAGGAATGATCAAGATCCCCACACTTTTTGCATCCCCATGCATCCCCCTTATTTGCACCGTTGGATGGTGCTTTAAGTCATTTAATCTTAACTGTTGATTTACCAATGGATCAAAAGTCCTCCTTAGAAAAACTTCTCACCCTCAGCCGTCCATTTAATATTAATATTAATATTAATGTTAATGTTAATATTAATATTAATTTTTATTTTATTTTTATATTAATATTAATGTTAATATTAATGTTAATGTTAATATTAATTTTAATGTTAAGTTTAATGTTAATTTTAGTATTTAATGTTAATATTAACATTAATATTAAATGGACGGCTGAGAGTGAGAAAATTTTTAGAAAGTTTTCTAAGAGAAGCTTTTGATCCGCTTTCACATATATATATATATATATATATATATATAAATTGAAGGGAAGTTTCCTTTTATTTATTCTCCACCCAAATTTGACCCGTTATGTGATGCTTGCGTCCACATCTTATAAGATTGACACTTTGTACTCATTTCTCTAGTTTTTTTTTTTTTTTCATTTGAAAAACAAAAATAGCTACAATTAGGAAGGAATTTGACAGAAAATATGATAGCATCCATTACAGAGCGAAAAATAAAAACCATCCCATGGAGAAATAATACGTATTATATAAATAATCAAAGTTGACAAAAAAAAATTAGTTCAAATGGGGAGGTGGTAGAGGTATAAGACTTCAAATTGGACGGATTCAATCCTTGTTGTGCCACATTGTGTCGATGGAACGACAAATTTTATGTATAAACAATAAAAATTATTATAGTTTCTTTTTAGATGATCGACATTGTGTACGTAATTTTGTGCATGCTTCATTGCATGTCGTTTGGGTCAACTGTTTTCAACTTCTACCATTTTAAACAGAAGAAATAATACGTCAATGTGGCACGATCCACTGATCTTCCGTCATCCAGATAAGTCTTATGTCTCTTCCAGATAACCACAAGGGTCACATGAGTTCAGTATTATAACTTACTGAGAAATAAATATTGAGATTTCAAGGACCATTTAATAACTTATTAGGACACTTTCTGTCACGCCCCAGAACCAGAATCCTGGAGAACGGGGGCGGACACAGCCAGCTACGTATAATGAAATGGCAACCATTCCGCTATACGGTCACGGCTGTCTAGACATGTGAGGGTTATCTACAATCCAACAGTCTCCTAAGGTCATAAATAGCCTGTTGTCTCAATCTCAACCAACTAAAAATAGTTCACAAGATGTCAGAGCATCAAATACATAAATATAAGGCGTCCCAAATATTACATATCGGATGATCATGAAGCTAGTCGTACAAAATGTAAGGACTAGCAAGAGTTCAGTCATACATGATCAACCCCCGGGGCTTGTCAATCATGTTACAGCCCGTAGGCAGACAATAAGTAAAGTGCAATACGAGCTAACACTTGCTCGTCGGCTAAACGCCTCAAAAGAATAATTCACAATATACAGTGGGAGAACAAAAAGAAACCCACTCGATGCCCTGGTTACGCCTGGTGGTCACCATCGGGCTGGAAAGCAGGGAGATCCTTCGGTACTGCTCCGGTATCTGGCCATACAAAACCAGCTGGGTCAGACCCCAGAAAGAGCAAGTGCCACAAAGGAGGCTTCACTTAAGGACTAAAACCAGCAAATCATTAGCAATCAACAAGCAAGTAAGTAAAGGAGGATCGGGAGTTGTGCAGTACCAATGCACTCGTCCCGATCATAGGAAGACAGTAAGTAAATCATCATTGACATAAGGTAAATTGGAGAACATGCTAAATAAATAAAACTGGGCAATAAGTGAAGAGAAGACGAAGGTGCTATTCCGGGAGCCAGGTTACAATCCTTAAACCAAACAAGGACCGAGATTGTAACCCTTCGCCTGAACAGAACTTAGTCTCTGATCATTTATTGCTAAAGGTGACAATCATGCAGGGGAAAGATATCATGATAAAAGTGACAATGAAAAGTACAATACGCAATGGTGACAATCGTGTACAAGCACTATAGTGACAATCGTTCAGTCATGTTGGTACAATCTGGCAATCAGTCACTTCTAGACGATGCTATACTGGACTAGACTTCATCCAATCAATCACGGCCAATCATTGCCTACGGCTTTCTACATTAACTAACTAGGGTTATCACAATCCTAGTTACTAACAAGATGCAAGTGAGATTATCCCACAGCCACAAGCCCTGCAGCTAATCCAGGTTATCCAGGCATTTTTAGATTCATTAAGCCGTTATCAAGAATTATGTGCCCCACGCGACGGTGGGCTGGAAATGTGCCCTACTCGTCGGCAGGCTACAAGTCCAAACAATTGCGGCCGAGATAACGGGATCGCCTGTAGCCGTGTCAATCTCGTCATGACTAATGTGTTATTCTAGTAGTTAACCTGAATCCGCCTTTTTAATAGGAACTCCTGACCGTGGTACTCAGGAGTCCCATCCTAGACATGATGCAAGACTGGACAAGTAGATTAATCAAGCAAGCAAGAAGAACCACCCACGGTGTCAAGACAAGTCAAGTCAAGAGTGCGCCGCCACGGGCCACTATCAAGTGAAGTCGAGTCATGCCAAGTCAAGTCAAGTTATCAAGTCATGTCAAGTCGGGAGTGCGCCACCACGGGCCACTATCAAGTGATCAGGTTACAAGTTAATCATGTTCAGTCACAAGTTACAAGATTCTATTTCAATTTACTGCCAAACTAAGAAGGATAACAAGAAACAAAATCCGAAGGTCCGTGCCAAGACGTGTTGGGCCTGGTCAAGTTGTGCATGTGAGCAATCAAAATCTCAAAAGCTCCAATCATATCAAAAGAAAACCAAGTTAAAAGCAGGCACCAAGTGTCACGCCCCGCTCCCATAGGAGCGATCGTCCTCGCTAAGGCGTGATGCCGCACGAGCCTAGATTGCGCTCGTGCAAGGCGGGTTCCATAACGGCCGATTACAGCGGCTGCGGCGGGGTCGTCGCACAGAAGTCCCAAGCAGAGACATTAAACACGCAGCAGAAATTTAGAACGAACACAAGTTATTCAAAGAAGCTCTTTTATTGATATTGAAACAACGGTTACATTGGGGGCACAAGGCCAAGATTACAATCACTCCAATACACTCGTCTCACATTACAAATCGCTCAGCTCTCTCTCATCTCTCGATACATATTTATCGATCCAGCGGAAGCTTCGGAAGGCGATGTCCATACATTATGTCCTGTATAAGTCTTCAGTTCACGCGGCCGCACGCTTCGACTCGCCAAGGAACTCCGTGCCTCGGCGCATCCAAGCGAGATCCGCGCCACGAGCTTCTACCTGTGCCTGCACATGAAACACTGTGTGGGTGTCAGTACCACTGTACTGGTGGAGTGAGCTCCTCGCCCACCCATACAAAACCTACACGTTCATTTATTTTGTGCAACATAAACCCTTGTTCGATTGTCTTTCTATTCTTGCCTTAGGATCAGTTTTAGGACCGGCGCCTTAGCGCAACTTGTGTGTCAGAACCATCCCGTGCTTGCAATGTCAACGTTAACTCATACTTTGTATCTAGACCACTCCTCGTGCCAACAACGTTAACCTATCAAGTCGTGTTTGCCTTACGGCCAAAATCAGGGACGCAACTACACGATAGACTTCATTTCCGTGTGACCGTGTTATCGTACTGATAACATCCTTATCTTTAAGTCTCGAAACCTTGTCGTCTTCTTACAATGTCAACATATCGACTCAGACTTGTCTTGTGACAACGCGGCCGTGCCTCGTATTTTGAGGTCGTGCCCAGCTACTCGACATAACTTTCAACCAACTTGCCCTACGGCCCTTCTCGACTTTACACTCGACGCCACAACTCGTGCCGAAGCACAACGCCTACGTTGATACCCAATCTTAGGCCCAACATTATGCTTTTAACTTTGTACACATGCCTTCAACTCGACTCCTTGATATAGCACACTCAATACTCGACTAAATCCAAAGGCACATTCGCGGATTGTCGCCGCCATGCCGACATCTATATGAACTTGGTCACTAGCACGACAAGCTATATTGGACCTCCATTGGATATTAGGGTACGTTCGTATATAACGAGGCGCGAACTCGCCGAATTTCCCCTAATACCCGCTCTACGGCGCACCCCTTGGGTAGGTCGCACCCCGTCCAAGGGTCCCGTAAGCACGTGTTCCTCCTAGGCCAGATCAGTCCCATGGCGGCGGCAACTGTCTGAGGAACAAAATCAAAACCCTTGTGCACCGGCACACAAGTTGTCCAATGACCATGCAGACTCGACCCACTTCCTCATTTCCGGACCGTTTCATACCGCCTCGAACTACTTAACGTGGATAGGAACGCGAGACTCCCAACCGAGGGACCGCCTCGAATATACCTTAACGTGGATAGGAACGCGAGACTCCCAACCGAGGGACCGCCTCGAATACACCTTAACGTGGATAGGAACGCGAGACTCCCAACCGAGGGACCGCCTCGAAACACCTTTGAACTCGGGGGAACGACTACTACGTAGCCTTCCAACTTAACTTAAACCAAACGTGTTCCTTAAATGCCATAGACCGTGGCTAACATTACACTGAACCAACCGTGGCTCGTGCCTCTAAACCAACGCATGTTCTACGCAACGCTATCGCCCAAGTCATACTTCATATTATGGGCCTTGGGGTCGTGGGACTATTTATCTTGACAACCGCAGAATGAGCGGGACAACACGTAGAATAACTTAGGTCGACCGGCATAACTTTGCCTAACTTACTCAAGCCTACAACATAACCCAAGGGACGAGCAAAGGCTATGCCAAGCCTTGCGGGACAGGACCGTGCATGCTTTAGCAAGCATTTGTGCGGCGACGCCTATGACTTAGGCTAACTCTTAACTTTGCACCGAAGACCAACTTTCCTCCTCCCAAGCCACGGGACGAAGGACCGAGTGTCATTTTTCAAAGCACGCCGTGCACCAACTCTAAGCCGACAGTGGGACGTTTTCCATGTTCTAACTCGATTCAAACCGTCGGGATTATTCCCTTAGCTATGTGGATGCGTAGCTTTTATTATCAAACCTAACTTGTGCAAGTTGAAAACACGATTTATTATGTGAAGGCAAAGATGAGGAGAGTTCACCGAAACTACCCCACCTGAGCGATGTCTCCGAGCAAGCCGTTGCAAGGCTAAGGCCGAACGCCGTCGGCATTTCGATTCCTCCGATTGACTTAGCGGGACGGGGCACTACATCATACACCACTCAGAACAAGTCTCGTCCTCGAGACTATCCTGAAGGCAGGTCATCCTACCATTTCTATAGCCAAGACTTAATCGCACGCACACACCTACGCGTTTCTTCGATTCCGAGCCACGCTCGCACTAGTATCAATCTTTCCTTTAAGACAAATTCAAGATCTCGACACACTCCCGTCTTTCAAGCCTTGCTTGAACTCGTCGCATCACTTGGCTGGATCGTGCACGCATTCCAAGCGTCCCCAAAATACATGCATTCAGCCAAGCCGCATGATAAAGAATTTGTCATTCTCACTCGAGTCGCATCGTGCACATACCCAGGCGTCCCTGAAATATATGCATGTCAGTCGAGTCTCGTGAGCAGGTTTCCTATATTCGTGACCTCTATGCATGCCAATCCTCAAGATCAATCTTTTGATTGCTAACACTTGCAACAGGGTGTCTCGCCTAACCGCTAGGCTATTTCTTTTCGAGGCTAAGTCAATGTCAGGATTGGAATCATAGTTCCCCAACAATAATGCCAACACTGACCCCAATCCTAGGGTCAAACCAAAGTCGGTAGTACAGGATTTTCTACCCAAGCTCGCGTCACTCAGATTTTTTTCTAAACATCAAGCACGATCACCTATTCGCATTAATGCGTTCGTTGTGCAGAATTCAAATCCATTCAATCACCAATTCTAACCAATTCATGTATTCGATCACGAGGTCATCTAGCTCGACAATACGTTGTGCCCCAATCTCACGCGAGTCCGATTATCCACGGTGGTTCATGAATCACCATGCAACGCACCCGCAGAATAATCATTCTCATCGGGGCGTAACTCTTGTTTGAGGTTAGACTAACTCATTTTCGACACACGGATTGGACCTACACAATCCTCAAGTTCGATTCTTCAAGCACACAAATCCATTCTCGAGTCACCTTCGCGTCAAACCACAAATCGAAGCACAAATTGTCGCACCGTGTAAGTTCGACCACTCCCGCTGTATGAATCACCATACCAGCGCTCACGCAGAGTGATCGCCCTAATCGGCATGACGCATGTACGAGGCTGGAGTAGCACTCGCATAAGACAAGAACATCAACGTTGTGGTTGTCGACGAAGCAAATCCAAATATTCCAGTTTTCATCCAAGCCAAGTTCGATAGTTCGATCGTCATTCGTTCAACTTAGAAAATCCTCGAGCCAGTCTATCTTTTCCTCGACACATTTTTAACATTTCAAGTATAGCGTCCAATGGAACAATGACATTTGCACGATCGTCATTTGCCGAGTCAGAGTACCCCCGAGTTATCGCATATCGATCTTTGATACGCCTCAATACCATCGACGATATGCGTAACCTGACGATCTTCCTTGCAACCAATTTCGAGTCGTGCGTTGATGCTGTTGTCCGAGTTGGATATTCCTCAATTTTCTCAATACTCAAGATCAAGTTCGATCGCTATTCCTCAAGCTCGTTTCAAGATCGTTATTCAAAACTCAAGTCACATTTCAGTTGCATCAATCCGATATCGCACGCGCGATCCTCTAAGTTTCCTCGATCAAGACCATTCATTTTCATTCTTCGTTCCGAATCGTTTTCTAACTCGCGTTGCTCATACATAAGTTGTCCGAACGAAATGCTCGTTCGGGACATTCGAAGTCATGACCAACTAAGCGTGACGCGTTCTAAGGCTTTGTGCGATCGCATCGTCTCGCCGACATACTCGTAATCCTCAATATTCACTCGAACAATTTCCAAGACAAACCATACACCACTTGGACTCGAGCCACTCGACTAATCGTCGACACTCATTCTTATTCTTCTTCGAACCTATCACATACACCACTCGGATTCAAGCCATAAGATCTAGTCCTCAATCACGTTCGCGTCATGCGCTAAGATATCCTTCAGATTCGTTCGACGAATCGCTAACGTAGTCGCTCGCGTCGTATCGACGCACTAAGTCGTTCGCACTATTTCCTCAAAATCCAAATCAATCTTTCGTGTATGCCTAAGCGTTAGTCCGATAGCGTTCCTATCGATAGACACTCTAAGTGCATCTCCGTTCCCGACCGAACGATACTTGATATCGCTCGCAACTCGTTTGCACCAAGGGTCAAGGTGCGCGACGCGAAACACAACTTAGCCAAAAGGTCGTGTGCATAGCCATCCTGTGCGGACTATATTCCGAGTTTGCACGCTCAATTGCTAGGGTCAACGTTGGACTATTCGGGCATACGTGCGACTTTGCTAATATTAGCACATATTTCTATCGAGTTAAGTTTGCAACGTTCGGCACAAAGGCCTTATCGACGCATTTGGTAACGGCCTACCGATGCGTTAGATTGAACGCTTGTACGAGCTTTCGAAAATATTTAGACTTATTGTATGGACATGCCGAGGGACATTTGAGAGAGAGCGCACCAACGATAACACGTTGCGGAAGCACAATTCAGAGTTTGCGGAACAACGGAGTTAAAGAATTCAATCGACGGTCCAAGGACGTAAAGTCGTGCTCTGATACCACTATGTCACGCCCCGCTCCCATAGGAGCGATCGTCCTCGCTAAGGCGTGATGCCGCACGAGCCTAGATTGCGCTCGTGCAAGGCGGGTTCCATAACGGCCGATTACAGCGGCTGCGGCGGGGTCGTCGCACAGAAGTCCCAAGCAGAGACATTAAACACGCAGCAGAAATTTAGAACGAACACAAGTTATTCAAAGAAGCTCTTTTATTGATATTGAAACAACGGTTACATTGGGGGCACAAGGCCAAGATTACAATCACTCCAATACACTCGTCTCACATTACAAATCGCTCAGCTCTCTCTCATCTCTCGATACATATTTATCGATCCAGCGGAAGCTTCGGAAGGCGATGTCCATACATTATGTCCTGTATAAGTCTTCAGTTCACGCGGCCGCACGCTTCGACTCGCCAAGGAACTCCGTGCCTCGGCGCATCCAAGCGAGATCCGCGCCACGAGCTTCTACCTGTGCCTGCACATGAAACACTGTGTGGGTGTCAGTACCACTGTACTGGTGGAGTGAGCTCCTCGCCCACCCATACAAAACCTACACGTTCATTTATTTTGTGCAACATAAACCCTTGTTCGATTGTCTTTCTATTCTTGCCTTAGGATCAGTTTTAGGACCGGCGCCTTAGCGCAACTTGTGTGTCAGAACCATCCCGTGCTTGCAATGTCAACGTTAACTCATACTTTGTATCTAGACCACTCCTCGTGCCAACAACGTTAACCTATCAAGTCGTGTTTGCCTTACGGCCAAAATCAGGGACGCAACTACACGATAGACTTCATTTCCGTGTGACCGTGTTATCGTACTGATAACATCCTTATCTTTAAGTCTCGAAACCTTGTCGTCTTCTTACAATGTCAACATATCGACTCAGACTTGTCTTGTGACAACGCGGCCGTGCCTCGTATTTTGAGGTCGTGCCCAGCTACTCGACATAACTTTCAACCAACTTGCCCTACGGCCCTTCTCGACTTTACACTCGACGCCACAACTCGTGCCGAAGCACAACGCCTACGTTGATACCCAATCTTAGGCCCAACATTATGCTTTTAACTTTGTACACATGCCTTCAACTCGACTCCTTGATATAGCACACTCAATACTCGACTAAATCCAAAGGCACATTCGCGGATTGTCGCCGCCATGCCGACATCTATATGAACTTGGTCACTAGCACGACAAGCTATATTGGACCTCCATTGGATATTAGGGTACGTTCGTATATAACGAGGCGCGAACTCACCGAATTTCCCCTAATACCCGCTCTACGGCGCACCCCTTGGGTAGGTCGCACCCCGTCCAAGGGTCCCGTAAGCACGTGTTCCTCCTAGGCCAGATCAGTCCCATGGCGGCGGCAACTGTCTGAGGAACAAAATCAAAACCCTTGTGCACCGGCACACAAGTTGTCCAATGACCATGCAGACTCGACCCACTTCCTCATTTCCGGACCGTTTCATACCGCCTCGAACTACTTAACGTGGATAGGAACGCGAGACTCCCAACCGAGGGACCGCCTCGAATACACCTTAACGTGGATAGGAACGCGAGACTCCCAACCGAGGGACCGCCTCGAATACACCTTAACGTGGATAGGAACGCGAGACTCCCAACCGAGGGACCGCCTCGAAACACCTTTGAACTCGGGGGAACGACTACTACGTAGCCTTCCAACTTAACTTAAACCAAACGTGTTCCTTAAATGCCATAGACCGTGGCTAACATTACACTGAACCAACCGTGGCTCGTGCCTCTAAACCAACGCATGTTCTACGCAACGCTATCGCCCAAGTCATACTTCATATTATGGGCCTTGGGGTCGTGGGACTATTTATCTTGACAACCGCAGAATGAGCGGGACAACACGTAGAATAACTTAGGTCGACCGGCATAACTTTGCCTAACTTACTCAAGCCTACAACATAACCCAAGGGACGAGCAAAGGCTATGCCAAGCCTTGCGGGACAGGACCGTGCATGCTTTAGCAAGCATTTGTGCGGCGACGCCTATGACTTAGGCTAACTCTTAACTTTGCACCGAAGACCAACTTTCCTCCTCCCAAGCCACGGGACGAAGGACCGAGTGTCATTTTTCAAAGCACGCCGTGCACCAACTCTAAGCCGACAGTGGGACGTTTTCCATGTTCTAACTCGATTCAAACCGTCGGGATTATTCCCTTAGCTATGTGGATGCGTAGCTTTTATTATCAAACCTAACTTGTGCAAGTTGAAAACACGATTTATTATGTGAAGGCAAAGATGAGGAGAGTTCACCGAAACTACCCCACCTGAGCGATGTCTCCGAGCAAGCCGTTGCAAGGCTAAGGCCGAACGCCGTCGGCATTTCGATTCCTCCGATTGACTTAGCGGGACGGGGCACTACACCAAGGCACTAGGGGTGTAGGTGAACTAGGGTGTGCCAGGGAATAGGCACGCTAGAGTGCGCCTGGTGGCAGCACACTAGAGTGCGCCTAGGATCCAAGTGCACTGGAGTGCGCCTAAGCCGGAACCAACAAAGTGCGCCTAGTTGAGGGTGCAAGGGTCAAAGTGTGCCTAGGTCCAAGGGTCCAAGTGCGCCTAGGTAACTACGCGCTAAAATGCGCCTAGCCAGAAAAGTAGGCACAGTCCGCGCCTAGCCAGAAAAGTAGGCGCAGTGCGCTAAACAGCGCCTAGCCAGAAAAGTAGGCGCAGTGCGCTAAACAGCGCCTAGCCAGAAAAGTAGGCACAGTCCGCGCCTAGCCAGAAAAGTAGGCGCAGTGCGCTAAACAGCGCCTAGCCAGAAAAGTAGGCACAGTCCGCGCCTAGCCAGAAAAGTAGGCGCAGTGCGCTAAACAGCGCCTAGCCAGAAAAGTAGGCGCAGTGCGCTAAACAGCGCCTAGCCAGAAAAGTAGGCGCGCCTGGGGGTCGTCTTCCTCCTCAAGCCGAGGAGAAGAACCCATGGGTTCCAAAACTTTGGAACACCATAAGTCGGCCATCCAAGCTCCAAATCCGGACTTCCAAGGCTCTAACTTGGGTAAAATTCAATTCTCTTCAACATGGAATAATTAAAACATGAAAAGGAACAAGTTTTATAGATCAAATCTACCAAAATCCGAAAATACTTCCAACTTAGATCTACAAAATTCTAAGCTCCAAATGGAGAAAACCCTAGTTCTAATGTTGCTCAAGATGAGCTAATAAAACTATTGGACAAATAAAATATAGCCCTCAAGTGATAGCAAGGTGCAACTTGCCTAGGTTGGTGGTGGTGGAGGAGAGGAAGAAGCTTGAGGAAGAAGATGAAGAAAAATAATGAGGAGAGAGAGAGGGAAGTTGATATATATAGTGGAGGTGGGGTTGGTTCTCCATGACAAACCAAAATAGACCAAGCCCAAAATAAACCAAGGTGAACCAAGTCAAGGCCAATAAACCCTCTCTCTAGCAATCTAAACCAAATGAACCATGAACTAAACCAAGCCTCACTAACCCAGAAATAAACCAGTAAACCATAAAACCATTTGAACTATCAATGCCAATAAAACAAGCCAATGCAAAATAAACCAAGATAATTAATCATGACTAAATAAAATATGGGTCCAAAACACGTATACGTACACTAGATACGTATCACGAATTTGGGACATCACACTTTCAATGTTAATAAAATTCATATATCACATCTATATTAAGTTCTTAATATAAATTCTTATTCGAGTTTATGTAGTAAATCTTATAAACAGAAGACATCAAAATTGAACGCAAATAGTTATTTGGTGTTGACCCAAAAAATTTTGACTATTGAAATTTCACTGAAACATGGTCAAGCACTCACCATATTCTTCTTTCAGAAAATTTGCTACAGGATACTGTAGTATGAAGAAATTACACTGGAGGTAACGAGTTTGCTAAAATTGTAACTGAAGAAACATTCCGCCAGATTGACTGGCGGAAATTGGACGAGCCCAATTTCCGCCAGTCCGTCTGTCGAAAATCGAGCACTTCCCCTCCAACGGTCAGCCAGTCAGTGAAGAATGGTAACAGCTAGTCAGTGAAGAATGGTTACGTATATGATTTTGTGATTCAACGGCTACTTCAACGGTTATAATTTTGGATTGCTATCATTTTTACTCCAACGGCTATAATGTGAATCTTATAAATGGGTGGGTAATTTCAATCTCAAATATTTCAGTATCCTTCACTCCATCTCCAATTGCTATCAGAGTTCAGAAGAAGTAGAAGAAGAAATAGAAGGCTCATATCTTTCTCTCCATTTTCAATTGCTTTCAGAAGGAGTCGAAGATTTTATTTCTGTTCTTTCATCGACCAACATGAATCAAAGTATAACACTTCTATGCTCGCTTGGAGGCATCTTAAATGGGTTAGCTTATGAAGGAGGTTTAACTGAAGTTCTTATAGTGGATAGAAATATTACGTTTAGTAGTTTACGTAATTTAATGACTGAAATTTTTTCTATTGATTTTGATGAGTTTATATTAGTACATATTTTTGCTTCTAATTGTATAAATTTAAATAGTGATCATGCATGGTCCTTTGTTCTTCAAATTAATATATCATCACCGTATATTAGTATTTTTGTTACTCCAGCACCCTCTCATATTAGTAATAGACGTGCTCCTAATAATAAAACTACTAATTCTCGGCCTGGCCCTAGTTCTTCTCACCAAGTATTTTCTGCCACTGAACAAGAAAATACATTAGATGAAGGAAATGACAACGATTCCAGTAGTGATGATTTAGTTGAAAATGTAGATGATGAATTTGATAATATTGTTGACAATGTTGATACCCCTGAATTATTTGTTGGAAGGCAATTTGAAAATCGTATTAAATTTAGAAGTTTAATTAGTGACGTAGCAATTAAGCATAATTTTGCATGTTCGGCTACTTTGAATAATGCTCATAAGATTATTTATAAATATAACGAATCTAGTTGTAATTGGAGAGTATACGCTAAATCTATTGGTAATAGCGAGACATTTGTTATTACTACGTTAGAAAATCGACATTCTTGCTTATGTGATCTTACTACAGGTAGTCATCCATTAGCTACTACTGTATGGATTAAGAATAAGATATTTAATAAAATTAGAGATGACCAGTCGTATAGTCCATCGCATGTTGTCAAGGATATATATAGAGAACATCGAATACGTATCAAATATTCGAAAGCTTGGAAAGCTAGAGAAATTGCTTTATCTGAAATAAATGGTAGTTATATCGATGCTTATGGTGGTCTTGAACGATATGCTTCTACAATTATGGAGACAAATCCAGGTAGCAGATGTTTTATAAAGACTAATGAACATAATAGTTTTGAAAGAATTTTTATATGTTTTAAGGCATGCATTGATAGATTTTTAAAGGGGTGTTTACCTGTGATTAGCACTAATGCTACTTTTCTCTCATCTAGATATCGAGGTATCTTATTTATTGCTTGTGCTCATGATCCTAACTATCAATTATATCCAATTGCTTATGCTGTGGCTGAAAGTGAAAGCACTGATTCTTGGAGCTGGTTTTTAGGTTGTTTTAGAACATCTTTTGATCAGTATTTTGATGCATGGAATAGAATTTCTTTTATTTCTGATAAGCAAAAAGGGTTGATAAATGCTATGCGTGCCACTTTTCCAGAATCGCCTCATTTTTTCTGCATTCAGCATTTTAAACAAAACTTGAAATCAGTAGATAGATTGAAACATTTTCGATGTAGATTAGATTCTCTTGCAAGATGTTATAATGAAGTAGATGCAAATTATTGGTTTGAAAGAATTAAAGCTGAAAATTTCGATGTGTATAAATGGATCATTGGAGTAGAAGGTGATGAAACACGTGTTCTAGCACACTGGATAACGGCTTATGCACCTTGTCCTAGATTAGATATTAACACCTCTAACCTTGCTGAGTGTTTCAATAACTGGATAAAAAATTTGCGTGATAAACCAATAACAACATTACTTGATGGTATTCGTGCCAAGATTATAACACTTCAGGACAAAAATCAAAAACATGCTGAATCACTAGAAACAGATTATTGTCCGAAGATGTTGAAAACAATGGCTCGTATCAACAGAGAACATCACTACTTGCAAGTCCTGAGTATTGATAGTTATATATTTGAAATAGCAGATCATGAAACACATAGAACATATGTTGTTCGTTTAGAAGAAAGATATTGTTCATGTTTAAGGTGGTATCATACTTGTATTCCATGTGTACATGCTTGTTTTGCGTGTAATTTTTCTAAAATTAATATTGACAATTATTATCCTGCTGTTTTTTCTAAAGAAGCATTAAGAAGCGTATACGAGTCGCAGTTGGAGCCAATTCCAGTTCCCTACAATGTTCAAAGTGTCCTGATTAGAGGAGAAATTGGAGTACCAGAATTACGACGCAAAGCTGGAAGATCGAAGAAGAATCGTATCATTGTAAACGATGCAGAGACAAGAAATCTACGATGTAGTAACTGTAATGGATTAGGACATAATAGAAGGAAATGTACTAACCAACCAAGAGAATTGTAGTCAGTTGTAATATGAGTCAACATTGATATTATATAAATTTTAGCAACTTTTACAATGTATCATAGATTTCATCTACCTCCCATGGCATCTCGTCGATAATTTCTACGCTCAACTTCCCTAAGGTTGAGCCGACCTCTCCTATCCGCCGTATTCTCTTGTGTATCATCAGGTTGAGAAGGTCTCGGTGCTGATGGAGTGGTCAGGATCTGCGTGTAATTAAGAACTCCGGGGGCAAATATGTTAGCCCATTCAGAAGTTGGTTCTGCACCCCATTGAGAAGTCGATTCTGCACCCCATTGAGAAGTCGATTCTGTACCCCATTGAGAAGTCCCCTGAGCAAATAACTGAGAATGCTCCACACCACCCCAATGAGAAGTCCCCTGGCCACCCCACTGAGAAGTGCCCTGGCCACCCCATTGAGAAGTCCCCTGGTCACCCCATTGAGAAGTCCCTTGTCCGGTCCATTGAGAAGTCCCTTGACCGGTCCATTGAGAAGTCCCCTCGTCGGCCCATTGAGAAGTCCCTTCTCTGCCCTCGTAAGCATGTTGATGCGGGACCTCGTAAGCATGTTGAGGTGGACTATCAGGGAGCTCCTGAGGTTGCGTGACATTGTGTCTATCCCTTCGGGGACGTGCATGTCGCTGGCCAACAATGCCCATAGGATAATTCTCAGGGATACTTATTGAAGGGTTCGGGGGAGCAGGATCTGCTTGTATAAAATTCCAAATTTCATTGAGTTTTGCTCTCCATGTTTCAGGATTTGGATTATCGATTGCTTGCTTAATAGATGGAGCCTGAAATATGAGACTTGATAAACTATAAGTAAGTACTATAAACACTAAGATTATATTAAAGCAATACGTACCATGCCAATCATATTGTGATAAAAATCACGCAGACTGGAATCATCTAGAGCTCGTGGTTGGAATCGAGGCTCCTCGTAATAGTATAATTTGTTACTTACACGAGGAGCTCCCCACCAAGTTCTATATGCATTACTCCCAAATGCTGCACCAATTCAAGAAATATGAGGAGATAATTTTATAATATTTTTAATCAAATAAGAGATCAAAACTAACCATCTTCGGGTTGTAACATTGGCTCAGATAGTTGTGCCACTCCATGTGTCTCAAATCTAAAATTCCATCCAGGAATCATTTTTCTTGCTCTTACAGCTGCACTGGCTCTACCACGATTTAAACATGGTGGATCATCTGGAATAATCTGTTTCATCCCAAATTGTCGTAATACACGATCGGCAGGATGAAACATGATGTCTCCGTGATATATTACATAATACCTATGGAGACTCATGTTATAAGTTGTTCTTTGTATTTCTGGAGCATATTGATACTGCTCATGTACGTAAGGTAACCATGTAACCTATTTGATGTCGAAAAAAGAATAAGTAATATAACCATTAAAAATATAAAAAAATATTGAATTGGATATGAGATGGATCTACTACCTCCGTATGTTTTAGAGTATAAAATTACGACGGAGCCAGGAAAATGTGACTAAGCTTTTTCCTTTTCTTCTTGGTGGCTCCACACCTAGATACTCCATAATTGCAGTATCGGCTGAAAATGACTCATCAAATATTATAGGTTTGTAAGCCCCTGAATTTTGGGCTTATTTTTTTTTAATTTTATAAATCAATTATTTTAAATAAATATTATTATTTGTTTATTATTTGATTTAATGCTCTTTACCGTGCCTTTGACTTCTGGAGCATCAGGGATGCCAGTCTCTGGAAACTTTCTTCTTGGAGTTTGAAGTAGACGAGATTACCTTCACGTCGATATATCATGTCCCATCCAAACTCGTTCCCTTGTGCTCCTTTTGTATCGCGCAAGTTCGGGTCAATTTAGACCATTTAAATTATTAATTGATTTCCCACTCTTTTTCTTGATCCCCATAAGCGCGTTACCATGACTTTTAATTTAGGAGCACCAGACCAGTCGTTTTCTCATAACCAACTTGTCATGCCTGATCTACTCGAGACGCTCTTCACCCATGACCTTCGTGTCCCACTCAGACACACCCTCTTGTGCTCCATTTCCTTCGTACAACTTTCGGTTCAATTTAGGCCAATTAATTATCTGCCGTAAAACCTGATTTAATTTCCCATTTAATTTCAGGACCCGACATCGATCCAACCTAGTCGACCCCAAATGGGGACATGGCCCCCATGAAGCCTACTACCCGCCTGAAACTTGTGTCCCATTTATTGGAGTCCCCGTATATTATTTATTTGCCCATGATTATAAACACCCATTTTAATTCGAATATTGCCTCCTGTCCGATTTTGGCCCGACCCGGCTTGACCGAACCCGAACCCAAGCTCCATATTGTTTTCTCGTGACGCCCAATTACCCCACAAGATTTTCCTATTTTGAAAATATTTCTTTCTCTCTCTACTTATTAAATATCTATTTCTCTCTCTCCATGTGTATATATATACATATATATACATAATATATATATAATCTCTCTCTCATCCTCACCTTACTCTCTCTCCTACCTCTCCCATGCTAGCCGACCTACACCCCCCCCCCCCTCTCTCATTCTCTCTCTAAAATATCTTCTAAATATCTCTCTCTCTCTCTCTCTCTTTATATAATATATATACACACATATATATTATAATCTCTCTCCCTCTCTCTCTCCTTTCCCATCACAACACAAACAAACCCCCCCCTCTCCCGTACTGGTACAGCTCCCTCCCCCTCCTTTTCTTCATCATCATCATTTTCCTCTTCTTCTTCATATTTCTTCATCTCCTTCTTCACTTCTCATCTTCTTTTTACAAAAGCCAACACCACCAACACCATTATCATCATCATCCTTATCAACATCCACACCATCACCATAACCATCACACAGCAGCCCCATCCCCCGACCTCCTGGCCGAGCTCAGCCTAGCCTCATCGCCGGCCACCCTGGCCAGCAGGCCGAGCGCCACCTCCTCCTACTTCCCTCCTCTTCATCTTCCTCGAACCACCACCACCACCACTTCATTAATCCACCACCTCAGCCCCGCACGGCCGCCGACCGCCGTCGCCTTCGCAGGCTGCGCCGCCCCGCCGCGCCTTCGCCGACCGGGCCAGGCCGGGCAGCCGCGCGCAGCTGTGCGCCACGCTGCGACAGCAGCTGCTGTGCACAGCAGTTGGCCGGGAACGACCTGTGGCCGCGCGCGCAGGCCACGACGCCAGTCGCCGCCGCCGTGGCTGGCCTCCCCCGCGGTGGGCGAACACCGGCGACCCCCCTGGGTCCGCCGCTCCTTCTCCGGCGCGACGTATAGGCGATTCGTGCATTTCGCACGAATTCCCGCCGTGACGCGCGCGAAATCAAGTCCGTTTTGGCGCTCCGTTGCAACGACTTCGTGCCGATTTTCTGGAGAATCCGACCGTTGGATCGGCGAACTCCTTGCTCCGTCTCAATCTCGGTATATCCCTCTTCACCTCTGTCAAGTTTGAACCGTTAATTTTGGCGTTTGATACATCAAAACCGGCCACCAAGTTGACGTTTTAATTTGTACTGTTTTTGGACAGTTTTGCGATGCCAACTTCGCGGGTTCGTATCTCCTCCGTCGCAGCTCCGTTTTGCGCGCCACTAGTTCCGGTGCACAGCTGGTATAACCCTCTTCCTGCCCCCTTTAGATTTCATTTCAGTTTGAGCTTGTTAGGTCGGTCGAATTCAACGCCAAAGTTGGCCGTTCAAATTCTTAGTTTTGCAGTTGTTAAATTCCATTTTTGAACCCGGGACTCCGGATTCAATTTCTGACACCACCAGTAGACTCGTGGCGTCGTTCTGGTATGTTTTCATATAAAGTTTGCTTGATTTGGAGAACGTGGGCCCGGACACGCATTTCGGTGCAAAACGGGTCCCACTTCCTGAGTCAACGGAACTTTTTGACGCCGGCTCATCGGAATCCAATTCCGGATATACCGTTGAGTTCGTATCGTCATTCTGGACTCGCTGACATATAATTTGCTAGGTTTTAGTGGACGTTGGTTCCGGCACGCATTTCGGTGCAAGTCGGATACCAATATCCGGGTCAACGTGTCATTTTGAGTTCGGCTCATCGGAATCCAATTCCGGATATACCGTTGAGTTCGTATCGTCATTCTGAACTCGTTGACATATAATTTGCTGAGTTTTGAAGACATTTGCTCCGACACGCATTTCCGTGCAAACCGGATTCCAAATGTCCGCGTCAACGGACCAATTTGAGATCGGGTCAACGGAATCCAATTCTGGATATACCGTTGGGTTCGTATCGTCATTCTGGATTCGTAGACATATAATTTGTTAGGTTTTGTGCACTTTTATTTTGGTACATTTTTCGGTGCAAAGTGTGTCCAACGGCGGACATCATTTTGGCCCGAAATTACCGTTTTGCCCCTGTGTCCAAATTGGACTTTTGGACAGGCTATCCTAGCTGATTTGACCATTCTGGACACGTCGGTGATGTTAGTTTTATCATCCGACAACATTTGTAGATTTCTTCCCTTTTTGTGTCATCCTATTATTATAATATTTTCTCCTTTTGGTTGTTTTAGAGACCCATCGATTTCAGTGATTTCTAAATCACTGAAATTCATAAGTTGATCTTGTAGAGGTTTATAGAGACTAGCTTGACCATGGTTGACTATTTTGACTAGACGTCGAAGTAGAGTCAACATTTGACCTAGGTTAGACTAGTTTTGACCCTGGTTGACCACAGTTGACTATTTTGACCAAAGTCAACCGGAAGTCAACCGTAGCCTAAAATTTACTAGAACTGGACCGAAGTTGACCAGTTGACCCAAAGTCAACTGTTAGTCAACGTTAGTCAAGTTTGACCTAGAGTTGACCTAGTATTGACCAGAGTTGACCAGTTGACCAAAGTCAACTGTACGTCAACTTTGACCCAGTTTGTCTTAGTTTGACCTAGATGTTAGTATATCTTTTGACCCTGATCAGCTCTTGCATTATTTCATCTTTAGGTCTGTGGCTTTACTCTGAACCCTGATTCATATTGACAGCAGGACCCCAGGCGAGTACATTCTCTGATAACTTATTCCCAATTTATGATAACTGTTATGATTCATGTAATTAGTGTTGATATGCTTATCCCTGACACATGGTTCTCACGGATTGGTATTCTTGGATCCCGACGAGAGATGTCTCTCCTTCTTAGGTTGGGATGTATTGTGCAAGCACCCTTGTAGCTCTTGCTCGATATATGGTCACTGATTCTAGAGCAGGTTCGCGACCTTCTCATTAGAATCCCGTGCAGTGACGTGTCCTGTTTGGATCCATTCTACCAGTTGGGGTAGGGGGAGTAGTAGCGTATGCATGTGATCAGATCCATCCCGATTCCCGAACAGTGTGAGTCATATATCGCACTTATGACTTGCCAGGCCGATTCTTGACAGGTACCCAAGCCGATCACAAGCTGAAACTACTACTCACACACATTGGATATATAGCTTACCTTGATTCGTGTACATGCCATGATCCCGTTCTATTTTCTTGTTCTAGCTCTAGCTTTACAGCTTACCATGCCATGATACATACATGTACACTCCATGATTTTATTGTATATGCTCTATTTACAGTCTTATAGCTTTTATTCTATCTTGAGATCTGTTATGAGATATATGTACTCGTTCCGCTCCTGACTGGATACGTTATGAAAATATTACAGATGTTGATGCTAACTGAGGTGGTTCCCACTATTCTTCTCTATGAGTTGCCTGGTAGTTATCCTTAGTTAGTCCTGTTGTTCCTTCTTTATTTTCCTGTCTTATGATCATAGTAGATTCTAGTTGTTCTAGTGATATTGTTATTATTTTTTGTCTTATCTTCCTTAATTTTCGTGATGTGACATGAGTACATTTCTAGTTATGGATTCTTAGATGTTGTAGTTAGTATAGTATACTTGACAGCGTTCTACCGCCGATACCGCGGCGTAGGCTGGGCGTGGCCCACGTATTCGTACCCGTATATCCGGGTGCGGGTCGTGACACGTTTTTAGTGGTGGCCCATGCAGGTCAGTCTTTGCAGTTAATGCGAAGTCGTAGTAGTGCTTGAGCTTATCTGTACTACTACGAGCCTGCCCTAGGATTAAGGTTGAGTTATAGAATATTTTAGGATTTTGGTACTCAGTCACATATTAGGAACACTTGGTAGATTCCAGGGATGACCCCTGGGAATCTTATTTCGAACTTTTCAAAACTTTTTCCCATTCATTCCTGTCCGTCCTGATTTCTGAAATATCTGTCCGTATCAAACTTTATTCCTTCATGGGATGAGTTTGTGGACCCCAGAGGGAAGGTATGAGTTGGACTTATTTATCATCTAGGTTGGGGAGAGAATATGATTACCAACCTCGTATCATGGTCGAGGTTTGTTCTAGATTATATTCCACTATTTTCTATCTTGACCTAGGTAATACCCTCGGGACTTTCCCTGAAATTTTCCTCTGAACCCTATCTCGGAAGTTATTTTCGTTGTTTCTATTAACTTACCCTTGACTTGTTGTTGAATTTTAAATCTTAATATTCGTTGTTGACCTTTGATTTTGTTTTAGATAATTCTTTTAAGAATTGAGTTAAGATATCCTGTTAAACATATTTTGGGACGAGTACGATGAGAACGGTAAGTGTCTACTTTATTTATGGAGTTTAGAATTCATCGCAGTCATATTAGCTAGCGAGACATGGACATGGAGCCTGATTTTGGATATACTATCCTAGTTATGTCATTTAGGTTCTCTTGCAGCCATACCGGATGGCGTGGTAAGGAATCTAGATGACATAATTATAGGGTGTATACCATAGTTATGGACTTTATTGTTTATTACCGCTATGCTTACTGGCGTGGCGAGAATTCTGGCAACATGATTTGGGATAGACGTGTATGGTTATCAGGTCATATCTTAAATTGATTCACTTCTTTTACCAATTGAGCAAGATAATTCCTACCATTATTTTTTGTTCATCATTATTTTCTCTCCCATCATATGATGATTTCCTCATCTTGCCATCATTTCCTTTGACTTGTTTAACTATGTCTTGATTACACCAATCAACTCTCCCGTATCTACTTCTGTCATCTACACTTGGAAACTCTGAAGATTTTGAAAATTTCATATCTAAATTGTTTCTTAAATTTTGATACTGTTAAGATTTTGATTTCCTTCTGTCCATGACCAATCAATTTTGGTCGTCTTGTTTATCGTGCCAAAGAGTCTTGGTTGCTGACTAGACTCTAGATGACTTCGAATTCCTTGTGACTTGGGTTCCTTTCTAAATTGTGCTTTTAGGACCTTGATTTCAAATTCATGATTTTATCATTTTTCATAACTGAACTTGGATCTTGATCGTGCTTATGTGACCTATAATCTAGATTCTATCAAGTCTATCTCTCAATCGTGCTATTCTCAAATTTGTCTCTCCATTTGCTTCTCTTAGCCCTGTTTTAGATCATGACTATCCAACTTTGATTTTCATGATCTTGATAATCTTAACCCTCAAATCGTGCCAAGTGAACTTAGACTATTTTCGATTTCAATCGCGTTTGAACTTGGATTGTATTTCATGATTTTATCAATCATCCTCCTTAATCTTTGATCGGTCATTCATATCGTCGATTCCTCTAATCGTCTCTAAAATTGTGCCCCAATGACTTGGCTTATTTCTGAAATTATGCACATATAATTTTGTTCATATCATGATTCTATCGTGCCAAATCCCTCATCGTGCCTGAACAATTGTAAATCGATTTTCTTGATTATGCAAACTCATCATTCTTGGATCGTGCCTAAATATTGCCTAAATCTTCTATCAGGTTTTAACCCCACTACCAACCTTTAATTTCGAGGACGAAATTTTTATAAGGTGGGTAGGATTGTAAGCCCCTGAATTTTGGGCTTATTTTTTTTTAATTTTATAAATCAATTATTTTAAATAAATATTATTATTTGTTTATTATTTGATTTAATGCTCTTTACCGTGCCTTTGACTTCTGGAGCATCAGGGATGCCAGTCTCTGGAAACTTTCTTCTTGGAGTTTGAAGTAGACGAGATTACCTTCACGTCGATATATCATGTCCCATCCAAACTCGTTCCCTTGTGCTCCTTTTGTATCGCGCAAGTTCGGGTCAATTTAGACCATTTAAATTATTAATTGATTTCCCACTCTTTTTCTTGATCCCCATAAGCGCGTTACCATGACTTTTAATTTAGGAGCACCAGACCAGTCGTTTTCTCATAACCAACTTGTCATGCCTGATCTACTCGAGACGCTCTTCACCCATGACCTTCGTGTCCCACTCAGACACACCCTCTTGTGCTCCATTTCCTTCGTACAACTTTCGGTTCAATTTAGGCCAATTAATTATCTGCCGTAAAACCTGATTTAATTTCCCATTTAATTTCAGGACCCGACATCGATCCAACCTAGTCGACCCCAAATGGGGACATGGCCCCCATGAAGCCTACTACCCGCCTGAAACTTGTGTCCCATTTATTGGAGTCTCCGTATATTATTTATTTGCCCATGATTATAAACACCCATTTTAATTCGAATATTGCCTCCTGTCCGATTTTGGCCCGACCCGGCTTGACCGAACCCGAACCCAAGCTCCATATTGTTTTCTCGTGACGCCCAATTACCCCACAAGATTTTCCTATTTTGAAAATATTTCTTTCTCTCTCTACTTATTAAATATCTATTTCTCTCTCTCCATGTGTATATATATACATATATATACATAATATATATATAATCTCTCTCTCATCCTCACATTACTCTCTCTCCTACCTCTCCCATGCTAGCCGACCTACACCCCCCCCCCCCCTCTCTCATTCTCTCTCTAAAATATCTTCTAAATATCTCTCTCTCTCTCTCTTTATATAATATATATACACACATATATATTATAATCTCTCTCCCTCTCTCTCTCCTTTCCCATCACAACACAAACAAACCCCCCCTCTCTCCCGTACTGGTACAGCTCCCTCCCCCTCCTTTTCTTCATCATCATCATTTTCCTCTTCTTCTTCATATTTCTTCATCTCCTTCTTCACTTCTCATCTTCTTTTTACAAAAGCCAACACCACCAACACCATTATCATCATCATCCTTATCAACATCCACACCATCACCATAACCATCACACAGCAGCCCCATCCCCCGACCTCCTGGCCGAGCTCAGCCTAGCCTCATCGCCGGCCACCCTGGCCAGCAGGCCGAGCGCCACCTCCTCCTACTTCCCTCCTCTTCATCTTCCTCGAACCACCACCACCACCACTTCATTAATCCACCACCTCAGCCCCGCACGGCCGCCGACCGCCGTCGCCTTCGCAGGCCGCGCCGCCCCGCCGCGCCTTTACCACGATTGTAGTGAGGCGGGTCTTCGGGTATATGTTGTTTCATACCGAATTGTCGCATAACCCGATCAGCTGGATGATACATTATGTCTCCATGGTATATTATGTAAAACCTATGGAGACTTAATGCATATGCTGTTTGTTCTATCTCAGAAGGATAAGGATTAACAGAATAATGCACCATTTGAACCTGTTTTTTGACATATAATTATAAGGAAATAAAACATAATATACTAAATAGATATAGAATGGTGACTTTTATTTACCTCTGAGATCTGTAGTGAATCAAATTGGCCTCGATATATCGGGGCAACCGAGTAAACACAATATGCGGGATCTACCGCATCAGTATGCCACCGTAAAGCGCCCGGGAATACATGTGCGTCGCTACTGATCAAGGAAAGTGGCCTACCGATAGAAAAATGCTCGTAGGACCAAACCTACAAAATATATAATATAAGTGTACAAAATTTAAATATATACCAAATTCAAACAATTTTTCTACCTGAATCAATGTAGCACATCCGTTTAAATTTTTCATCAATTTGTCCTTCGAATGGAACTGCACAAAGTCTGACATAGCACTATATAGATATGCCAGCATTGACGCTCCCCACGCATGACTCGTCGGTTCCGTCAGATCATTCAGAAATGATAGAAACCGTAAATTTACCATATCCGATGCGTCGGGAAACAAAAAAGCATTAATAAGGCCTAGCAAATAGGCTCTAGTGCATGCAATGACCTGAACAGAATATGAAAAATATTATATTAGCTGAACTAAATTGATATATAATTTACGTGCACAAATATTAACCACAAATGTAATTCTTACCCGTTCCTCATCAACTGATATTTCTTGGTCACCGATACGATCTATGTGCATAAAATTCTGCTGGAGCCATGTATACGACACTAGACCTTTGCCTTTCAATTTTGGTGCCTCCACACCTAGGTAGGTCGTGATCGCTGTCTCACCAGAAAATTGTTCATCAAATATTATAGGTTCACCTGTGATAGGTAGACCTAAAATATTTGCAACATCTTTAAGCACAATAGACATTTCTCCAAAAGGTAGCTGGAACGTATTTCGTCCGGGCCACCAGCGCTCCACTAGACTCAGAATCAAGTCTCTATCGTGACGTAGAAAACGTATTTGGTCAAGGTAATGAAAACCAAATACGTGCAATAAAGCTTCTTGATCACTAGTCAATTTCCAGAAACCAAGTCGGCCCTCATAGCGCCATGTATTGTGTTCTCGACACCGCACTTCCCTTTTATAATCACATAGCTATATATAAAACATAAACTATATTATTACTAAACATATAAATTGGTAATCATGTAGTTGGCCTAATACAATTAAAAGTATATATACCTCTCCCGCAAATATCAGACTACATATGTGCGACTCGCGTTGCTGCTTAATCAAATCTGTAGTTGGCCCCCCTGGTATATGACCATCGTTTTGGGTAGCCATCTGTAAAAAGATGGTTGTCAAAATGCATATTTAGTGGTTGTTATTACACACAATTAGTGTTTACGTCCTTGTATCCTAACCCTAAATTTCGTTGATATTACACAACTATGAACACTAATTGTAGATATCAATGAATATTAGAGCTATAGAACATTAATATATCAATGAACATTAGTGTTGTTATTAGTGGTATATATAAAATGACACACAATTAGTGGTTCAAAATTAGTGTTACAATACAAGGATGAACATTAGTGTTTATGTACATTAGTGGTTGTTATTAGTGTTTATGTACATTAGAATACAAGGATGAACATTAGTGGTTGTTATTAGTGGTTCAAAATTAGTGGTATATATAAAATGACACACAATGCCTTAATGAACATTAAAATCGTAGGATTTTGATAGTGGTTCAAAATTAGTGTTAGATTACAAGAATGAACATTAGTGTTTATGTAATATCAATATTAGTGTCCTAGAAAAATATGAGAAATAGGATGAACATTAGTGTCCTAGAGAAACATTAGGATGAAAAAAAATGAGGATGAACATTAGTGTTTATGATATAGGGTAAACATTAGGATACAAGATCTAAAAAAATTATGAAATAGGATGAACATTAGTGTTTATGACATTAGGTAATTTCAACATTAGTGTCCTAAAAAATTATGAAAAATATCAACATTAATGTTTATAATATAGGGTAAACATTAGGATACAAGATCTGAAAGAAAAAAAAAAATATTACCAATGAATTTCTTCTTCTTCCTCCTCTTCTTCTGCTTCTTCTTACTTCTTCTTCTTCTTCTTCTTCTTCTTCTTCTTCTCCTTCTCCTTCTCGGTTTCACAGCAACACCAACATCAATACCCACCACTTTACTCTCCCCACACCCCCAAAAACTTTACTCCCCACCTACTTTTCTTTCTTTCTTTTTGTTTTATTTTTTTGGTTGTTTGACCAAACAAAACAACCAACGACCCGAACCACATTAAACCGCCAAGGTGAACCGGGGGGGCTTTGAATTCCGACAATAGGTTTGTCGGAATTTGGGTTGGGGCCAAATTCCGACAAACCGACTGTCGGAAATTGGGTTTCCCCAATTTCCGACAGACGAACTGTCGGATGTTATCGTTTCATCTAATTTAAAAAAAATTTATCGTTTTTAGTAATTTAATGTAAAATATTTATTGTACAGTAAATTTTCTGAAATATATATTGGACTTTGTTCCAAAGGGGGTATATTATACCTTGATTATAAGTTATTAGGGAGGTGGGACTCTAAAACTCGTAATGGCAGAATAAAGTGAGTTTGACAAGAAAAATATAATAATAAAAAATAACTAGAAACAATAATCAATTAACTATCACTCCATTTCAAAATCTCAATAATCAACCATTGAGAGTTCGACCATACGATCTTGGTTGATAAAGTTCACATGAAGGTATTGGTGTTTGAAAAAACAACTTTTATGTGCTTGTTCCTCTCGTGAAACCAAGGAGAATAATACTAGTAATATTCACTGGCGGACCCACATGAGAAGCACTTGGGGGGGGGGGGGGGGGTGATCTCCCAGTAAATTTTTTTTTACTGTATTATTGTGCTCCCAAAAAAAAATTTAGACGTTTTTTCCGAACCTTTTTATAATTGTGTCCCCAGTGAATTTTTATCTTGGATCTGCTAGTGGTAATATTGTCACAATTCAAAAAATATGACCAAAAACAATAATGCCCGTATCAAAATAAGCCAATGAAGTTAAGTAATATCAGCAGATGGTAGTAATAGTAGCCATGGAGACCGATACTCAAGTCTCAAACCGTATGTTGGTTCTTTGTTTTCTAGCTAGGAAATCAAAGAACCACCAAAAAAAACACACATAACCCAATAGTGGATCTCCAATCAGTAACATCACAGGTCCTATCAATATAATAATAAGCATGAATTAGATCCAAGGATGAAGCAAGTCCGGACTTTATATGAGGTCAGGCAGTCGACTCAGACCTAAAATTTCATAGGACAGTAATTTTTTAATACTGTTACGTATATAAATCCAATTATGAATAAAAATTCACAGTCTCATTATAGTCATTTTAGTACACGTAAAGGTCATATACTAGAATACCAAGCGGCAAGTTAGTTAGTCAGACTTAAGAAGATTGGTACAGTCGTTGTCAAAATTCTCTCCTATTTTGTCGCTCTAACAATTTGAAGCTCTCAATATCCTCTACCTTTATGTCATTATCAATCTCCTATGTTTGTCTATGTGTGTGTATTTCTTGGAGATAATTGAACCATGGTAACAAGTTGTAATTTTATTTGGAACATTTTCAATTCTATTAGTATTTCATCGACATATATTATTTGTTTATTATTTTATTTTTTGATTTTGTATTGATATTGCTATTGTATAATCGTCGACGAAAAAAATAAATTATATGAATATTAAACTTTGAGCGCATCACTTCCAAATTTTATTTCAGGTCTCAGAATATAAAGTCCGGCACTGGGACGAAGTAGTCGAGAAGAGCAATGGTTTAGACGGGGAGAGAGAGACAGACATTAATATCAAAAAATATATGCATGCATGTTTCTGGACTTACTACATGGACTTTTTATATGTTGAAATTTACCTTCTCTTGACAAAATATGGAGTGATGATTATTTATTATTATTATTTAAGATATTTGATGATACGTACAAAATTTTATGTACGTTGTATTACATATATGTTGGGTCCATTGTATCAACTTTCATCAAATAAATAGATAGTTGAATCTATTAATTTTCTGGCATGCAGTCGAGATCTTATACCTTTTCTCGATAATCACAAGAACCACTCTAGTTGGGTATTGGGGTGAATTGTGTTAGTCACAATCTCGATCATAATATTCTATACTTTCGAGTCAGTAACTGAACAACATATTTAGTACTTATATATATAAAATTTAAGCATAAGATCCATTTTATTGATATTAAATTACATTGCATATGCAGCAGCTAAGCTGCAATCTAATTAAATACTAGCTACTGATGATAACTGGAACTAAAACTCCTCTAGATGGAGTTGTTGTTGTTGTTGCAACATCATCAGAAAGCAGCTGCAGTCTCCGCCGCCACCTCCTCAACCTCCTCCACCACGGACCAAACGGACTTCCCGCCGGCGTTTCGCGCCGAGCAGTTGGCCCTGATCTCGCCGCTGTTGCCCGTCAGCACGCCCACCTCCCCCATCTTCACCATCGACGCCGCGAACCTCGCGAAGAAGAGCGGCTGGTCCAGCGCGTACCTCCTGACGAACGGCCCGGTCCTCGGGTCGGAGAGCAGGTCCTGGTCCGAGGTGAACAGCCCCTCGCGGTTCACGAGGTCGACGTAGTACTTGTTGTCGAACGCGTTCGGGGTGCGCCTGTCGAGCGCGGTCGTGTTGTCGGTGTCGGCGGCGGGGCAGGTGAGCCTGAGCCCGCTGGCGAAGGACTCGTTCATCGTCGGGTCCTGGCTCGGGTAGAGGCGGCCGGTGAAGGAGGTGCAGTGGGCGATGCCGATGGTGTGGCCTCCCGAGAGGGCGACGAGGTCCTCGGCGTCCAGGTCGATCTTCTGGAGGACCGCGAGGAGCGTGCTCGCGTTGCTGGAAGGGGCTGGGAGGCCGGCCAGGGTGGCGTTCCGGGTGGCGAACGTCAGGCCGTCGCGGCGGCCGAGGGGGACTCTGTAGTTTGGCCCACCGGACTGTAAAGCAAATGTACCACTTCAGTCATAAATTTTAACACTACATGAAATTAATTTGCGATATATGTCTCACTTATCATTTTTTTTTACTAAAATGAGAGCATACCAGGGCGACGGAGTCACGGGCGGCCAGAGCGACGACATCGGCACACGAAAC
This sequence comes from Iris pallida, assembly GCA_029216955.1. Lineage (NCBI taxonomy): Eukaryota > Viridiplantae > Streptophyta > Magnoliopsida > Asparagales > Iridaceae > Iris > Iris pallida. The sequence goes on from JANAVB010021597.1 coordinate 202,460, forward strand.
CACTTGGCCGCAGGCCTGATCGATGAGCAGACGCAGGTCGTTGATGGCCTTGAACGCTGCTGGCCGTAGCGTGAGGTTAGGCGGCGCGGCCTTCTCGCTCGGTCCGCTCGCAGATCCATCTAACAACACCGAAGCGTCGCATCCCTGCGTATATATGTAAATATGTGATATAACCTGAATTAGTCTATGAGGTGCAATATTGAACTGGACTCATATGTCTTACAATTTTTTTTTATGTAATATATGAACCAATTATAATTATCTACAACTCATGTCGGATGTCATTAATTTCTTCTCGCTCGCTCGTCGACTTAAACGAGTAAGAAAACATATATGAACATATATATCATTTGAGTAGTATAGCAAATTAATCATATCATAATATAGTAATTAAGCACTATGTTCATGAGAATAGTTTGCGAAGAATTTGTGAATGCATGCACATGCCGATAGTTGCTTAAGTCACCTGGACGAAGCAGTCGTGGAAGTGGAGGCGGAGGAGGCCGGCGGCGAGGCCGATGTCGGTCGCGAAGGCTTTCTGGAGGTGGCTCCTCACGATGGTCTCCAAGTTGGGACATTTGGACTTGTAGAAAGTGAAGGAGAGGTCGTTCGCGTCGGAAAGAGTGCTCGTGGACTCCGACGTGGAGGAGGAGAGCAGTGCAAGGGAAAATACTAGGAAGAGAAGGAACGAGGAGGAAGAAGAAGCCATTGATAGCTGGCAGAGGTCGACTAATTGGCACTAGTTGTTCTTTTTTTTCTGAACAAGGATATATGGTGTGTGTATTTATAGCCAGTTTTGGTCGGTTGACGTGTTAAATTTTATTGATTTGATTTCTTACCATAATTATTTTCTGCTTTGTATATAGTCGTACAGAATATATTAAGATTTAAATTTGACTGAGTTAAATTTACTTAGGAGTAATTTAGAATTCTTGTTTCCTTTTATAAAATATTATTCATCATCATCAGTTTTTTTTTTTTAAGGCTATATCATTATCCATGACAATGACAGTGACAATGACTTGGCATTTTTGTGATATTCTAATTTGATTTTTGAATTCTAACCTTTTTTTTATTATTATTTGTGATCGATTCTCTAAGACTCACACATGACGTTGACGTGACAATGATTTTAGTGTTACATATAACATAAAAAAAAATCAAAATGTTTATTTGTGATATTCAAATTTTATTTTTTAAATTCTATTGTATATCTCATTTGTGATCAAAATTTATAACACAAAAATCGTCGCAACATCAGCAACACATCATCGTCATGTCGTGGGTGATGGTATCATCCAAGTTGGATGATGGATATCATTTTTGTTCCTTTTATACACTCTTGTAATCTCTATATATTGAGGCCATCAAAAAATACACAAAAAATTATCAGCTTACATGATATCAGCTTAACCGATCACCTCTCTCTCCCACCACATATCCCTCTCTCGTTGCCCTCCCTCTTTCTTCCTCTCAACAACTCTAATTTCTCCTCTTACATGGTAACAACTCAGTATTCATGGGCTCATATTGTCTCTTTGAGTCTATCTTGGACAAGTACGTATATTGGACTGCATATTGGCACTACTAAAATAACCCATTTTAGCGACGTCAGGAGACGTCGCTAAAAAAGGAAAATACGTCGCTAAAACATATTTGCGACGTATTTAGCGACGAAAAACAGACGTCGCTTATAGGCAAGTCGCAGATGGCAATTTAGTCGCCGAACGTCGCTATTTGCGACGCGGAGTTCATTGTCGCTAGACGTCGCAAAATGAGCGACAGATATCGACGTATCACTACGTCGCCAACATTGCAACGTAAAGCGACCACTTGCGACGTTGTAAACTTTATATATGATGACATGGCATGGCAGCCACGTGGGCAACTTAGCGACGGCTACCGACAGATGTAGCGACGTCTAGTGACGTGACGTCACTATTTAGCGACGTATAGCGACTTCTACTTTCCGTCGTAGTACGTCGCAGAACGTCGCTATACGTCGCAGATATTATAAAAAAAATTTAAAAAAATATAATTCGTATTTTTGTTATGTTGTGTGTCTGTGTTTACAGTGTGTGTGAAGTGCAGTGTTCGAACCATCGACAGTTTCGCTTACTGTTCTATGTTTTATCTTGGATAGAAAGAGCAACAGTTCAGGGTGCACTTCTCAGAGCTTCCTCTTCATGTCCTTCACCTTCTCGAGAACCTTTACGACGTCCCGAGAAAGTGAAGGACGTGAAAATGAACCTCTCAGAAGTGCACCCTGAACTGTTGCTATTTCTATCCAAGATAACACATACAACAGTAATCGAAACTGTCGATGGTTCCGAACACTGCATTTCACATTCACAGTAAATACAGACACACATCATAACAAAAATACACAATATATTTTTTTAAAATTTCGGCAGCACCTCCTTTGTATATCAGATCATCGCTTATAACCCAGCGTAGGTATATTTGTCATCCCCGTCGCAGATATCACAAAGTAAATATCACAATAAAAACAGGAGGCAGTGCAAAGTAAATATCACAGACACAAATTCTCACAAACATCCAATAGAGTCAAATAAAAATGGAAGATGATAAAAAGTCTCCCACCAAGTGTATAAACAACAGTTGTATGAATAAACAATTTGCCCATAGGGCCAATACATACAAGTCATAAAAAAATTAATAAAATCACTGCGGACCCCTGTCGCGCAACTGGGATAGAATGTAGTCATACTGCTGCTGGGTGAGCTGTACCGTAGGGGCAGTAGGAGGCAGTGCAATGTCTGGAGCCGACGCCGGAGGCAGTGTGTAGTGACCCGCTCCGCCCTAGCGGAACGCCGATTCAAACGGCAAGTGCAACGACTCAAAAACGAGCCGTCGACCCGAAGAGTTGCTTCGACCCGATGAAGTATCGATGCGAATCGATGCAAGACTTGTATTGGCCCGTCAAGATGAATCCAGACTTAGACTTTCAAAGGCGCACTCGGAGTATCGCTCGGCCGATGCGAACATCGCTAAGGTGGGTGGCTCCGATGAACCCGTCTGTGCTTAGCCTAGACACATAACAATGCGGACACATTCACGAGAATCGCTAGGCGATAACATCTTGCATACTAATAAATGACTCAACGCACCTAGCTAAGGGAATAATCCCATCTTGCATGCTTGTTTAGAACATGGAAAAGAACTCGGCAAATATAGAAACGTTCGTACCGCGCTCTACGCTCGTGCTAAGGCACAAGCTCACGTTTATGTCCCTTTGCGTTCAAACAATGAAACAATGAATGGTTTACAACAATGAAACGGAAAGACTATCAACATAGTCGCTCCGAGTAGAGTTTAGCAACATTGAAAGGCTATGGGACCGATGGGTCGCCAAGGCGACTCCCACACTGGGAGTTGCGTAATGCGTGGATGAATGGATCAACAAATGAACGAACGAATGAATGAATGAATACATGAATGAATCGATGAATCAAATGAACAAGTGAAAGAAAGAAAGAAAAGAGAGAATACGTGAAAGATAAGACATGGAAGACGCTATCGACAGGTATGACGGGCACGTGCAACGGGGCTCGCTACCCGCGCTGTACGGACGCCAACCTGGTCGATAACGCATTATGGCTAAGGGTTAGCCTACGGCTCGGAGATAGCCGCTAAGTTAAATGACAAGACAATACGAAATGGTCGTGGACAAACGGCACGGGCGATGGGGGGGAATACCGTGGCCGTCGTGTGGAAGGATTCTGCGGCACGGGCGTTGGAGGGGTAAACCGTGGCCGGCCTAGGCGGAATCAACGGCGCTTACGGGCTGCTTGGGTGCGGGCTTGGGCACCAAGAGACGTAAGTAGGAGGGTATATTCAAGAGACTTAACGGGGTGTACCAGCCATCACCCTATGCTAAGTTAAGAATTGCCACAGGGGAATGTCCTAAATGGCTTGTAAAGCCAGCGACCCGTGCATGTAGATTAAGTGGACTATGCTGGTGGCAATCCACGTGCAAGTTCTTGCATTGAAATCAAAGTAGTCTAAGTTAACTAAATGAAGTGTTTCCTGAACATGCTCGAAATATAACACTCAGAACATGCTTGAAATGTAACATGCTGAACATGCTCGATATGTAACACTCCTGAACATGCTTGAATGTAATATCCGGAACATGCTTGAATTGTAATACTTTAAAACGTGCCTACGACATGCTAGAACATGCCCACGACGCACTAGAACCCGAGACATGGACACACACTCGATATTGAATGCGTACATGAATCGTGTTATGTTATTATACATGAATTGTTGTTTAACTTGGTTTACCTTGAACAGGGAAGGCCGGACGGTAAGTATGGATAAGTCGTACATGTATTTTCATGCGACACTTGAGTTCGGTAACACGAGATAGGCTATGCAATATGCTATGAAACTGATCCTAAGGCAAGATTAGAAAGACAATGAATGATAGAGATGCACAAAAGTAAATGGAACGTGTTTGGTAATGATGGCATTGTGGGCGAGCTAGCCTCCCCACCAGTGCATAACAATGTACTGATAACCCCACAGTATGCTTGCAGGATAGCAGGAGACGCCGGCGGGTGCGGAGCTTCCATCGAACGTGTCAAGGCGCGGAGCCAACTCTGGGGCCTTGGAACGTTGCAAGAAGCTGAAGCACCCTATACAGGACATAATGTATCGGAACATCGCCATGTATCATTCCATGTTGTAAGCCACTTGGCACGCCTTTTATGTTTCAGAGAGAGAGAGCTTGAGCGATTTGTAATATCGGCCTAGTGCCGCTTGTAAACTTCTTGAAATTCAATAAAGAGATTTGGATTCGCTTCTACTTGTGTTCATTTTTACTTCCGCTGCAAATGGGGACACTCTGTGCGACTCTGTGGCCTAGACTCAAATCGGCCGTTTTTGGACTTGGCCTTGCACGGGCGCAACCTAGGCCCGTGCGGCATCACGCCTTAGCGAGGACGATCGCTCCTACGGGAGCGGGGCGTGACAGATTGGTATCAGAGCACGGCTTTACGTCCTTGGACTTCATTTCGATTTTTTCAGTTTTGAAAGCTCGGTTGGTTACAAAAGAAGTGTGCGCTCTCTCTCTCATTCTGCCTTGGGATGTTCCATACAATAAGTCTAATATTTTCAAAAGCTCGTACAAGTACTCGGTTGAACGGGATCGATAGACGAAGGCCTTTGTGCCAAACCACGACAGACTTGAGTCGAAGGAAAACTGAAATGCTAGAAGTTAGCAAACACAAGGCTTGCTTGAATAACTTTACGCTAACAATGTCGAACGATGTTAAACTTGACTCGATAGAGAACATATGCTAAGTTAACATGTCGCGTGCGTGCCTGACTAGTCTTGCGTCGACCTAGCAAGTGAGCGTGCAAACTCAAATATAGTCTGCACGAGTTGGTTATGTGGCACAACTTAGCCCGCGTGTCGCGCACCTCGATTTTTGGGTGCAATCGGGTTGCGAGCGATATCGAGTATCGCTCGATCGAGAGTGAAAATACACTTTGAGTGTCTATCGATAGAAACGCTATCGAGTTAACGCTTAGGCGTGCACGAAAGATTAGCTTGGATTTTGAGGATTAGCCTGAACGACTTAGTACGTCGAGGCGACGCGAGCGATTACGCTAGAGATTCGTCGAACGAATCTGAAGGACATCTTAGCGCATGACGCGAACGTGATTGAGGATTAGACCGTATGGCTTGAACCCGAGTGGTGTATGTGATAGGTTCGAATAAGAATAATAATGAGTGTCGACGACTAGTCGAGTGGCTCGAATCCGAGTGGTGTATGGATGTTCTTGGAAAAATCATTCGAGCGAAACTTGAGGATTACGAAACACAAAGAGTACGTCGACGAGGCGATGCGATCGCGCAAAGCCTTAGAACGTGTCACGCTTAGTTGGCCGCGACTTTAAAAGTCCCGAACGAGATGTCGCTGGACAACTTGTGAATGGGTAACGCACGTTAGAAAACGACTCGGAACGACGAATGGAAATAAATGGTCTTGATCGAGGAAACTTAGAGCATCGCACGTACGATTTCGGATTGATACAAATGAAATGTGACTTGAATCTTGAACAACGATCTTGAAACGAGCTCGAGGAATAACAGATGAACTTGATCTTGAATATTAAATGAAATGGTAGAATATCCAACTCGGACAACGGCATCGTCGCATGACTCGAAATTGGTTGCAAAGGAAGATCGTCAGGTTACGCATATCGTCGATGGTATTGAGGCGTATCAAAGATCGATATGCGATAACTCGGGGGTACTCTGACTCGGCGAATGACGATCGTGCAAATGTCATTGTTCCGTTGGATGCTATACTCGGGATATTAAAATGCGTCGAGGAAAATATAGACGTGGCTCGAGGATTTTCTGGTTGAATGAAGGACGGTCGGACTGTCAAATAGAGATCGCGGCTTGGATGAAAATGAAGTGTTTGGATTTCTTCGACGAAAACCCCAACGTCGACATTCTTGTCTTATGCGAGTGCAACTCCAGTCTCGCACATGCGTCGCGCCGATTAGGGCGATCACTCCGCGTGAGCGCTGGCATGGTGATTCATACAGCGGGAGTGATCGGTACTTGCCTGGCGTGGCAACTCGTATGCTTCGACTTGTGGTTTGACGCGAAGGGGGGACTTGAGAATGAATTGTGTGTTTGAAGAATTGAACTTGAGGATTGAGTAGGCCCAATCCGCGTATCAAAAATGAGTTAGTCTAAACTCAAACAAGAGTTACGTCCCGATGAGAATGATGATTCCGCGGGAGCGTTGCGTGGTGATTCATGAACCACCGTGGATAATCGGACTCGCGTGAGATTGGGACGGAACGTATTGTCGAGCTAGATGACTTCGTGATCGAATACATGAATTGGTTAGAATGGATGCATGAAGTATATCGATTTGGTGAGTTGAATGGATTCGAATTCGTTGCGCTGCGCAACGAACGTCTTGATGCGAATAGGTGATCGTGCTTGATGTTTAGAAATCTGAGTGACGCAAGCATGGGTAGAAAATCCCGTACTACCGACCTTGGTTTGACCCTAGGATTGGGGTCAGTGTTGGCATTATTGTTGGAGAACTATGATTCCAATCCTGACATTGACTTAGCCTCGAAATAATGGCCTAGCGGTTAGGCGAGACGCCCCTGTATCATGTGTTAGCAATCAAAAGATTGATCTTGAGGATTGGCATGAACGGATAGCATGAATCACGAATATAGGAAACCCTACTCACGAGACTCGACTGACATGCATATATTTCAGGGACGCCTGGGTATGTGCACGATGCGACTCGAGTGAGAATTATAATTTTTAGATCATACGGCTTGGCTGAATGCATGTATTTTGGGGACGCCTGAAATGCGTGCACGATCCGGCCAAGTGATATGATGAGTTCTAGCACGACTTAGGGAGTGAACAAGTGTCGTGAACGTGAAATCGGGCTAGAAAAAGTTGGTGCAACGAATTGAACCATTGATAGGAAGTTATGCTCGACGATAGTGCAATACTTGGTCTTGAATTGGACGAGAATTTACTTGACTTGGTCGACCCCGCTAAGAAGAAATCATACTGATTTCATGGACGAGAACGCTTGAGAAGTGAGTCGGGTCATCTCGATGACCGAGATGAACGAAAGTGAATTTGCCTTAACCTGCGACCCTCGCATTTGACGAATTACAATGTGCCTCGTGTAACCATTCCAGTTCCATGACACGTCGAAATGGCAACCGAATCGAAGAAACACGACAATTGAATAAGTATCATCAACTTTAAAATGAGTAAAAAGTCATTCGATAAAATTGATCGAACGTATGCGACACGGAACTTAGAAAGAAACCGAGTACCGTTCGATGCCATCGAACGGTAAAGCCATTCGATAGGAAATTGCCTAAAATGCGCACACGATCCGAGTTAAGGAATGGTAGGATGACCTGCACTCAGGAAGTCTCGAGGACGAGACTTGTTTTGAGTGGTGTATGATGTAGTGACCCGCTCCGCCCTAGCGGAACGCCGATTCAAACGGCAAGTGCAACGACTCAAAAACGAGCCGTCGACCCGAAGAGTTGCTTCGACCCGATGAAGTATCGATGCGAATCGATGTAAGACTTGCATTGGCCCGTCAAGATGAATCCAGACTTAGACTTTCAAAGGCGCACTCGGAGTATCGCTCGGCCGATGCGAACATCGCTAAGGTGGGTGGCTCCGATGAACCCGTCTGTGCTTAGCCTAGACACATAACAATGCGGACACATTCACGAGAATCGCTAGGCGATAACATCTTGCATACTAATAAATGACTCAACGCACCTAGCTAAGGGAATAATCCCATCTTGCATGCTTGTTTAGAACATGGAAAAGAACTCGGCAAATATAGAAACGTTCGCACCGCGCTCTACGCTCGTGCTAAGGCACAAGCTCACGTTTATGTCCCTTTGCGTTCAAATAATGAAACAATGAATGGTTTACAACAATGAAACGGAAAGACTATCAACATAGTCGCTCCGAGTAGAGTTTAGCAACATTGAAAGGCTATGGAACCGATGGGTCGCCAAGGCGACTCCCACACTGGGAGTTGCGTAATGCGTGAATGAATGGATCAACAAATGAACGAACGAATGAATGAATGAATACATGAATGAATCGATGAATCAAATGAACAAGTGAAAGAAAGAAAGAAAAGAGAGAATACGTGAAAGATAAGACATAGAAGACGCTATCGACAGGTATGATGGGCACGTGCAACGGGGCTCGCTACCCGCGCTGTACGGACGCCAACCTGGTCGATAACGCATTATGGCTAAGGGTTAGCCTACGGCTCGGAGATAGCCGCTAAGTTAAATGACAAGACAATACGAAATGGTCGTGGACAAACGGCACGGGCGATGGGGGGGAATACCGTGGCCGTCGTGTGGAAGGATTCTGCGGCACGGGCGTTGGGGAGGTAAACCGTGGCCGGCCTAGGCGGAATCAACGGCGCTTACGGGCTGCTTGGGTGCGGGCTTGGGCACCAAGAGACGTAAGTAGGAGGGTATATTCAAGAGACTTAACGGGGTGTACCAGCCATCATCCTACGCTAAGTTGAGAATTGCCACAGGAGAATGTCCTAAATGGCTTGTAAAGCCAGCGACCCGTGCATGTAGATTAAGTGGACTATGCTGGTGGCAATCCACGTGCAAGTTCTTGCATTGAAATCAAAGTAGTCTAAGTTAACTAAATGAAGTATTTCCTGAACATGCTCGAAATATAACACTCAGAACATGCTTGAAATGTAACATGCTGAACATGCTCGATATGTAACACTCCTGACATGCTTGAATGTAATATCCGGAACATGCTTGAATTGTAATACTTTAAAACGTGCCTACGACATGCTAGAACATGCCCACGACGCACTAGAACCCGAGACATGGACACACACTCGATATTGAATGCGTACATGAATCGTGTTATGTTATTATACATGAATTGTTGTTTAACTTGGTTTACCTTGAACAGGGAAGGCCGGACGGTAAGTATGGGTAAGTCATACATGTATTTTCATGCGACACTTGAGTTCGGTAACACGAGATAGGCTATGCAATATGCTATGAAACTGATCCTAAGGCAAGATTAGAAAGACAATGAATGATAGAGATGCACAAAAGTAAATGGAACGTGTTTGGTAATGATGGCATTGTGGGCGAGCTAGCCTCCCCACCAGTGCATAACAATGTACTGATAACCCCACAGTATGCTTGCAGGATAGCAGGAGACGCCGGCGGGTGCGGAGCTTCCATCGAACGTGTCAAGGCGCGGAGCCAACTCTGGGGCCTTGGAACGTTGCAAGAAGCTGAAGCACCCTATACAGGACATAATGTATCGGAACATCGCCATGTATCATTCCATGTTGTAAGGCACTTGGCACGCCTTTTATGTTTCAGAGAGAGAGAGCTTGAGCGATTTGTAATATCGGCCTAGTGCCGCTTGTAAACTTCTTGAAATTCAATAAAGAGATTTGGATTCGCTTCTACTTGTGTTCATTTTTACTTCCGCTGCAAATGGGGACACTCTGTGCGACTCTGTGGCCTAGACTCAAATCGGCCGTTTCTGGACTTGGCCTTGCACGGGCGCAACCTAGGCCCGTGCGGCATCACGCCTTAGCGAGGACGATCGCTCCTACGGGAGCGGGGCGTGACACAGTGCAGTGTCTGGAGTCGACACCGTCGATGGACCGGAAGGACGTATCTACTCCAGCTCTCGCAGTCGCTCACCATGCGCAGCAAGGGTACTCACCACCCTCTCAGTACTCGCCTCAAGCGAAGCCGAAACCTGAGTGAGTGAGGCAGACATGCTCCTCTGCGATCCCTCCAGCTCGACCTGTCTACGCTCTGTGCGCTGCGTAGACTCGGTGAGCGTCTGCAAGCTGGCAGCTGTAGCCTGATGCAGACTCATCAGCTCCTGTATACTGCGCTCGACCGCATCAAATCGTCCGGTGACGATCGGAGGGTCGGATCGTCGCTCGACCGCATCAGAAATCTGCTGCTGCAACTCGCGACGCAGCTCCTCGATCTGACGAAGGATATCCCCAACTCGTGACGACGCTTGCGAAGCCGGAGACTGCACACTGACAGAGGGGGCCCAGGATGACTCTGAAGCCAAATACGCATCGTAGGATCCTGTACCGTAGTACGTACCCTTCTGAAGACCGCCAACGGCGGTCATCCAGAGCTCGTCCTACGATAGAGCTGTAGGCGGCTGGGAGGAACTACCAGCCCCTCCCTCTGCTGGCGCACTAGCAGCAGCAGCCGCCTCCTGCTGTAGCCGAACAAACTCGGCCTAGAACATGTTTGCTAACGTGTAAGTGTTTGCTAAAGTCTATATTGATATCTATTTTCATGTTTTCTAAGTTATAGTAAATTAATATAAAGAATAGAACGTACATATGCCTGCGTCGCCCTCTCGTCAATGAACTCCCCAGCCCTCCGATGTGTGACCAGGAAGACGATCACCATGTTCGGGTCCTCACCCTTTTTTATCTGTTAAAATATATTATCTATTATTAGTATTAAACATTCTATATCGAACTATATATAAATTAATATCCGTCATAGGAAACGTACCAGACGACGAAAATTCTCCGTCATCGGAATGGAGCCACCACACCACTTACCGGCGCTCAACCGCGCCACCTTGGCCTTCTCAGACCGCTCCTGGTACTTGGGCTTGCTGAATCTAGCCTTCATCGTAGCCCACTGATCTGGCGTGATCCAACCATGGATCGGACGTCCGGCGCGATCACGACGCTTCTGGTCGTCGATCGCATCACGGATGAGCTTGGCTGCGACGGCAGAAAATTGGCCCTCGATCCTCGCCGCCCGGTGTGGTGGATAGAAATAGGTCCTCTACAAGAAGTAAAATACAAAAGTTGTATAATATACACAAATGATTATTAAAATTTAAAAATAAACAATTTTTTTACCTTGAAATGGGCGAACCAAAAGGCCTTCCTATCTGCGAGAGCATCTGAGTAGTTGAGCCAAGGCCCACCATAGTTCTGCCTCAGAAATAGCCCCAGATGTTTCTGTACTACAGAAGGCCGATATCTATACAATAAAAAAATTTCATGAATATATATGTACATATAATCATTTGAGAAATATATATTAATTAATTAACTTACTTCATAGGCCCGTCCGTCCAAATCTCCATACGCGTCTCGCCCGGGGGAGCGCATGGAGGGTCGCTCTCACCTACTGCCTGGGCAGGTTCAGTCTGATCGCCGGCCTCCATATGCTCGGCGTCGGCTCCCCCCATAGAGTCATCGACAGGAGGAATGCTGGACGGGGGATCAGGGATGCTGGACGCGGGATCAGGAAGGCTGGACGACGAGGGAGGACTCTGTAACCTGCTGGAACTGCCATGTCCCTGTAATGGACCGGGAACAGAATGGTACACTGGCATACTCGGAGATGAGGATGAGGGTACGGAACTGCCCCCTCCATCCCTAGGTCGAGGCTGACTGGACTGCCTAATGTAAAATCCTCCGCGTCGACCTCCTGGTCTAGTCATACCTGATAATAACATATGACAATAAAACAAAAAAACATATTTATATGATAGACATCACAGATAAAAGTGTCACTAAAGTGTCACAGATTTATTATTACAAAAATACATATTTATATGATAGACATCACAGATTTTAATCCTCTTCTGAAAATTTATCTAGTTCGTTTAGCTCATCTTCTTCTTCTTCTTCCTCCTCTACATCTTCACTTTCATCTGCATCTTCCTCTTCAGATAATTCTACTTCTTCTACACAATTAGATGTGTAATGAGGAACTTCCGTCGTGTCCACTTCTATAATATTTGTTACAAGAGGTAGTTCATCCTGTTGATAAGCTATATCGTCAACCTCAAAGGTATTTCTAGCTTTGGTCTTGCATACTGCCCACCAGTCCGACCTTGTTGTTCCCCGTTTAGGATAACTTGTGAAGTACACGAGCTGAGCCTGACTTGATAGGATAAATGGTTCATAGGCTTGATATCGACGCCGATAGTTTATATCAACAAGACCGTGCTTGTCTACTTTCCAACCTGACCTTTAATCGGATCGAACCAATCACACCTGAATAACACAATCTTAGCAGGCTCTATTCCATAACTATATGTCAGCTCCACGATCTCCCGTAGCACGCCATAGAAATCGTTGCCCGCATCAACATCTTTGTAGTTCGAAGATCTGATACACAAACAGCTGTTTTTGGTGGAGTCGAGATCCACAAAGTTGTCTCTGATCGGACAAGTTGTTGACTTGAACCTAAACCCATTAACACAGTAGCTTGGCCATATTTTTGCAGCATAAATTGGTCCCTTGGCTAGCGTTCTAATAGACTCATTCTCAAGTCTTGCGTATGGACGATCGACCTAAATACCACGAAAGAAGCAATTAAGCTTATTCTAAATCAAGTGCATATACAGAAAGGTAATTACAGAGTTCTCAAGTCTTACATATGTACTCAACCATGATGAAAAATAACGCCTTATTTCTTGTTCTAGTTCTTCTTCTGTTATGTGTGGCCTACCTGACCTTACATCATCATTAAATATGCTGAAAACAACATCGTACAATTAATGTAATAGTATTATTCTCAACACTATTAAAATAATGTAGACGTATTATTTACTTACCCCTCCATTTTCTCTACTTCCTCCTCGTCGCAGTTGAGTAATACATACACCTGAGCAGCCCTTAGCTCATCATCGTTCAGATATCTCTTCTTCATTTTACCTGATGGCTTTTCTGGAGCATTGAATACCTTCAGTATTGTATCATTACTTTCATGATCTCCGTCGTCGTTTCTGGAAGCTCTCGTTCTATTAGTTGCAACATGAGGCTTGAAATACATTGTCACGCCCCAGAACCAGAATACTGGAGAGCGGAGGAATGACTCAGCCAGCTACGTATTACGGGTAGATGAATACTGTATAATACGATCAATGCTGTCTAACCAGACGAGGGGGTGCATGCTACATGAAAGTCTTACTATGGTCACCTCACATCTATTGTCTCAATCATTCAAAACAAGAAACAGAAATAGAGAACATGTAAGATAAAGCAGTAAGGCGTCCCAAATGCTTAGTCAAAATGTTCTTGAGATCTGGCTTTACAAAACATAGACAGATGGTATAGCAACATGTACACAATTGTTATCAGCTGCAGTCTGACTTAGTTACAATTATGCAAAAGTAAGTACAAGACAATCCGACTAACATGTCAGTGCCAAACGGCTAAGTATAAAGTAAATAACAAAACGAGCGGTGAAGTAAGGAACCCACTCGAGTCCTCATGCGATCATTACCCTAGCATTGACCATCTTGGAGGTAGAAGTAAGCTGGATCCTCGGGGACTGGCTCTAAATTTGGCCATGCAAAACCAGAGAGGTTAGACCTCTAATAGCAAGTACCACAAGGAAGCACGATATGAAGGACTAAACCAGTAAGTAAGAGAGTATAATAATAGATCTCTGCTTTCCACTAGGATTCACCTAACATCACGACACTTCGAACCAACCTTCCAACCAAACAAGGACAGAAGTTGGCCCGTCATGTCCTGACATTCTGATCATCTCAGTTAGACAACAGGGTAGGTACAGTACACAAACAAATCATCTTGAACGGCCAATCAACTACTACGGCTTGCTATTGTGAGTCCCAAGTTATCCTGGAATTATGCAAATAGGGATTCCTCAGTTCTTACTATGTGCAAGCAAGGCTAGTCTATCCAATCAATCAATTGCGCCAATCATGTAATTAGACGAGTACCAGCGGGACGCCCGCCGTTAATATAACATGTACAATAATATAAGCAGATACTGTTTCCTGCCCGTGTGACAGATTTACAGTATCTGTGGGAACCAGCCGGCCTGTCGGACACTTAATAGTCCCAAGAGGGCTGCCATGTAAGAACTCGGGAATCCAATCTCTCCATGCCATCATTATTTTATTTAACTTAATAGTCTCTACGTTGAGTGAAGTTCCATGCCGTGGATCATGGTCATTCAAATGAGTACTTTCGTACGGGGTACGATATGCGCAACTCTACAACGATACCCATGCGGCTAGGTTGTAGGTTTTACATAGCGTGATGCAACAATCAAATCTGACCACGGAGTAATCATGCCTTGACCATAAAGTACACATGCTGTTTTTGTAAGATAGATAAATAACTAAATAAATAAATAATTTGAAGCCTGCATGTGCCTGTATGCCAATATTCGGGATTGGCTAATCGAGTACAATAGTTCATTACATGAACGTGTCTCATTCATTTCATTCAATAAGACGACTAGCCAGTCTCTTAGTTCCAACTAGGAACGCATGATCAATTTTAGTCAAGATAACCATTATCATCAATGGTGACAAGGCATAAAAGTCAAATAGTATTCAGTGGAGTCGAGTCTACGACTCTTAGGGTTAAGTTTCAGTCAATCTGGGTATCTATGACTCAATTCACGACACATGGTACATCTCGCGTGACAATCTATATTTAACAGAAATATTAGCATATCATGACTATATCAAGTTTATGCAAAAAGGCGTAAGGATATAAAATGGACGTTAAACATCTAATAAGATATCAATATACAAGGCTATAGAAGATCCAGGGTAAGCAGGCTACGCTCATGCCAGCCTACGCTCAAGTCAACGTACGCTCAGGTCAAGCTACGCTCAGGTCAGCGTACGCTCAGGTCAAGCTACGCTCAGGTCAAGCTACGCTCAGGTCAGCGTACGCTCAGGTCAAGCTACGCTCATGTCAAGCTAGCGTATGGACTCGCCTACGCTCAAGTCAGGCTAGCGTATGGACTCGCCTACGCTCAAGTCAGGCTAGCGTATGGACTCGCCTACGCTCAAGTCAGGCTAGCGTATGGACTCGCCTACGCTCAAGTCAGGCTAGCGTATGCAAGACATACGCTTCCAAAAGGCAGCTTATGAGATCCATACGCTTCCAAAAGGCAGTGTATGAGATCCATACGCTTCCAAAAGGCAGCGTATGGGGACTGCGCTGCACTAAAGAGCGCGCGCAACTCAGTGGTACAAGCTAAAAAGCTCGTGCACTGCTCACTGTCTTCTCCAAAACAGCAAGAACTCCATGGTTTGAACCCAAAGCTTCAAAAGTCCATAACTTGGTCAAAATAAGTCCAAATCCAACTTTTCAAAGGTCAAAATTGGGTAGAATAAAATTTTCTACAACATAGAGCCATTAAAACTTGAAAACAAAGAAGTTTGATAGATCAAAACCACCAAAATCCAAAAATAACTAATTTCTAGATCTACTAAAAATAAAACTTCAAAACGAGAAATGCCAAGTTCTAAACTCTCTTAGAATCACAAGGGAAAGAGAATGGAACCATAAAATGGGTCCACATGAAGAAGCAAGATGTACTTGCCTATGGGTTTGGTAGGTGGAGAGAGTAATGAGAAAGAAGAAGAAGAGTAATGGTGAAGGAAAAATAATGAAGAGAGAGAAATAGGGGGTTGGCTTTAAATAAAAAAGTGGTGGTAGGTGGGGGTATTAGGTTTGGTTCATGATGAACCAACTAACTAAACCAAACCAAGCCGAACCCAAGTCTAGCTAAAGCAGAGAAATAAAAGCAGAAAGTAAAATGCAGATAATTAATTGCAGGAAATTAATTAACATGAATTTAAAGAGATTTAAATACAAAACAATACATGATAAATATTAAATAAATACATTTAAGCAGTATATGTATTAAAAATACGTATACTGGGAACGGAGAGTGACATACATCGAACAAAAGTTTGTAATCTCCTCGAGAACATAGGCTTCACAAATAGAACCCTCGACCCGTGCCTTATTTTTCACCTTTCTTTTTAGGTGATTCAAATGTCGCTCGAACGGGTACATCCATCGATATTCGACGGGTCCACCAACACGTGCCTCATAGGATAGATGAATCGGTAAATGCTCCATAGAGTCGAAGAATCCAGGAGGAAACACCCTCTCTAGCTTGCATAGTGTTACCGCAATGTCCTTCTCTTGCTTTTATAGACGATCAACGAGCAATTTCTTAGAACAAAGATTCCTGAAGAATATGCTAAGCTCCGTCAATGGATCCCAAACTGCCTGCGGTAAGAATTCCCAAAATGCAATCGAAATTAACCTCTCCATGAATACGTGACAGTCGTGGCTCTTCATACCCGTTAATTTGTTTTTCTTCGGATCGACACATCTTCTCAGATTTGACACATATCCGTCTGAAAATTTTAGGCCCTGGATCCACCGACAAAGTCTCACTTTATTCTCCTTGTCCAGCGAGAAAATTGACTTCGGCAGG
Organism: Iris pallida; assembly: GCA_029216955.1. Lineage (NCBI taxonomy): Eukaryota > Viridiplantae > Streptophyta > Magnoliopsida > Asparagales > Iridaceae > Iris > Iris pallida. The sequence continues at coordinate 219,323 of JANAVB010021597.1, forward strand.
AACTGTTTTCCATTCTGCTGTATCAAATGCAACACAGGGCGTTTGCATATTCCTTCTAAGTCCAACCTGGCCTTGGGATTGTCTTTCGTTTTTTCTTTTACGTCCATCACAGTATTAATTATGTTATCAAACACATTCTTCTCAATATGCATGACATCAAGATTATGTCTGATCAGATTGGTACTCCAGTATGGCAGATCCAAGAATATGCTCCTCTTTGTCCAGTTATGATCTCTACCAAATCCATCGCACTTGTACCCAGTTGTAAGATCTTCGATAGCACTTAGAAAATCTTTAACATCCTCCCATATCGTGGCTCCGTACCACCTTGGCGGTGGATCACCCTTCTCTACAATGCCGGCACGGAATGCATTCATGTTCCTTCTGAACGGATGATCTTTTGGCAGAAATTGTCGATGACAATCAAAGAAGCACAGTTTTCCTTCGTGTTTCACGCGAAAAGCCTTACTACGGTCCATGCAATACGGACATGAGAGACGGCCATGAGTGCTCCATCCAGATAACATTCCATAGGCCGAAAAGTCGTTGATGGTCCACATAAGGGTTGCCTTCATCTGAAAAATTCTGCTTCCTGGAAACATCGTACGTGTTAGCGCCTACTTCCCATAACTGATTCAACTCATCTATCAAAGGTTGTAAGTACACGTCAATGTTCCTCTTAGAATTGTTCGGACCAGGAATTATAACGGTTAGAAACATGTACTGAGTCTTCATGCACATCCAAGACGGTAGGTTATACGGAGTGACAATCACAGGCCAGCACGAATACTGGGATCCCGAAAGACCAAAAGGAGTAAAACCGTCAGAAGATAGTCCCAACCTGACATTACGCGGATCTGAAGCAAAATCAGGATACACTCGATCAAAGTGCTTCCACGTTTCTCCATCGGATGGGTGATCCAACACTCCTTCAATCTGTTCTCGCATGTGCCAACTCATATTTTCGGCCGTCTCTTTCACCATCAATAATCTTTGCAACCGCGGCGTTAAAGGCAAGTAGTGCATTGAATCGGTCGGTCTTCTTGCACCGGTAGACCTTCCTGTACTAGTTGTCTTATAGCGATCAGCACCACAAAATCTGCACACATCTGCGTCCTTGTCGTCTTTGTAGTACAGCATGCACCCATTACGACAGGAATCGATTTTCTCGTATCCCATCCAGAGCGATCTCACCATCCTCTTAGATCGGTAGAAGTCTTTAGGCAACTTAGCACCCGCCGGCAAGATCTCTATAATCAACTCCAACACTCGGTTGTAGCATTCTTGCGATATGTTAAAATCTGACTTAATGCTCAACAGTCTTGTAACCACCTCCAACGGTGAATGATCCTCACAACCAGGATACAATGGAGTCCTTGCATTCTCCAGCAACTCCATGAACTGTGCAGCATCGGCGTTCGGTGCCTCCTCAGGTGCATCATGAACGAAACTAGGTTCCGCAGCGTCGAAAACCATATTCACGCACCCGTCGTCGTATGCATGATTATCTGAAACAAAATTAGGTCCCGCATGCGTATACGGCTCAACGTAAGGCTCCGGCTCTGATGCTAAAGACACAAGTTCTCCGTGTGCGGTCCACTGATAGTAATTAGGCGTGAAACCCCTCGAGTACAAATGATATGTCACTTCCACTTCTGGATAATATTTTACGTTATGACATTTCACACACGGACACTTAATTTTGGTGCCGTCCATGTACTGAGAGAACGCCTTAGCAAACTGCAGGAACTGCTCTACTCCCGCTATGTATTCATCCCGCACACCACACATATCATCAGGACGACGATTGTACATCCATGAATGATTTCGCAAGTAGTAATTCATATCCATTTGGAAATAATTCTGCAAAGATGGACACACATTATCCAACAGGCACAAATATCCTATTTCTAGTCATTACCTACCAAGGTACCCTTTACCTTATCGCTATTGGTATCCCAATACCAATACCTTAAGTTGGTACCCTTTACCTTATCGCTATTGGTATCCTTTACCTTATCGCTATTGGTATCCAAATACCAATACCACGGTAACATGGTTGGTACATTAAGGGTCTTTGACAAGATGACATGTTATGAAAAGATATATCCTTATATATAGTTCTCCTACGGATTTTCTTTAACATTACGTAGAAGAACTATAAGGATATATCTTTTCACAACATGTCACCTCCTCAAAGACCCTTAATGTGACAACCATGGTTTAAAGTATCGGCCGATACCGATCCGATACGGCCGATACCGATACGGTTTGGCATGTTCCGATCCGATACCGACCGATACCAAATACCGACCGATACCAAATATCGAAAGAACAGATTTTAATAAAATTTTATCTAATATTAAACTATATTTAAACTTATATCCAGTAATGTCAATCCGTATTTGTAACAGAGAATCAAATAGAACTAACTAGAACTGACATACAGTAATCGACAAGTAAATGAAAGAACTATCAGAGAATATACTCGCATGATACCCTGAAAGACTGATGAATATCAGATGTCTGAACCGGAGTCACAATGTCCTATTTAGAGAAATATAGGTTAAGATGTGTTCAAAAGGTAATAATGAAGTTTAGAATGCAATCTACATGATTCTAGGTCAATATAGGTCAAAGTCAACTTTGGGTCAAACTCTATAGGCTATCTCATAACTAACCATAGACTAGGTTATCCTATGGTTACCATATAGTCTATACCATATCACATATATATATCACCTATATCATATATATATATACATAGATATATATAACAGTCAAACTCACCATCTGTACACACTCTAATTCACTATCAACTACCATTTACAAGCCCTCATCTATCAAACCAAAACAATGCACAAGCCTGACATCAAGCCTAACTTAGGACACACACTCACACACTATTTCTTACCTATCCACAAACATTCCCAAGCTAACTCTTACCTTCACTATACTCTCATACATGTATCTCCTAACCACAGGCAACTTACCCCTGCACTAGCTATGCATTAGAGAGAGAGAGAGCCCCCTTCTCAAATTATTGACACAAAGATGTAACCTATAGTTGAACATTACCAAAAGACTAAACTAGGAGTACCAAGGCTGAACATGTGACTAATCCCCCATCCTTAACGAGACTGACCCATGAATTAAAATATGGCACGAGTTCTAAGTAAGATACTGAGCAACTAATAGGCAGGGACTTGTCATATAGGGGATGGACAAAATGAAATAGGACTGAGCCATGTCTCATTAACTTCCACTGCAATGGCTGATACATTTCTCATTTAACATACTCAATAACCCATTCTCAGAAAACTGAGATATCACCATGTGTTCTCAGGATCTAGGTTAACCCCAACTAACAGATACTATATCTATAACCCAAACCCCCAACTAACACTTTGAAATCTGAGGTAATTCTTTAACAAACTTGAGGGAGCTATGGTACCTTAAAGGCTTAAACCTTTAGTTAATACAGAAAATTGTTCGACATCATACACCTTCATCTTTAGTTTGCTATGAAAATTATAAGTATTAGATATGAAGTTGTTTGTCTTAATGTTAATTTTTATATTAATTAAATTAGCTTGATATTTCTAAATTGTACTAGTAATTTCTACATTTATATGCGCAAAAAATAGGTGGCAGTAGGTGATGTTGAAGAGAAGATTCAGTTGTCTTATTCTATTAATTTATTGCTTTATGCAATTTTCTTTTCTAGCTAGGTTTAGTGATGTCATTAGTGAGCACATAGATTGATTGGTCTGTATATTGTAAAGCCAAGAGGCCAATAAGTATTATCCTATTCTAATCACAATGTAGCCTCCATTTCGACATGGTATGAGAGTATGGTTCATCTTGGACCTAATTCTCCACCAAAACACTAGCCTCCATCTTCCACAAGCCCTAGCTGCCTCCAGCCAAAACCCATCAACACCTAGCCCTACCCAAACCCTGACCCTAGCCTATTTGAATCATTTGGTTATTATGATTTTGATTCCTCCAGGATTTTTCTATTTTTTCGAGTCTTGACCTAGTTTGGATGTGTGTCCGTGTGTCCGTATGGCCGTGTATGTGTGTGTCCGTGGGAGAGGAGGAGGAAGGGGAGGAGTTAGGTTAGGGTTTACCTGAGGAAGAGGACTCGGATTGGGGGAGGAGGAGCTGGAGGAGGAGGATCTCGAGGAGGAGGAGATCGCCGGAGGGGGAGGGGGTCACCGGGGGGGAGGGGGTCGCCGGGGGGGGGGGGGGGGAGGGCACTGACAGAGGGGGGGGGAGTCGCTGGGGGGGTGGGGGGGAAATTAAAAGTTTTCGAGTGAGAGTGAGGGGGAAAGAAGGCAGCGGCGTGCCCTAAGTAAAATAATTTAGCGACGTCACATGTAGACGTCGCTACACGTCGCCAAAATGGCGACATATACTTATAATTAGTCGCGGAACGTCGCTAGTCAGCGACGAAGGAAACGACTGTCGCAGAACGTCGCTAGGCAGCGACGTTTTGCGACGTGTTCATAAAGCTGTCGCTAATAGCGACGTAATTTCCTGCCGTCGCTAAATTACGTCGCTATTAGATGACATTTTAGTAGTGTGGCACTCATATTGCCATATTTATGCTTATGTGGATTGGGTTATAGAGGTGTTATGTTGTAATAGTTAGTTGAGTCCACTTGATACGTAGCTATCAATTGCTATGTATCTTTGTCCTACATATTTTTTTTGGACTAGAACATGACACTATCAGCCAATTAATCACCTCTCTCTCCCCACATCTCTCTCTTTGCCTTCCCTCTTTCTTTCTCCTCGACAACTCTCATTTTTCCTAATTATCCCAGAAAACTCATCCACTTGTCAATCCTAACTCTGAATCTCATCATGTCTACTATTATCGAATCACCATCTTCCACCGATTATGTTCCTCCGACCATCTTTCAACAATAATCGCCACCACAATGTTATTCTACTTGGATATGGACCTCCATCATCATCTCTGACCCAATGTTAATTCTGTTTTAGTTCGATCATTTCGCTCGCAAATACTTCAAGTAGAGTGCTCCTCATCATTAATTCTTCAATGCTCCGACCTCTCCACTTTGAATCGAATATATATTGTATGCAAACTACGTTAAACTAAAGTAATATAGCTATTCTCATCATTTTTGTATGTAAAGAAGATTGAAAGGGATTGTGGAACTGGGAAAAGAAAAAATTGACTAGAAATATGGTCCCTCACAAAATTAGGACAGTCCTATTTTGACTGTAAAAAGGGGTGACCTTGTTGGCCAACGGTCACATGACGGCCATTCATTGTTCTCCTGATCCGGGTGTTAATGAGGTGGGTCCGTGCTAGCAGGGCAATGAATGGCCGCCACGTGGCTGCGGACCAGCGGCAGTCACCCCCTTCCGCAGACAAAATATTATTTTCCTTAAAAATATTACTCACGACCCAATCTGCATTGAACTTGTGTCTCCTCCTGTCATTAGGCTCAGGCATGATATGTAGAGGATGGACGATCAGACCAAACGTCCCTCCAGAAGCTCAACGCCTCCCTCCGTTCTGTTTGACTTGATTGCATGGTGCTTAATTGCACCTTCGTAAAATCTGCAAAGAATTGTTGAGAGTGCTGGCATATATATATTTCAGTTTTATATTTCAGTATATATATATATATATATATATATATATATATATAACGGAGGTGGTTGGATGGCAGTGGCCACGGCCTCCGGGCCAAGGTCGGGTGGAGTCGTCCACCGGCTTTGGTTTTTTAAAAAAATAAAAAATAATATATATATATATATATATATATATATATATATATATATATATATATATATATATATATATATATATATATATATATATAACGGAGGTGGTTTGATGGCAGTGGCCACGGCCTCCGGGCCAAGGTCGGGTGGAGTCGTCCACCGGCTCTGGTTTTTAAAAAAAATAAAAAATAATATATATATATATATATATATATATATATATATATATATATATATATATATATATATATATATATATATATATATATATATATATAACTGAACAATGCTTAATTCAAGTTATTAATGGACAAAAGAATTAGTACTATAATTTTTGTTCTTGCATATATATATAGCCTCGATCATTTAATAGTTTCTGTAAACTTTGGGAATGGAAATTGTATGCTGATAATTATCTGGCCCATTCTGGTGAGAACGCTAGCTAGAGGGAGCAAGAAGAACCAGGGATTAAGGAACAAATTAATGTACGTACACACTCAAGGAAGAAAACATATAATCCTAATTAATCTACTTATAGTGACTATATTACGTCACGTCTCTCTAGTGCTATATATATTGCTAATATTAATATAGGCTCTTTTTTTTTTTACTGAAAACACACACAAAATAATATGAATACAAAGCAAATTTGAAATGAGAATATTTATCATCTTTGCGTCCTGATGAATCCTCATTCAAAATTTTCCAATTTTTCTGAAACGACTGATATTGTGGAAATTTTTAATCGTCATTTATGCAACAAAGGATACAGAGAAGTGGGGATGTATATTAATTAATTACAAGAGAAGGACATACTCAAGTATGGATATTATCGGGGCCTATCCTGAGGACCAGTTGACAATAAGGATCATGGGACAATCAAAATTAGTTTCAGATTAAAGTAACACAACCCTCTGGGCCGGTCCTGGATATTATCCATACCAACTTACATGATTTTTATGTAGGAGTAATTACTTTTTTCATTTGACTTTCAAACTTGTTTCGTTAGTTGTTTTTAACGGTACGCGAGAGATTTATCCACCGTTTTTATAAACGAAAATGTTATTCGTGCACAACATGGTGCACGTGGAGAACGGAATCGTCGCCACCATCCGCCCCCCTGCTGTCACGTCCCGCTCCCGTAGGAGCGATCGTCCTCGCTAAGGCGTGATGCCGCACGAGCCTAGATTGCGCTCGTGCAAGGCAGTTCCATAATGGCCGATTACATCGGCGGCGACGGGGTCGTCGCACAGAAGCCCCAAGCAGAACATTGAATCATGCAGCGGAAATTTAGAGCAAACACACATGAACACAAGTCATTCGAAAGAAACTCTTTATTGATATTGAATACAAGATTACATTTGTGGGCGCAAGGCCAAATTACAAGCCTCTCGTGCTTACTTTTCTCTCATTTACAAGGCACTCTGCTCTCTCTCATCTCTCGATACAATACTTGAATCCAGCGGAAGCTTCGGAAGGCGATGTCCATACATTATGTCCTGTATAAGTCTTCAATCCACGCGGCCGCTCGCTTCGAATCGCCAAGGAACTCCGTACCTCGACGCATCCAAGCGAGCTCCGCGCCACGAGCTTCTACCTGTGCCTGCACATGAACACTGTGTGGGTGTCAGTACTCAACTGTACTAGTGGAGTGAGCTTCTCGCCCACCCATACAAAACCGACACGTTCATTTATTTTGTGCAGCTTAAACCCTTTCGATTGTCTTTCTAGTCTTGCCGTAGGATCAGTTTTAGGACCGACGCCTTTGCATACTGGTGTCTAAGGACCATCCCGTGCTTGCACAACGACGTTAACTCATACTTTTGCCTTAGGCCCTTCTCGTGCCAATAACGTTAACCTATCAAGTCGTGTTTGCCTTACGGCCATAATCAGAGACGTAACTACACGAAAGACTCCATTTTCTTGCCTCTAGGCCTTGCTCGTGCTTGCATTGTCGACGCACCGACTTATACTTGTCTTTTGTGCCAAACTATGGGACGTAACAACTCGGTCATGCCATAACTCGATTCGTGCTTTAATATTTCTGAGGCAGCGCCTCCTCGCTTAGTCTCGTCTATACTTGTATTGTAACAACGCGGCCGTGCCTCATATTTTGAGGTCGTGCCCAGCAACTCAATGTAACTTCACACAACTTGCCCTACGGCCCTTCTCGACTTAACTCGCAACAGCTCAAGCCTAACACATGCAACTCTATGCCAACGACTTAACACTCGATGCCACATCTCGTGCCGAAGCACGCCGCCTTCGTTGTAGCCAAATCTTAGGTCCAAACTTTGTGTCTTCTAACTGCATACACATTCAACCCAATCCAAAGGCACACACGCGGATTGCCGCCCGTGCCGACACATCTATATGAAAGGTCACTGGCATTAACTAGCCATCGTGGACATAGCCTGGCATTCGGGACCTTTGTACCGCCGGTTGCGATCCTCGATGCAAGTCCCCGACCTACCGGTTGCTTCATACCCAGCTCGGCTATAACCTGTTTCTTCCTAGGCCGAGTCGGTGCCCATGGCCCAGGGCTGCTGCTCGAAGAAACCATCGCCCTTGTCGACAAGTTGTCCATGACCATGCGCCTACGCTAACTTCTAGACTTAACGTAATGCATGGTCTCATCATCATCATTTAGCTATTTTGCTTTACTCTTTCCACTTTTCATACTTCATTCGCAGAGCCCAAACCAGGGTTGCCTCGGCGACTGAACCACAGTCCCGACATATTTCCTCTCGGCGACTAACCATCGCTTAGACTTAACGTTCTTTGAACTCAGGGAACAGCTACTGCCTAGCCTTCCAACTTAACTTGAACATAACGTATTCCTTAAGTACCAACAGACCGTGGCTAACTTTCCACTGAACCCACTGTGGCTCGTGCCTTAAACCGACTCGTGTTCTACGCAACGCTATTGCCCAAGTCATACTTCATATGACGGGCCTTGGGATCGTAGGACTATTTAACTTGACAACCGTACAATGAACGGGACAGCACTTGGAATGACTTAGGTCGACCGGCATAACTTTGCCTAACTTACTCAAACCTACAACTTAACCCGAGGGACGAGCAAAGGCTATGCCAAGCCTTGCGTAGTGGAACCGTGCACGCTTTATCAAGCGTTTATGCGGGCGACGTCTACGACTTAGGCAAGTTCATAGTTTCGTGTCAAAGACCAACTTTCCTTCTCCCAAGCCACGGGACGAAGGACCGAGTATCATTTTCGAAGTACGCCGTGCACCAACTCTAAGCCGACCGTGGGACGTTTTCTATGTTCTAACTCATTTCGACCCGTCGGAATTATTCCCTTAGCTATGTGGATTCGTCTCTTTTATTATTAAGCCTACTTGTGCAAGTTGAAAACACGATTTATTATGTGAAGGCAGAGATGAGGCAAGTTCACCGAAACTACCCCACCTGAGCGAGCGGTCGCTTGATAAAGCGAGCGATCGTCTTGACCGAGCGAGCCTTCGAGCAGCCGTTACAAGGCTAAGTTCCAACGCCGTCGGTGTTTCAATTTCTCCGATTGCCTTTGCGGGACGGGACACTACAACATACACCACTCAGAACAAGTCTCGTCCTCGAGACTCTCCTGAAGGCAAGCCATCCTACCATTTCTAGGGCCAAGACTAATCGTGCACACTTCGCCTATGCGTTTCCTCAATTCCGAGCCACGCTCGTACTATTATCAATCCTTTCGTTGACACACTCCCATCTTTCAAGTCTTGCTTGAACTCATTGTATCACTTGGCTGGATCATGCACGTATTCCAAGCGTCCCCAGAATACATGCATTCAGCCAAGCCGCATGATAGAGAATTTGTCATTCTCACTCGAGTCGCCTCGTGCACATACCCAGGCGTCCCTAAAATATATGCATGTCAGCCGAGTCTCGTGAGCAGGGTTTCCTACGTTCGTAATTCATGCTATCCATTCAAACCAATGCTCAAGATCAATTCTTCGATTGTTAACTCTTGCAACAGGGGCGTTTCGCCTAACCGCTAGGCCAATCTTTGCGAGGCTAAGTCAATGTCAGGATTGAAATCATAGTTCCCCAGCAATAATGCCAACACTGACCCCAATCCTAGGGTCAAACCAAAGTCGGTAGTACGGGAATTTCTACCTAAGCTCGCGTAACTCAGATTTCTAAACATCGAGCACGATCACCTATTCGCATCAATGCATTCGTTGCGCGTATTCGAATCCATTCTCATCACCAATTCTAACCAATTCATGTATTCGATCACGAGGTCGTCTAGCACGACAATACGTTGCGCCCCAATCTCACGTGAGTCCGATTATCCACGACGGTTCATGAATCACCATGCAACGCTCCCGTGGAATAATCATTCTCATCGGGGCATAACTCTTGTTTGAGTCTAGACTTGTTCATTTTTGATACGCGGATTGGACCTATCAATCCTCAATATTCGATCGTCAAGCATGCTAGGTCATTCTCGAGTCATCTTCGCGTCAAACCACAAGTCGAAGCATACAAATTTCCATGCCGTACAAGTACCGATCACTCCCGCTGTATGAATCACCATACCAGCGCTCACGCGGAGTGATCGCCCTAGCCGACGTGATGCATGTGCGAGGCTGGAGTTGCGCTCGCATAAGACAAGAATGTCGACGTTGGGGTTACCGGCGAAGCAAATCCAAACGTTTTATTTTTCATCCAAGCCAAGATCTCAGTTCGATAGTCCGACTGTCATTCATTCAACCAGAAAATCCTCGAGCCAAGTTTTATCTTTTCTTTGACACGTTTCAATTTCCCGAGTATAGCATCCGTCGAAATAATGACATTTGCACGATCGTCATTCGCCGAGTCAGAGTACCCCTGAGTTATCGCATATCGATCTTTGATACGCCTCAATACCATCGACAATATGCGTAACCTGACGATCTTCCTTTGCAACCAATTTCGAGTCGTGCGACTGATGATATTGTCCGAATTGGATATTCCATAATTTCCTCGATATTCAAGATCAAGTTTGATCGCTATTCCTTAAGCTCGTTTCAAGATCGTTGTTCGAAACTCAAGTCACACTCCATTTGCATCAATCCGATATCGTACGCGCGATCCCCTAAGTTTCCTCGATCAGGACCATTCATTTTCATTCATCGTTCCAAATCATTTTGATATCGTTTTCTAACTCGCGTTGCCCATTCACAAGTTGTCCGAACGAGATGCTCGTTCGGGACATTCGAAGTCACGATCAACTAAGCGTGACGCGCTCTAAGTCTTTGCGCGATCGTATCGCCTCACCGATATACTCGTAATCCTCAATGTTTGCTCGAATAATTTCCAAGAAAATCCATACACCACTCGGATTCGAGCCACTCGATCTAATCCACAATCACGTTCGCGTCATTCGCTAAGACATCCTTCGGATTCGTTCGACGAATCCCTAGCGTAATAGTTCGCGTCGTATCGACGTACTAAGTCGTTCGTACTATTTCCTCGAAATCCAAGTAAATCCTCCGTGTATGCCTAAGCGTTAACTCGATAGTGTTCCCATCGATAGACACTCTAAGTGCAGCTTCGCTCCCGACCGAGCGGTACTTAATATCGCTCGCGACTCGTTTGCACCAAAAGGTCGAGGTGCGCGATACGCGACACAACTTAGCCAAAAGGCCGTACGCATGGCTATCCCGCGCGGACTATATTCGAGTTTGCACGCTCAATTGCTAGGGTCAACGCATGACTAGTTAGGCACGCACACGACATGTTAACTTAGCATGTGTTTTCTATCGAGTCATATTTAACATCGTTCGGCACAAAGGCCGTTGCCTATCGATGTGTTCGATTGAACGCTTGAACGAGCTTTTGAAAATATTTAGACTTATTGTATGGACATGTCGAGGGACAATCGAGAGAGAGCGCATACTTATTTTCCAACGACGAGCTTTCAAAACAGAAAAATTCGATGTGAAGTCCAAGGACGTAAAGCCGTGCTCTGATACCATTATGTCACGCCCCGCTTCCGTAGGAGCGATCGTCCTCGCTAAGGTGTGATGCCGCACGAGCCTAGATTGCGCTCGTGCAAGGCAGTTTCATAATGGCCGATTACATCGACGGCGACGGGGTCGTCGCACAGAAGCCCCAAGCAGAACATTGAATCATGCAGCGGAAATTTAGAGCAAACACACATGAACACAAGTCATTCGAAAGAAACTCTTTATTGATATTGAATACAAGATTATATTTGTGGGCACAAGGCCAAATTACAAGTCTCTCGTGCTTACTTTTCTCTCATTTATAAGGCACTCTGCTCTCTCTCATCTCTCGATACAATACTTGAATCCAGCGGAAGCTTCGGAAGGCGATGTCCATACATTATGTCCTGTATAAGTCTTCAATCTACGCGGCCGTACGCTTCGAATCGCCAAGGAACTCCGTGCCCCGACGCATCCAAGCGAGCTCCGCGCCACGAGCTTCTACCTGTGCCTGCACATGAACACTGTGTGGGTGTCAGTACTCAACTGTACTGGTGGAGTGAGCTTCTCGCCCACCCATACAAAACCGACACGTTTATTTACTTTGTGCAGCTTAAACCCTTTCGATTGTCTTTCTAGTCTTGTCTTAGGATCAGTTTTAGGACTGATGCCTTTGCATACTGGTGTCTAAGGACCATCCCGTGCTTGCACAACGACGTTAACTCATACTTTTGCCTTAGACCCTTCTCGTGCCAATAACGTTAACCTATCAAGTCGTGTTTGCCTTACGGCCATAATCAGAGACGCAACTATACGAAAGACTCCATTTCCTTGCCTCTAGGCCTTGCTCGTGCTTGTATTGTCGACGCACCGACTTATACTTGTCTTTTGTGCCAAACACTGGGACGTAACGACTCGGTCATGCCATAACTCGATTCGTGCTTTAATATTTCCGAGGCAGCGCCTCCTCGCTTAGTCTCGCCTATACTTGTATTGTAACAATGCGGCCGTGCCTCATATTTCGAGGTCGTGCCCAGCAACTCAATGTAACTTCACACAACTTGTCCTACGGCCCTTTTCGACTTAACTCGCAACAACTCAAGCCTAACACATGCAACTCTATGCCAACGACTTAACACTCGATGCCACATCTCGTGCCGAAGCACGCCGCCTTCGTTGTAGCCAAATCTTAGGCCCAAACATTGTGTCTTCTAACTGCATACACATTCAACCCAATCCAAAGACACACACGCGGATTACCGCCCGTGCCGACACATCTATATGAAAGGTCACTGGCATTAACTAGCCATCGTGGACATAGCCTGGCATTCGGGACCCTTGCACCGCCGGTTGCGATCCTCGATGCAAGTCCCCGACCTACCGGTTGTTTCATACCCAGCTCGGCTATAACCTGTTTCTTCCTAGGCCGAGTCGGTGCCCATGGCCCAGGGCTGCCGCTCGAAGAAACCATCGCCCTTGTCGACAAGTTGTCCATGACCACGCGCCTACGCTAACTTCTAGACTTAACGTAATGCATGGTCTCATCATCATCATTTAGCTACTTTGCTTTACTCTTTCCATTTTTCATACTTCATTCGCAGAGCCCAAACCAGGGTTGCCTCGGCGACTGAACCACAGTCCCGACATATTTCCTCTCGACGACTAACCATCGCTTAGACTTAACGTTCTTTGAACTCAGGGAACAGCTACTGCCTAGCCTTCCAACTTAACTTGAACATAACGTATTCCTTAAGTACCAACAGACCGTGGCTAACTTTCCACTGAACCCACCGTGGCTCGTGCCTTAAACCGACTCGTGTTCTACGCAACGCTATCGCCCAAGTCATACTTCATATGACGGGCCTTGGGATCGTGGGACTATTTAACTTGACAACCGCACAATGAGCGGGACAGCACTTGGAATGACTTAGGTCGACCGGCATAACTTTGCCTAACTTACTCAAGCCTACAACTTAACCCGAGGGACGAGCAAAGGCTATGCCAAGCCTTGCGTAGTGGAACCGTGCACGCTTTATCAAGTGTTTATGCGGGCGACGCCTACGACTTAGGCAAGTTCATAGTTTCGTGTCAAAGACCAACTTTTCTTCTCCCAAGCCACGGGACGAAGGACCGAGTGTCATTTTCGAAGCACGGCGTGCACCAACTCTAAGCCGACCGTGGGACGTTTTCCATGTTCTAACTCATTTCGACACGTCGGAATTATTCCCTTAGCTATGTGGATTCGTCTCTTTTATTATTAAGCCTACTTGTGCAAGTTGAAAACACGATTTATTATGTGAAGGCAGAGATGAGGCAAGTTCACCGAAACTACCCCACCTGAGCGAGCGGTCGCTTGATAAAGCGAGCGGTCGTCTTGACCGAGCGAGCCTTCGAGCAGCCGTTGCAAGGCTAAGTTCCAACGCCGTCGGCGTTTCAATTTCTCCGATTGCCTTTGCGGGACGGGGCACTACACCTGCCCCCTCTCTACTGCGGCTTCGTTCTCCTCGACCGTTGTACGTGCACATGCGCAATGGCGGATCTACTGGTTGGCTGGGGTGGGCTCCAGCCTACCCCGCCACCCCAGCCAATCAGTTCTTTTGCATTTTCAGTTATTAAATGTTGACACTTTTGTGTTGTTCGTGTCGTGTCATCATGGAATAGTTATGCACTTTTTGATTTTGGGTTACCCTGAAAATGTCTTGTACAATTTAGGTCATTAGTGTAAACGGTTAAATTTGAAATGACGGTTGCCATGAAAGATGGCGGCTAGTACTAAATTTGTAGACTTTTCATTTTTCTCGTTATTTTTTTTTAGACGACTATTTTAAGTTCAGTCTGAAGTAATCTAAAATTCTGACTCCGTCCTTGCACATGCGTGTTAAATAGTAGAGTTGTTTTATTTAAAAAAAAACTTACATTCCTGTGGATGCCGCAAGTATTCATTGAACAATCAGGCTAGGCAAAATATTGTTTGGTGCATGCATAATCAATGCGACACAGGACCACATTAGAGAAAGCAGCTGAAAGTATGAGCATTTGCTTTCACCAATGCATGCATGCATGACTTCACTCTTCAAAGTAGTACTCGTAGTAGACGACTTCGCGGTGGAGAGCTTTGTGAATTATGCAAGCATGTGATGATGCTTTTTTTTTTTCCTTCTTCTTTCTATATAGCCGCCCACGTGAACAGAATCGACTTTTTTCTTTCTTTTCAAAAAGCATTTACTTTCTTTCCCTTCAAAGTTCCGTGCATGGCATGGGTGTTCTATTAGTGGGATATTGACGACTTCAAACCTTCCATCTTGTCGATCTTAAGTTCCGTGCATGGCATGGGTGTTCTATTAGTGGGATATTGACGACTTCAAACCTTCCATCTTGTCGATCTTTAATTTGAGGGGGCGAATCTAAGGAGGTTCACACACCAAAAGGTATAGAGATGTTTATGGCCGGTTTTGAGGAAATGCAATCGACAAAATTCTACCACATTTTTCGAATTTATAGATCTTTAATTTTTATTATTATATATAACTATATATAGAAAAAAAAAAACTAAAATTGAATTTTTAATCTATATTTAGTGAAGCCTTTGTTATAATCACTATTCTGCAGGCCTAACAATTGTGAAAAACTTAAAAAATAATTATAGGATAAATGATAGTTCATATCTTCCCCAAAAAACGTCGTCCTTTTTAATTCTTTCTTTTATCGAAAAAAATAAGTTTTTATTATTCTTCATTTTTAGAAAGTGAAAAGAGAGAGAGAGAGAGAGAGAGAGAGATCTAGACCACTAAAGTACCAAAACGGAGGTCTCGGGGACTTGAGTTATTGAGGTATGCTTGTTTGTTTAGCTTTACCTCTTTAAGTCGAATATTATTTCTTGAAAGATATATTTTGTAGTTTGATAATTTTTCTTAGTTGATGTTATTTTTTTATAATTTGATTTCTGATTTTTTTTTTATTAGAAAAATATGAAATGATGAACTTCTACACCGCTTTTGATAAATAAATAAAAATGAACTCAATGTCATAAAGATATTATATCATATAAAAGAAAAGACATGTTCTTTCACACTTGACAAACTTTTTAAATAAAATGATGAACATCTACACAAATTTTGGTAAATAAAAAAGAAAATTCAATATCATAAAGGCATGTTATTTCACCCTCGGTAATCTTTTGAAATGAAATGATGAGCATCTACACAAATTTTGGTAAACGACTAAAAATAAACTCAATATCATAAAAATGTTATATTATATAAATGAGAAGACATATTCTTTCAATTCTAGCGAGTTCTCAAATAAAATTATGGCTCCGCCATAAATATTTCACAAAAGCATTATTAAGACCATAGTCGGTATTGGATCACCCTCTTTTACTTGATATTTATATGTGGAACTCAATAGAGTCGGTTTCACGCGTATCGATGGTGTATGTTGATTAAGCTTTTGATCCGACCAAGTTGCGGTAGCAAGTGCTTTCTTCTAAGAGTAGTGCTACGTTGTTTGCGGATTTGGACCGCAGTCCTGGCCCGCGGACTGCGTATCATACGCTCATTGGAGGAGGGACGGAGTGGATCGGTGTGGTGCAGGGGTCCAGTGGGGGTGACACGTCCGCATGCGGTCACGTGGGCAGTCACTCCTTTGGCCCAAAAAGGGTTTCCGCTCTTCTAACTCTTGAACGCCGGAGAATTTCATGATTACACGGACCTCGTGCCTAAGTTGGTATAAATTTAATTTCAAGGTCTTGATCTCTTGATAAGTTCTCCAATAAAACCTCATGAACTCGTCTTATTGAGACCAAACTTCACCAAACACCCAAGCTTAAGTCAAGTCTACTGATCAAGAAGCCAAACTACACGGCAGGAGTATACAAATGGCTTTATCAAGTTGGGCTATGCTTGCACTCACATTTGCCAAATTATCAAAAGGAGAAGGGAGACGAATGAGAACCTTTTCTTTTCTTTTTTTTTTGCCTTTTTTTATATTATGTCAAGAAGCCTCTAATTTGTAATTTGGGATGGCCAACCCTCGTCCTGATCTCTCCTACATTTTTGATCTTATATGAAACAATTAATTAATTTTTTTCTAGATGTCCGACGATACGTGCGAGACTTTGTACAGACTATATTACATGTATATTGGGACCATGATTTTTTAACTCCTACCAAATAAATAGAATAAATAAATAAAATTAATTTTGTTGATATATCACATTTATTGTTGGGTATCCAACTTCGATTTCAGCAAAGGGGAAATTTATGAAATGCCCAAAAAACGAAAAAATTTTATGAAAAATCCACCGCACAATAACATTTCATCGCGTGCCCAGAATTAGCAAAAAATATATAAAGAGGGTTCCGAATGACCTTTTTGCCCTTCCTTCTAATTTATCGAAAACACCCACGAAACTACTCTTAAAAAAAACGTTTCGATACTTCATCTTCTTCCATACGCTGCTCACTTTCGAATCTAGGTTTTCTCCTCAAAAATATTCAAAAACTCGTCGGAAAATTTCGGAAAGACCGAGACAAACGGCAAAAGTGCTAAAACGGAGGTCCAAACATCATTTTTTTGCGATTCTAAAATTTCGGAAGGCCGTTTAACGAAAAAGGTGTTACTTTCATGCTCCTCGAAGATACGCTCATTTTGGGACAAACCGGACCTCGTTTCGACCTCCCAGTCAAAAGTTATGGCCCTTCAAAGTTTCAACTGACCATAAAATGCAGGAGAATGGTCATTCTCCGCGTTGGAAAACGAAAAATGTTAATTTCGCATGAGGGTGGCCATTCTCCGTGTAGTAACACGGAGAATGTCATTCTCCGTCTTAAATTACACGGAGAATAGTCATTCTCTGTGTTAGAAACACGGAGAATGTCATTTTCCGTGTAAATTAACACGGAGAATGACATTCTCCGTGTTAAATAAAACGGAGAATGACCATTCTCCGTCTTAATTTACACGAAGAATGGCCATTCTCCGTGTAATTTAGCACGGAGAATGGTCATTACAGTGTTAAAAATGCAGGAGAATGGCCATTCTCCGTATTAGAAACACGGAGAATGCCATTCTCCGTGTTAAATAAAACGGAGAATGGCCATTCTCCGTGTAATTTAGCACGGAGAATGGCCATTCTCCGTGTAATTTAGCACGGAGAATGGTCATTACAGTGTTAAAACGCAGGAGAATGGCCACATTCTCCGTGTTAAATAAAACGGAGAATGGCATTCTCCGTCTCAATTAAAACACGGAGAATGGTTATTCCAATGTTAAAACGTAGGAGAATGACCATTCTCCGTGTAATTTAGTACGGAGAATGGCATTCTCCGTTTCTAAATTACACGGAGAATGGCCATTCTCCGTGCTAAATAACACGGAGAATGACATTCTCTGTGTTAAATGACACGGAGAATGGTCATTCAAATGTTAAAACACAGGAGAATGGCCATTCTCCGTGTTAGAAACACGGAGAATGTCATTCAACACGGAGAATGACATTCTCCTTGTTAAAAATGCAGGAGAATGACTATTCTTCGTGTGATATCGACGGAGAACAGTTGACAGAAATCTAATTTTTTCGTTTTTTTTTTGTTTTGTGGAAAGAAATTTGAAATGAATAAAGATTAAAAAGTTTTCGTTCTTCTTTCAAAACGATTTTAACTCTTATGGAAAAGAAGAAGAAGATCTTCTCTCCATAATTGACCTAATTGTCGGAGAAGAAGAAGAAGAATAAGATGAGCGATGATCGGAGTTCGACTGAAAAAAAAGCATGGTGAACTACGAACGATCTTTGCGATCTCTGTTGAAGATGAGAGCAATGGAATTCAGATCTCTTGTGAAGAAGAAAAGAGAATCGCAATCCAGATCTGAGTTTGTGCGGAGTGGTAGTTATGGTATTAATTTTGTAAATACAGAACATCTAAAAGGAATCTTTGAATATTTGACGTGGAATTATATAATTCTGGGCATTTCATAAATCCATCCTGCGGATGGATCTTTTATACAATCCAACTCCGAAATTGGGTTTCTCAGCAATTTCCAGTTCAGCAAATGACGATTTCAGCACATGAGAGTTTGGAGCACCGTACAGCAGAATCGATATATAAGTTCTGATGGCACCACTAAACGTGGCTATAGCAGCGACATAGTGGTTTTAGCTCACATATCAATTAAATATTAAAACAATAAAATAAAAACGTAACGTAAGAAATCGAAAATGGATTTATAATCCGATCCAAATATAGTTCAATTATTAAAAAAAATCCAGATGCAAAATCTATAAACAATATTTAAATATTACCATAAACAATACGTTTTTGAGAAATGATTATTACAAAAGTAAAACTATCTTTATTGACTAAGTCATTATGTCATGTTATGTAAGCACTAATATTTGAAATATTATATATATATATATATATATATATATATATATATATATATAATTATTTTATTTTTTTGTTTACCAAATTTTGGTGTCCGGACGACCGTATGCCAGGATCGTCCTGGTAGACCACATGTTAGAATAGGGGACTGCCAGCAAGCCATGTGATAGGAGTGGAGGCCACGGACCAGAAGACATGTCAGATATACTGACATTATACAATATGCCTACTTCATATGGTATCTAGGTCCGATTTTGAGTTTTTGAGTATCCATGGCAAAAGTTATAATGGTGTCCCTACAAAGAAAATAAAAATAAAAATTTCGTAAAAAGAACAATGCCATAGATGTATAACTCATATCCCTTTAGAGATCCATGCCCCTTTACCAACATTTACCAACATGGCTAAGTGAATCATTCTATCAAATTGTGTGAGCACTAATATTTAAAATATTACAAAAACTTATAAATAAAAAAATAAATTTATTTTTGCGTTCCTCAAAATTTTGGGCCATGGACAGTTGCACGGTCCGCCTTTGATCAGGGCCGGCCCTGATGATATCACATTTCTATACAAGCAAGTCGAGAGTTTCGCATACTCTGAAGATGGGTTGTTTGGAAGGGTAGAAGTGTGTTGAAAGTGTCTTGAAAGTGGCACTTTCACTGCAATTGCCCCTGCGCAGTTGGAGTTTCGTGTTTAGGTTGGCATTGCAATTCTACTGCAAGTGGATGTTATATGACGTTTCATTGCAATTGAAAGTGTCATTTCTTCATTTTTCAATTGCAGCAGAAATGGATTGTAACTCCATTGCAAGTGACTATTATCTATACTTTTTTAAGGCTATCTATAAGGGCACATAAGAAGTTTATCAGGGCTAGCCAGGATTATGGCTAGCCAATGTTTGAGGATATTTTACTTGGGCTATCCAAATATTCCACTCAGGGGGCTATCCAAACCCCACACCCCCCCCCCCCCCCCCAAACCCCAAAAATCAATATTATTTTTAAATTTCACTCTCTCTCTTCACAAATCCTATTTTCCATCCTCCTCTTCTTCTTCTTCCTCTCCAACATTTTCATTCTCACATCTCCATCAAAATCCTAGTTTTCTTTTCATCTTCTTATCCACAATTTCCATTATCACCATCTCCATCAAAATCCTAGTTTCCTTCTCATTTTCAATTTCGATGGCATCAAAAAAATTAAATAAACCCTAAAATGCATGAAAATAAAGTTTAAATACTCCTTTTCTCACAAAGAATTCATGAAAATAAACCCTAAATTGTATATTTCACTCTATTATCAAGATTGAAATAAACCCTAACATGTTTTTTACATTTGAAAATTTCGACTTTAGGACTGCCAGAAATTGTGACAGTCCTGCTGTAGAGCATGTCCCTTTCAGGACTGCCACAATTTCTGACAGTCCGATACTTTTAGGACTGCCAGTCCTGTTGTACATCGAGTCTATTTCAAGACTGCCACAATTTATGGCAGTTCTCAATACTTCTAGAACTGTCAGAAATTGTGACAGTCCTGATATGAACCCAATTCTTCTACAATTAGGATTTCTTCCATAAACTGTCAGAAATTGTGACAGTCCTGATATGAACCAAATTCTTCTACAACTAGGATTTCTTCCATAGTTTTCTTCTACAACTAGGATTTCATGCATAATTCTTCTATTAATAAAGAAAAAATGGTTAATAGACTAATAGATTAATAGATTTGATAGATTTGATAACCCAATTTCTTCTACAACTAGGGTTTCATCTATAATGCCAAAATAAGAAGAAGAAAAATAAACTAGGGTTTGGAGAAAGAGATCTGAGAAATTAGAAGAGAGCAAAAAATCAAAATAAACTAGGTTTGGAAAAATTGATGTTCTTGTTGTTCTTGTTCTTCTTTTTCTTCTTCTTCTTCATGTGATGAAAGAGAGGAGAGCAAAAAATAAATAAAAAGTTGACTTATATACTCACATGTTGGCTAGCCCTGTGTAATTTTTTCAGTGGCAAACTTGTAAATAAATGAAAGTTTGCTTTTGGCTAGCCCTGATCAACTTTTGATGTGCCTTTATAAATAGCCTTTTTTAATCCTCAACTTCACTTTCATGTTGTCGTCCAAACAAAATGTTGAAAGTGATACATTTACAAGAAAAAAAATTGTATCTAAATATATTTTTCAAAGTGATACATTTACACTTTTATTATTAGTGCACTTTGTTACTATATCTTAAAAGTGACATTTTCACACATTCGAAAAACTACAAGCATCATCCACACAGCCACCTCTGCGGAGAACCGGTGCAATATTTCAAAAAACGTTACACAGAGCTGTACAAATTTCCTGTACAATAAAATTGCATAACAATAAAAACAATTTACAGGGATATTTCTGCATACAGAACCCACAAAAATTACAGAAAAACGTAAGGACTTTTCTGACTTATTTCTTTCTTTCCTCGGTAGTAACCAGCAAAGCCGAAATTTCTAACCGGCCACGTCTCCCACCGCTGGCCGCCGGCAACCTCCCGATGTCGGTCCGACCGGTAACTCCATTCCTTTCGTTCTCATTCTTCTTATTGATTTCTAGGGTTAGGTTTTTGAATCATATTATGATTTGAATCATTCCCCCCCCCCCCCCCCCCCCCCCCCCACCCAATTAGTAACCCCTAATACGAACCCTAATTCTATCCGAAGTCAATTTTGATGGGCCAAAAGTAGTAACCCCAAATATCAGTGTCGTGTTCGTGTCAGGAAGGTGTCGGACAAGTAGATTGGCACAGCACAGCACTTCAAAATAAGCCAGGACACGCCGAAATACGTGCGGCATCGGGTGTTATGCCAAGTCATATTAGTGTATTCACAACGCTATCGTTTGGCCGTGGCAATGTTGCGGCGTGGTTGCGGAAATTCCTTCATATGTGGTGAATACTGCAGTGGGTTGTGGACAATACTAAATGCGTTGCAAACATCAACTGTGTGCCGATAAAATAGAATTTATAAGAACCTTACATCACCACACCGGTCTCTGACATAGGTTGGAGCTACTGTTACTGGTTGAACGAGTATTTGCCGGCCTTGGAGGAGGCAGCAGGCTGGAGGGGTAAAATTGTTGTGTTGGAACTGTCAGGAAAGGAGTGGTTGGACTCGACCGGAGGAGACGAAGATGTGGTGAAAATGTGGTGTGTTTGGCGATGGAAGTAGGGAATGGTTGAGATTAGAGAACTAAAACGAGATGAGAAACATATCTTGACACAATGACATGAGAAGAAAACCGCATTTTGAAAGTTTTTGTCACAGAAACTCGCAAAGTCATTGTATAGTCCTGTAAATTTTCTGTGGAGCTTATACTGAATTTCTTCTTTTGAGGACCTACTTTTAGGAATCTAGAGGGGGAATGTAGGTCAGCCCACATGTGCAACATATGTAACATTTATGGATGTATGTACGTTCTTGAATAATTTTCTTTCTCCCCTTTTCTTATCTTTTTGTTCAGACTTTTGTTTAACTAGTAGTTAATATTCCGTTAAAGCTCATTTTTTATGTATTCTTATTATCAGGATCATATATTAAATAAAGATCCAATGACAGTGTTAAGATTATGGTTCTTTGTTCTTCACTGTAACATCAATAATGAATGTGTAATTTCTGCAGGAACAACAAGGGGAAGGGCCACCACCATACAAGTACATTGAGAGGAATGAATTCTCATATAGGAAGTATGTTGTCTACCTTCTTGGATGCTTCAGTTTGCCTTTCAATTTCAAGTATGAACAAAAATATCTATACATTTGCACAATAAATAGGAAAGTCAAATCATTTCGATGTCTATATAATGCTGCAGGGATGTCGAGATACTACATTGCTGCTGATAAGCTTATATTTCACCAGTTACCAAGTTACATTTAGTTTAAGGGCTCATGCACGACGAAATATTTCAGCCCATTTATATGTTTTTCTATCGTAAGGGCTGTGTATGACTCTTGATAAGCTTGTTTTCTAGATTCAGATATTTTTAGTTAATTGGCACAGTTTCTTATTGGATTAGTAGAGTATAATTTTTATCATTCATCTTAGGATTTGATGACAAAGATATGAATTCTTGATGGTGAAGACCTATTGTATGTGGATGCAAATGCAGCGAAAGGATATTCTTCAAAACACAAACTTGAGGGCAAATAAATAGTGGTATCATGTAATGTTTCACTGATGGCCGGTCTGGAAAGGAGAAATGAGGTATAAGGTAGAGGATAAAGAAATGAAATACATTAGAGCAAGAAAGAAAGGTTATAAACAGAATGCTGAAAATACAAATACTATATAGCCTAACCTTATGGTTGAGCATGGAAATAAAACAAACTTTGACTGGTAAACATTGAATTGGTATGCCTAAACTATGTATAGTCTTATATCTTTGTACATTCAAGTAAGATATGAATAGCTGACAACAAACAGCAACAATTACAAAACCTTTAACCGACACTCTTTCCTGCCATCTATTTGAATCCTTTTATTCCATTCTGCTCTCCTCAACCAATAAAATGCCTCGTGGTACATGCATATGCATGTAAGTTTATCTTGATGGTAAGCATGTCCAATGTCATACATAAATTATAGTTTCATTCTGATGCTTGAATAGTAGCTTCATACCAGATGTGGTATTGAATAATAAAATTGAATATGACCGAATTTTGTATTTCAGAAATGTGAGTAGTAAGCATAAATTATGAAAGTTTCTCATTTATATACAGATTCCATTTGTGAGTGTAACTACAGTTGATGGTCATCTGGAATGACATCCGCCCTTTGTGACTTCGATTATTGTTTATTCACATTTCAAATGTAAGATTCCTAATCTGTTATTGTTTCCAATGCTTGATTATGTTTTGGTAGGCACAAGAAGCAGAAGGAGGAGGATATAGCAATCTGTGTATGCCAATATGATCCTAAAGATCCAGATAGTGCATGTGGTGAGCAGTGCTTGAATGTACTAACAAGCACAGAGTGCACTCCTGGCTATTGCCCTTGTGGCGATCTTTGCAAGAATCAGGTTGGAAACATTTTTTTTAACCTTAAAGGATATCTAACTTGGTTTAGTAGGGTATAGATTAAAAGCATGAAGAACATGCGCAACTCTTTAGAGAGCAAGGAATTTGGGGTCATTCTAGAAAATGCAGGAACTAGCAACTCAGTCTTAGTTACAATAACACATTGACGCTATTTTCTCATCATAGAGAAGCGAAGCAGTCTATGCTATTCTTTCACATAAGAACTGTATTCCTCCTCAGTGCTTAAAGTTACATATCATTATCCCTCACAAGAGTCCTCCAGTATCCAGAGGTCAAATATCATCTTGGGTTCAGAGACTATCTTGGCCCCTCTCTGGGGGAAAGCCTTGAGTGAAATTGTTCTAGCAGAATTTTAGAAGTATGTTGTGGTGTTCTTCTTTCTAGATGTGAAAAGTTACTCCAAGACTTCATTCAACTCTATTTTGCTAACAAGCTGTTATTCATTCACCAGTAATTGACTATTCATGCTACTCAACTCCTTACTGTAACTGTCATACAACTAGGCTTTCTTGTTGGGAAGGTTTTTGGCAAAGGGAAAATGCATTTTGTTATCATAGAGAGTTAAAATCTCTCTTCCTTTTCCAGATAAATGCTTAGCTCAAATGGTAGTGATGTACATAAAAGTGGTACAAAAACAGCAAGAAAGCCTTTATTCCAAAAAGATGGAATCGATTATTCAAATCCTTTTCTTCCATTCGGCTCTATTTTAGTCTTAACTGGCTACATATAAATGTTTGAATTAAGTAAATCGGTTATTCAAATCCTTTTCTTTCATTTGGGTTGCTTTCTACAAACAAAGGCTGGTTTTGCTGGTGGTAGGACAGGAACTGAGCAGTAGTATGGTGATTATGCTACATGCTATGCAATAGTCTATTAGAGGTAGCAAGAGAGAATAAAAGTCAGCATCATTCAAGTTATCCCCTCATAAGGAACGTGCTTAATTTGAATTAGATTATGATGTTGATCATAGAATTTATACAAGATGGTTGAATAGAGGAGCACGTCTTGAGTGTTTTGTGACCGCATGATACCCTTGAACTTGAAAGGAAAAACCAATAAGAAAGCTATGTGATGAGCATGCTTCTTGGATCAAAGTGCTCGAAAATTGAAAAAATGTCCAGAAATGAGCATTTTTGAAATGGGAATGCAAAGATGTATGGGTGATAAGACGTTCAAATATAGGACACGAAAATGGTGTATTCTTGGGAAGTTGGAGGTGGCAACAACTGAGAATAATATAAGAGAAAACCGTCTCAGGTGGTTTTGACATGACATGGGAAATGGGAATGCAAAGATGTATGGGTGATAAGACGTTCAAATATAGGACACGAAAATAGTGTATTCTTGGGAAGTTGGAGGTGGCACCAACTGAGAATAATATAAGAGAAAACCGTCTCAGGTGGTTTTGACATGACATGTGCAATATAGATTATTAGATGCACCACTTATGAATGAATTTTTTTAGTTAAAAGAACAGGTAGAACTTGGGTTGGGCCTAAATGACTTGGATAAAGGCCATAAAGAAGGATAATTTTTTATTAGTACTACACAGGACTACTCTCAACCAAGATGAAGGGAATAATTTTTTTTCAAATATAACAACAACGACAATAAAGCTTTATTCCAAGTTTTTGTGGTCGGTTGTTTGAAACCTTTTCTTCCATTCAGCTCTGTTAAGAACTGCACCTTCTGTACAATAACAAAATTATATTCTTCTTTAAAACCTCAATCCATGTTTTTGTAGGTCTACCTCTAGTCCTAGTAGCTCCTTCAACTACTATCTTCTTCTAATTGGATCATCTATTAGTCTAAGTTGTACGGTACATATCCAAACCATCTAAGACGATCTTCTTTCATCATGCCCTCACGCCCCCTAACATTTCTCAAAATTGCTCATTTATTATCCTATCTTTCAATGTCAATGTCATTTTGTTGTTGATTCAAATATCCAACCTCAAAAAGATTCAAATATCCAACCCCAATTTTTTTTGGATAAAAGTCTTGTTGTTGTTGATTTAAATTTGGAAGGCTTAATGAACAGAACTTTTTAATGATTGTTTGGTGTCTACCAATATGATGTCAACTCTCTGGTGCCAAGTTGATTTGGATAGAGGCCAATTCTATATTTGGTTCGTCTCTTTTGTATTTGTTAACGCAGTTCCTAAATTTCCAAAATCTTCTTTAATCAATGCAAACTCCAACTCTTATGAGTGGCTTAGGATATGCTTCTATTCACTGAATGAATATTGGTGATTAAACAGTTAATGTAAATTTCACCAAACTCTACTGAATTTAGGGTCATGGACATAATTGAAATTGGAAAAAAAGACATTTGAATTTCTTAACCTTTTCTTTTTTCCCACACTCATTACTCCGTTATGAACAGAAGGTTTACGTATAGGCTGATACCGAAATCATATCGTTTTGCGTCCTAATCTGACACTGATCCGGTCTACAGGTAGCTGATACTAGTAGATATCGACATTTGGGGCTCTCTTTCCTGGTTAGTTCGCCAAACGAAAATTAAAAGAAAGAGAATAGTACTGAAAAATCATTGTTGACACAATGATCCATATAGATGCCAATATGGAATAATGTGTTGATAATACATAGTGTTACCGTTACCATTTGTCGTTGTTGTACTTGTACACCTGTGAATTCACAACATCTTCATCGATCTTAAAATTATTCCATTCAAAGTTATACTTTGTCTAAAAGCAAGTAAGTAAGAAAACTATCTATTGTGGGAGAAAGACTTAGGGTCCATTTGGATATGTTTTCTGGATTTTTTTTTTCTTGAAAACAGTTTTCTGGAAGTAAATTATAAAGTTGTTTTTTGAGTATAGAGATTTTGAGTTTGCGTTTGGTTACTTTCATCTAAAAAATACTTTTCCGAATTTTTTTAAGATTTTGTTTGGTAAAAAATTTTAGATTCTAAAAAAATAATTATGAATGTATTGTGTCCATAATTTTTGCATCCAACTTTTGGTATCCAGTATCTGTGATACAATCTTGCCGTGTCCATATTGATGGCGCTATGGCGAGGTTCGACAGTTTTTTCTGTCCAGCCATGGCGAGACTTGACCTCGGTTGCGGCGGGACGAGGTTAAGCTGGCCGATGATGCACATCCACCGCGTCGAGACCCACGTCCACCGCGACCTCTACCTCCAGGAGACCTCCTCCCCGAAGTCGATTTTCCCGTGTCCACCCCCACGTCCACCACGTCGAGACGAGCTCCACCGGCCGGTTACCCACGTCCACCGCGTCAAGACGAGCTCCACCGCGTCGTCACCCACGTCCACCGCGGCTCCACCTCCAAGAGACCTCCCCGAAGTCGATTTCTTCTTCAGAGGAGCCCGCCGCCGGCGCTGCCATATGGAGGAATAGCTGCCGGCGCTGTCGTATGAAGGAGCCGCCGTCAGTGCTGCGTATGGAGGAGGAGATGGCAACGCTGCCGTGTGGAGGAGGAGCCGCCGGCGCTGTATGGAGGAGGAGGAGCTGCCATTCTTCTCCAGGCAAGAAAATGAGGAGGGGAGCTTTTTGGTTGTAGCAAAATTGAGGAGAGAAGAGAGTTGGGGGTTTGGGGGGTGAGGGAGGTGGTGGGGCCCGCAAACATTTGTTTGAGAAAACAACTTTATGTTGTTTTCAGAAAGCTGATTTTAGACGCTCATTCCCCAAAAATAATTTTGGAATGCAGTTTTTTAGTGTGGACTGCCAAACACGATTTTTGGAGCAAATGACGTTTAAACTAAAAAAAACAGGTTTTAAAAAACTAACCAAACATGCCCTTAGTAAGTTTGAATATTGTTCCATTCAAAATTGACGAAATATAACAAATAATACATAAAATACACCTATATGTGTCAAATATTTTGTATTTTTTAATAAATGTTATTATTTGGTTTCTGGAATTCTGACTCGAAACTGACGAAATTGCTGATATGGTTCACACAAGTTTCCCAAAATATCAGATGGTGCTTGTTATGTGCAATACAGTTTCTAAGCATTCCATAATCATTGAGCTATTATTTTTTAAAACATCAGATAAGAACCTTAACTTAAACAACCTGAATTTTTCTTTATGCTGCAGATATTTATTCAGTGTAAAATGACAATGAATGCAGCTTTATTCATGGAAATTGTATATTGTTCCCAATACAAATTAAAGAATATTATTGGTTAGAATGTTTGCAACCTTATAGTGTGGTATTAATATACTACTCTGATGATAATATTCTGGACTCTGCCTGCATCTTTGTTATTATCTCGTTATTAATATACTACTCTGATGATAATGTTCTTACTCTCCATAGTTGTCTCCTCTATAAGTAGTCCCTTCCCTGTAAGTAGTCCAAATGGTAAAACCATTATATAATTATGCTATTATCTTGTTTATTACTCCTAGGCTCCATAATTTCCTCTCTATTACTATATACTAAAGTAGAAGCCATTGGTGGTATATTGAGCCATGTAACATCTATATATTAAATATTTTTCGGATCCTCCAAAAACCATAGCAAAAATTCAATACTACCCTTCAATAATTACTCCTAATTTATTGGCTTAAAATTTACTCCTACTCTCCATAATTCTCTTCCTTATAAGTAGCCAAATGACAAAACCATTATTTAAATATGTTATTGTCTTATTATTACTCCTAGGTTCCGTAATTTCCTCTCTTATCCATAGCTAATGTAGCTCAAATGACAAAATTATTGTACTGATATATATATATATATATATATATATATATATATATATATATATATATATATATATATATATATATATATGGGTAACTTAGTGCTGATTTGTTATTTCTAGCTTCAATAACTTCACTATATCACAAAAGTTCCCTCTATCACAAGGCAACTCAACTTCCATATTTGCTACAACATATATGTTGTTTCTTGGTTTTTATCTGTTATAACTTATCAATCAATAAGATTCTAAATCTATGAGAATCTCTCTGTACCTACTAGTACTATATATCCATATATACTAAATATTTTTTATTGCTCAAATAAAATTCAAAATAATTGACTGCTTTACAAATGTTACATATTTTCAAAAAAAAATGATTAATAATAAAGATTATTCTTGTGGCATCGTGCGGAAAAAATACTAGTAATATTATATGTCATACTGAAAATTGGATGATTATTGGTTGCAGAGATTTCAGAAATGCAAATATGCTAGGTCCAGGTTATTTAAAACTGAAGGTCGTGGATGGGGTCTTCTTGCTGATGAAAACATCAAGGTACAGTAGCTCATCTTTTAGGAGCATTCATTGTTCTTTTTGGCAAACAGTTTATGATCTCAACAAATTCCTCCTACTAATGCCTGGTACTTTGCATTTTCTTATATGATTGATCCAGGCTGGCCAGTTTGTTATCGAGTATTGTGGAGAAGTAATATCATGCAAGGAAGCAAAAAGGAGGTCTCAATCTTATGAAGTAGAAGGTAGGTAAATAACTGGTTGCTAAGACACTTCCTATATTCCCTTGATATTTATTGTGCATATTCTGATTTTGGCAGGTTTGAAAGATGCATTTATAATTTCTCTGAACACATTCGAATCAATTGATGCTACTAAAAAGGGAAGTCTGGCTAGGTTCATTAACCATTCATGGTAAGCTAATCAAATATACTACACAATGTTTTGTTATAAATCAAACAAATTTGGTGTAGCCTGTTATTTGGACCTTTGCTTCGACTCCTTATATCTGATGTCTTTCATTTGAAGAATGCAGTCAACCAAACTGTGAAACAAGAAAGTGGAATGTACTGGGGGAAGTAAGGGTTGGGATATTTGCAAAGCAAGACATTCTGTCTGGAACAGAATTAGCATATGATTACAATTTTGAATGGTATGGTGGTGCTAAAGTCCGCTGCCTTTGTGGTGCTACCTGCTGCTCTGGATTCCTTGGGGCTAAATCCCGTGGTTTTCAGGTGACTATCTTTCATTATGGACTACCTGTAGAGTTGGCATATCTTTGTTGCACCATATTGAATTTTTAATTTGATGTGATCCCCGTGTTAGATCGTATAATCCGTATGATTGTGCATTTGGTGTTGACTAAGTGCGGCTTATTCTCTTGTATATTAATGGGAATCTGCTGTACTCATGTTATGTACTTGTCATATCGAGATAATTGTTTTCCTTGGTTTTTGTATCTCATATTATGTATCATCTCGGAAGAACAGCTTCCCATATGCAAATGATACAAAAGTCAAGCCTTCAGCCACAACTCACAGATATATTGATAAAGTTAACATACTAAGCAGTATATAACTGAATATAGCTAACCAAGAGCATCATCATGCATCAATAACGAGTGCATAGTTTAAGAACAATTGATGTCTTCGTCTTTTTAACAAGAAACCTAGAAGCTAGGAGCGATAACTTTTGGTATTTAGGATCATGTTCATCATGGCGGAGAGATTGAAAAGGATGTTGTTTATACAATTAAAACAAGATGGTTGGAATGGAAGACTACTTTTGGAGTGGTTTGTGATTGCTAGATACCACTAATATGAAAGGAAAACTTGAGACAACTATAAAATCAATCATTCTTTATGGATAAGACTGTTGGCCAATTAAAAAACATGCCCACAAGATGTTCATAGTTGAAATGAGAATGCGGAGATGATTGGCAATACATTGAAAGCTATGATAAGAAATAAGGGTATTCGTGGGGAGTTGGAGGTGGTGCGGCTGGTGCCAATTTGAACACGATATAATATGAGAGAAAAGCGTTTCCGGTGGTTTGTATATGTCCAACATAGGCTAATAGATGCACTAATTATGAGTGATAAGTAATTAAAGAAGCTGCTAGGACTAGGGGTAGGCTTAAACGAACTGTGATTAAGGCTATAACAAAGATTATGTTTTTCTTAATGTCACATATGTCATAGCCCTTAACTGGCTGAATGGAAGAAAATGATTCAAATAACCGACACAAAAAGTTTGGAAGCTTTGTTGTTGTATCTTTGTCAAAGATGAGAATTATAGTGCATCTCTTATTTGTGTTGATAACAAAGTTAGGT
Organism: Iris pallida; assembly: GCA_029216955.1. Classification (NCBI taxonomy): domain Eukaryota; kingdom Viridiplantae; phylum Streptophyta; class Magnoliopsida; order Asparagales; family Iridaceae; genus Iris; species Iris pallida. The sequence continues at coordinate 250,546 of JANAVB010021597.1, forward strand.
GTCTAATCAGTATTGCTATAGCTATTACAAAGTTTATAATATCCTCCTCTTCAATTAGAATCAGGTCGACTGTGGAGAACATGAAAGTTCCATAAAAGTAGTCAGCTTTTATAATCGTCTGTCATTGGTTACTAACGTGTCATTTTCATTTAAATTGTATAAATAAAAGCTAAATTAATAAGTGGATTCACAATTGAGCTATGTTGTACTGGGCGAGGCGAGGCGATGTGCCACCCGCCTCGCCTAGGCGTCCACCCAGGATCCGCTGCTTTGAATCAATTTTTTTTTCAATTATGCATATAACAAATATGTAGTATAACTAATAAGCAATAAGCATTAAGCAATAAGCATAAAAGTAATATAAGAAGCAACAAATATGAAATAACCAATATTCAACATCAAGGATAGTAAGCATAATTGGGCAATCCTAGACGGACATTTTTTTTTCCTGGACGACCCTAAGCGCGTGTAGGCGAGCAAAACATCACCCAGGGAAAAACCCTCCGGGTCGACGCGAGACCTCTCCAACCTACACACCTAGGCGCGCCTAGGTGTTGCCTGTGACAACATAGCAATTGAGTAGTATAGGAGAGCCCTAACTACACTCGTCTGATAAAAGGACATCCTAGTCCCATGAAAGTCCCATTAATGCAAGGGTGGAAGGTTGGGACGCATGTGGCTTAATCCCAATCAATGGAGGATGTTATTCCGAGTCTAAAAATTGCATCCTCCATGACGATCCCAAGCCTTACGTAAGGGTAAGAGATGGGCCCATCTCATGTTATGCATGTATTAGTAACTATAACTGAGACTCATGCAACTACCTTGACTTTTAGTGGAAACCTGTCATTTGAATATTTGGAAGTTCCCAGTTTGTATACAACTACGTAATCAAGCTACAAGTCAAAACTTTTTTTTACTTGTAGTGGTGCAAAAAATAAAAACACCAATTTGTATGCAATTCTACAGGAGACAGTTTAAGATGCTTGCTGCCGAAAAGTAACTGTTCTGTGAAGTGTCAAAAGGCATATTGGTCATATTGACGTTTTATATTGATATTTATGCACAAGTGATGAAAATAAGGAAGCAGAAATTTGATTATGTAGAAACTAGATCCAATTTCTAGACGATCCCACTTTGTTTTCTTTCATTTCACCTCTCTTTTTGTGGAAGGAAACAGACGCATAAAGGATGTTGTTCTTTTAGTGTTATTATGTGACTTAGATATCTTCTGACCTTTATAATGTCCGATTAATAATTAATCAAGTTGCAAATACTGTCTACTGTGGCCCCTTGTCCTGAGATTGAGAGAGCCATTTAGGCACCGAGTATCTAAGTTATAGTTTGTGCTAACTCCAGATGATTGTCTTAGTTTTTGACAGATGGCTCATCTTCAAATTTAGTATGAATAATTGTTAAACTTGTAATAGAAGTGCTGTCTTTTCTACTGAGTAAGGAGATGACCCTTAACAAAGCTGCATGAAAAATAATTTTCAATGCAGTCGAAATCCAAAATTTGGGTTAAAGGTTTTGTTGTTGTTTCTTATATATTTTTTATTCTTTTCTGACTATGGTTCCAATATAAGAGTTTTAAATTTAGTTGGAAGAACAGAGAGTATATAAAAGTAACAAAATCCAAAGGTAAAAAAGGAACGGAGGAATACACATTGATGGAAAAGAGATACCTAGGGACCAATAATTTTTGGCATTTAGGATCAATCATTCATCATGGTGGAGAGATTGAGAATGATGTTTATGGAATTAAAACATACTGGTTCACATGGAAGAATGCTTCTAGATTGCTTTTTGATCGCGAGATACCATAGCAAAATTCTACAAGACAAACTATATGGCCCTGAAATATTCTTTATTGATCAAAGCGTTGAGCAACAAAAAGCATGTAATGAGGTTATAACAAATGACATATTTTTTGTTAATGGTACAGAGGACACGGCCCTTGTCAAAGTTAGAATGGGAAAAAAAGGGTACAAATAGCTGACCCAAAAAATTGGGATGGAGGCTTTGTTGTTGAACGATATAATTCTCTTTCGTAGCTATAACATATGCTTAGAAGCAGGGGCGGAGCCAGGATTAAAATTCTGGGGTGGCCGTGGTACTACATATTAGAAAAAGTTGCCATGTTAATTGAATTTCAATAACAAAATAATATAAAAGAGGAAGCAAAAATAAAAATTTCAACAACAATGAGATTTGAACTCATGTCTTTCATTTAAAAGCTCAACGTGCTACTACTAGAGCCAACTTATTCTTTGTGCAATAGAGGGTCAAACTAATATATATGTTAAAATTGCAAAAAAATCTATATAGTAATTAACATTTTAAAAAAATTGGGCGGCCGTGCCCCCCTTGGACTCTATGTAAATCCGCCCTCTGCATAGAAGTGCACAACTCCTAGAACTAGTGGTAATTATTCTGAAACAGTTGTGTCACCTTTGTTAATGGTACATGAACTCTCCTGAGAAAGAGTGTATGGCTTAGCGCTTCCTTGATCCCGGAAGTTTTGGCTTCTAGTCAATGAGACCTAAAATGGCGGTTGAGGTTGCATACATTTTGACTGGCATTGTCCACACCCACTAGGACATAATCCGTCCATAGACCACATGTGTACATCACTTGGCCCAATTTGTCAAAATGGTTAACCTGGGTGTGAACATGAGAGTCGAGAACTCCAATTTGAACCAAGAAAGCTCCCATCTTCTATTCCATGTAGGACTAGATATCGGGGTCACAATCTTCCGCACCCAAAGGCACGACGTCCTTGTGTACTAGGCTGAGGCATGACTAATGGTATCAAAAGTACCCAGTAGATGTGTTCCACTGGGAAGATGCTTGGCCATTTGCATGGGTTGCGACGAGGACCTCGATCTCTTTAAGTGGGGAGATTTTGAAACCCCAGTGTTTAGTTTCACATTGGATATCGATTGAGAGTTTGATTGGTTTATATTGAAATGTTTGGTCTCATGTGTACATTTGGGTTAATCATTTTGGCAAGTTAAGCCAAGTGATATGCACATGTGGTCCATGCACGGGTCATGCCATGGGCCGGACATGATATTGACACTCCCTAGAACCTGCAGTAGCAGGAGCCTGCTTGCCCTTTTTTTATCATAAGCTCTTTGTAATCTTTTCCGCCTCAAGCAATTGATAGAAACACTTGAGTTTTGAACTGAGGTTCCCACCAATATACTATTTGATGCTCTGAATCCCTTTAGGTCCTTAGGCACCCTTAAACTTGTTTTTATCTTAAATTCCAGTCAAGTTTCCTACTATATCAACTCTTAGTTATCTCTAACGTATCTTAAACATCCACTAGATACTACACTCACCAAATTTTTAATAAAATCACAAGGGACCAGCAATCTTCCTCGGCAGATAGATATGCTTATTTCTTTCTCAATATAGATCATTAAGCTGTTGAGTTTTTACTTTTTAGGTTGAAACCTGTCATTATTCTTATTTTGACCCTGTAATCAACAGAAATCAAATACTATCCTTGTAGCCAATCCTATTTGTATGCCCTTCCCAGTGAACTGAAATAACATTTTCCTTCGAGTAAGCTTGGGCTTGTGTGATTTTGCGGAGGAGATACCTTCTTGCAATTTTAGACTTGGTTTTGTGAACTTTAGTTCCATATTTATTTTCGTTCTCGTTACTGATTCCCTGGTATATACACATATCATTTATTAGAATCTTATTTCTTTTGTACTCCGTCTTATTATTTTCTTTCTGTCCTCCATGATGCACATGTAGGAGGCTACATATCTTTGGGAGGATGATGATGACAGGTAAGCTGCTTCATTTTACTGATTCGGAGCATTGGAACATTAAACGTTTAATTGGCTCATCTTTCAGAAGCAAGGGTTCTGCGCTAGTTCTCAATTATTGTAGTCATGTAGTGCCTTCACAAGATTAAGCCTGTGCTCTGTACTCATTGCATAATCTGTACTCATTAGCATCTTTTATTTGTAATCTTCATTTGTTTGAATCACTTAGATTGTATGTAGGTCGATGAAAAAGCAAGTGATGTCTCTCAATTTGTTAACTACTTTTCACCATGGATGTAGCTTATTGTAAATAATTTATCACTTCTTGGAGTTCCTATTGTTGCTTAGTTACAAGTTAACATACTATAGGTGAAAATTATCAGAAAGAAGTAGAATCACCACATGATTATATCCCTCCTCTGTTAAATGCTAAGATAATCCATCCAATATTCAATCTCAAATGTTGTTGATCATGCAAACGCCAAAAGAAAGATCAGGAGCTACTGCTTTATCTCTAGTTGCAAAGTCATCATTCAACTAGTCCTATATATTCATAGTTAGCGATCTCAGAGGCCCCACTCTTGGTCCTTCTTGTTCACTATTTTATCATCGTTACTAGGATCCTGCAAGCTTGTGCATCCTTCTCCTACCAAACTTCTTCAGTTCTCCACTACTCTCCTACCTCTTCATGCTGATAACTTACATGATTTCCTTTTGGAACAAACAGTTCAGAAGCTCACCATCTTCCCTAGCTCCTCATTTCCAATTGTTATCATTTCCTTGAGCTGTCATAGTACTCGCAATATTGGTGACACAATATTAATTCGTGTTACTATGTGTAATAACTACTAATAAGTTGTGCTTGTACTTGGGACACTTTGATAAAAAGGTGTGTTTCAGTTCCACGGTTCTCCTGTTTATAGAGTATTTACTATTTTGTATACAGATCACAACTTGACTGTTATCTGAGCTAGCAGCTAGCAAAATAGCTCCCTTGCCTGAAGGCTGTTGCTTCTTAATTAGTTGAATGACTAAATTTCTACCAACACACCTTATTCACAGAGAACCATTGTTTATACACTACAGTTCAACCATGTTATTGTAATGCAGTTACTCTACTCCAGATATTAGAGTGATTTATCAGCTACATAGTACAAACCCATGAATGATACTCCTGATATGCAGTTATGTAGCTAGATTTACAAACTTACTCGTTTTTGTATCCAAGAACTGCCAGGATGCAGATGATTCTGTACATGGAACCTACCAAATTTGGTGGATTTATCTCACATTGTCTTACTTCACATTAATGAATTGACGTTCCATTGGCTCCTTTTTCCTGATTTACTGTGCTCCTAGGCCCAGTCTGTCCTGATGCTTGTTTCTAATGAAGTTATCTCACTCCTAGAGTTCATTGGAAGCAGACAGGGACTGACCAGGGGTGTGTGTGTGTATATATATATATAGGGGTGGGATGGGGGGAGTGGAGTTGGGTGGGCGAAAATACCTTCAACTAAAATTTAAGGGACATAATGTGGCCAATGAGGATTGAACTTGAGACCTCTTGGTTAAAACCATATACACTTACCAACTAGACACATTTAGTCATGAATTATCATAAAATATTACATATATAATAGTAGAAACTTATCTATATAGTAGTATATATAGTAGAAAAGCGAAAATCTCCACTAGACAAACATTTAATTGTGAATTTATCATAAAACGTTACAGATAATAGTAGAAACATATCTATGTAGTAGGATATATAATAGGAACCACCCCCACCCCCCTCCTCTCTAAGGTGGGTCCGACCCTGGATACAGATGCATATTGTCGACCCCATAAAATATGGAGTAAAGCTTTTTTTGTGCTCCTATAATATTTCCGCACCATTCAAGTTGGATTTCATCTAAATCCTAACGTTTAGCTTCTAAAAGCAATCTGTATTTATTTATTGAGTTTCATTGGTAGGTGCTCATTAAAAGGTAAACAATGCTTTTTCCTGTGTTTATTTTCAAATTTTAACCACCTTATGCATGCCAGATACTCAGTTGAAAATGTCCCTCTATATGATTCTGAGGATGATGAACCAACTTCAAAATTTCTCAAGGCAATTGTCGTATCAAAAGACAACACAGTTGCTGAAAGAGAAATTGAAGATTTAATGAGAAGTACTGATGATCTTGAGACTGTTATGCTTTCTGAAGCCAAGCCAATATCTGTACCACCACTAAATTCTGTCCAAATGGAACTTAATGACGGAAATAGTGAAAAACAAGTGGATATTAGTTTCTTTCCACAAGTGGCTCAGAAGAAATTTACACAGAAAAGTTCAACGATATCACGTATCCGGATAAAAGGCTCACCCCAGTACTCCAATGGGAAATCAAAGAACCATGCACGGAAGCAACTCAATGTGAGGCTTATTGGTGAGCGTTTGTCATCGAAGGAAGCATGTGATGAACTTCTTGCTTATGAGGTATGGCACTGTTCAAATTGTCTTGTGGAGTTATTATACTAGCTTTATAGCAAATACTATGTCGAGCAAAATTCATTGGCCTAGGTTCTAATAGCAAGTCTTGCCTGTGGCTAGAATTGGGTAATTAAAATTGAGTTTTTTTAGGTTTGAAAATTATTATCTTTCTTCTTTTGCTTCATTTGTGTAAGATACCTCTTCCTTTTTGTCTTGAAGCCTAAGCTTCCATCTATGTTACCTGGACTCGGGTACGGGTGTCAGGTACGGGTACATATCCAAGAGTCGGGTCCTTCAAACTCATAATTGAAGGACACACGGACTCGGCTAAAAAGGATCCAAATTTTGGGTATGGGTACGGGGATATGACTAAGGTTTCGTAAAAGGACAACATGTAATTATAAATTACTAGTAAACTTTACTCAACTAGTTGAATAAGTCCCTAAGGGATCGTCCCTTCAGCTCCCCCTACTACTTAACTACCAGCCTACTATATTAAAATAAACTATCTACATCATTACCACATTAAAATAAACTATCTACATCACTACCACATTAAAATAAACTATCTAGTTCACTACCAGTCTTTCGATTGTCACCATGAATGATCCGATTGTCACCATGGAGGATCGGATACGGATTCCATACCCATGTCCTAAAGGGTCGACACGGGTACTTCTCCTTAAAGTGGAGAGTCCGGGTAACATAGGCTTCCGTATGAATGACATTCTTGTTCTTTTGAACTGTCTCTCTTCTGAGCATGGATAGTATGAGTACCTTCCTCAACAGTCTTTTACATTTTTACAACTTTTGAGATAAATAGCATATTGTTATAACTCAATTATGTTTATAAATCGACCTTGTGCTCCAATACTTTGGCTCATGAATTATGTTTATAAGGCGACCTTGTCTTCTGGACTAATTGCTAGGCACATCTTAACCCAAAATGATCATGGTTTTTTGGGGTGCCAATTGGCACCAAATAAGATGATCGTCATGCTAAGGTGTTTCTTGTTGAATATTTTCCGAGCATGGTGAATCATACTTCTACCCACAAAGTGGTTTTCAACTACAACTTTTCGTATTTTCTTGTTGGGGCAGGTTACGTTAAGTTTCATGTGTTTTCATGTGAGAACAGTGATGAAGATCAACTAATAAATTCTTAACCCCCCTTTAGTAATGCTATTACTGGATTCAAATTCAAGATACTTGAAGTGAAATACACTAATGTGGTATGTAAAAAGTCCTTTACTGCAACAGCAATCTTTTGAGCTACTAACAAATTGCAAATAATTCTATTTCATGCATTTTTTTGTCCCTTCGGGGTAAACAAGTGTACACTCTCGATCAATCATTGATGTTCAACACTACATTGAGATTGGGTAAAACTCGGAAGGACCATTGGACAGCATCATGATTCATGCGGATGTGAGATGTTTATTGGTATACGACTTAGAAGTGGGGAGGGATATTTATTATTTTCTTACCGAAGCAATTGATGCTGTTAATTTTAGTCTTTGTCATATTGCGGAGGAAGGAGGGAAGATTTTGTGGGTATAACTATAAGACCTTGGCAGTTGTGTTCAATTGTGTGTTTCCTCCAATATAAGGAGGATAACACGATCCTTGACCTAAATGTGGGGTAGTAAGGCTATCTCCAATGGGGATTTCTAAAATTGAGTTTCTATTCTACTTGGCATTGTACTAGGATGAAATTTATATTCTAGTTGGCAGAGTTTCTACATAGAAATTGTACCAAAAAAACACTCTCCAGGTTCTCAAATTTTATCCTAAGTGGCGCTGCCTAATATTAAGATGGAGAATGTTAAATGGAGAATTTTATGATTTAGTCTGAAAGTGGGGCCCGATATTAAGATGGAAATTTTCTATGAAAGTTTCTACATGTAGAACCCTCGTAGAAATTCTCCATACTACGTCAACGTCACGTAAGATGAAAATTGGGATAGAAATCACTGTCGGAAGAAGTTTTTTTTCTTTCCAAAAATGATATGTAGCATAGAAATAGAGGGAGATAGAAACCCCCATTGGAGATGGCCTAATATTTCATAGACTTGCTGCAGTTGCAGTTTCCTCCCTTAAATAGCCTTTCTAATGGCATAAATGTCTCAGTTTAATGTTTTCAATGCTCATATTTAGTTTCTCCTAGGCTGATGTTCATTTCTACCTGAAAGTTATACCATCACAGAGCATCATAATATTTAGCTGTCATGCAGGAAGTAAAGAACTCGGCCTCCGTCCAACTTAACAATCTTTATGATGAGATAAGGCCAGCCATTGAAGAACACGAGAGGGACAGCCAAGACAGCGTGTCGACCACCGTTGCAGAGAAGTGGATCCAAGCCAGCTGCTGCAAACTGAAAGCAGAGTTTGATCTCTATGCCTCGATCATCGAGAACATCTCTTGCACTCCTCGAAGAGCACGGGACGACGCGATGACTGAAGCAGAGGGCACAGGAAATGATATCAAGTACTTGGAAAACGGACACTAGTGTGGTGAAATTGCACCAGAAAAAGAGGAATTCATGGAATGCACTTGTCCTGATGATTAAGTTGAATCAACATGTATGTGGTCAAGCATTTAAGACGACAGCTTCTGTTCTAACTGTCGTAGATAATTTTCTTTTAAACATAAGCATGAGCAAGGTGCTAATGAGCTGCACTGCTGATGGTGCTGGAGCATGAATATGCACAGTGTTACTTTAGTCTACCAATTACTTGAGAGGTGGTTATTGGTTTTGTAGTAACATATATTGGAACTACAGCTTTCATACTCGACTCTTGTTGCCAATTGCAATATACACAGAAGCGTATTTTGTTAGACACAAAAATTTGGCAACAACATATACTTGTGAACCTTAACATTGCATATACTAGTGAACCTTAACATTTCATATTATGTTTCTATTCGTTAACTCAATAATGACACCTCCGCCACCAGCCGACAGCTGATGACCGTTCGAACACCTGCAGTTGCGTCGGAGCAACACCGAAAGGTTCCGATTCTTCAATCCCGCTTGCAATGTGGGTCAACTTCGAAGCAAATGAAAACCATCTATTCCTCATCCTTCCGTGAAAACTTTGGGCACTCGTCTTTGCCAGTCCCTGTCGTGAGGGGATGGGGCTCGAGCCCATAAGTTATTAGTTAAAGAAGGTACTAGGACTTAAGAGTAGAAGTAATGAACTTGATTGAGAGCTGGACTGAAGAAAATGATTCACATAACTTATCCGAAAATTTGGGTATAGATTTGGGGGTGGTACCGAATCCAGCTAGCTCTTGTGGTCGGCAAGGAGAGGTATAATCTCCTTGGCTAAGTGGGTTGTCTCGGAATCGAACTGTGGGAGAGGTGTGGGTGTCTGCGTGTGAAAATTAGAGACAGTGAACTCAAATGGCATACAACACGGTATGCACAAAGTCCCGTGAGTTATGCGGACATCGGAAAAAAAAAATGGTGGTGGTAGTTACAAGTTAGCACATTATAATTATGGCAATAATTTGATAAGGTATAGTGGATCAACAAGTGAAACACTCCTTGCAACCCAAAATTGACCTGTCGCCACCAGGCTTCAAACGGGTCGCCGGGCTATCGGGCCTCACTCTAGACCTATTTGGGCTTGGCCAGACCAATGGCGGAAGGGAGAGGTGGGTTTTGAGATTTATTGAAAGTTTGATTCAGACATTGTGCCGAACACCTGACAATCATCGTCCCGTCTCTCTCTGGTAATCCCATCCTTTCTCAATTCTCTCGAGCTCAATTTCTAAGTCCGTTTTGATTTCGCTCATTTTGCTTCCTATTATGTTCAAATCTTGTTATTGCTTCATGATCTTCAACTTGGCAATGTCCCGTTCTGTTAAGATTAATTTTCTTGATGGTTAATAATAGAAGAATCTTGGTGAATTATCAATATAAATTATATGGTAGCCCTATGGTGCTCAAATTTTCTTCTTCTTTTCATTCTCTTCAACTTGGTAATGTACCATTCTGTAGCATTACATTTCTCGATTGCTAATAGTGGATCAATCTTGGTGAATTACCACTATTAAGTTAGGCTACAAAGAGATTGCTATGATAATCTTTTTCATTTTGGTATAGTTGGTAGTCGATGGCTTGGTTCAAATTGGGTTTCTTTCTTCTTGAAGACCATACTGTTCATTCTTTACGAAGTTATTTGGAATAGCCGATAATAGGAAACTATAAAGAGAGTCAGAATCTTATATACCTTTTTTTTTATTTTCCTTCTCACAAGAACGAAGATGAAATGTTTTTCCATTGACAGCCCGATACATGCAAACTATAGGGTGACTACTAAGCTTATCCGATACATGTGTGTGTGTGAGTGCGTGCGCGCTCAAGTGGGGACTTGAACCCAAGACTTGATGCACTGATACCATTCCAGCCAAAAGAACGAGTTGTTAGGCCTTGTGCCCATAATGTATATGAAGCCTAACATACGCCCACCTGATTGAAACATATGCCCCATTTGTTCTTATGTTCATGAGATGAACTATGCCTATTCGCATCTCCTTACATCAAAATTTTAATTTTCGCAGATAAAGGTTTACATGTAGTGTTGAGATTTTCTAGACTTGAGGCCTGGTTGATGATTATGTTTAATACGGAGTTCGTAATTTCTGCGGGCTTTAGTTACTCCCGACGTGTAAGGCACTCAATCTACAAAAACAATACTAACTGAAGCAACTGTATAAGATGTACTTAGTTCCCTTCTATTTTTCTTGCATTTTGTTTACATCTCTAGATATTTGATGAGCTGGAGTAACTTCGTAACACCCTTTTCATACTAAAGCATGTCCTGTTGCAGGTCAATTAAAGAAAATTAACTGTGACCAAGAATTTGAAGCTCTGTAGACGAGATGAGGAATAGAGAAGTTACCATCTACCATCTTATACCTACACTGAAGCACAGTTATTCAGTTATTTATAAGGGATATATTCCTTCCCAATACCATAGTCTTTTGGCTGGCATCCTTGGGATTGGAGTGGGACTGACTGGGTTGAAGCTATGTGAGAGTTTTATATCTGAGAAAAAGAAAAGCTTCCATATCGAACACACTGTGTCTGGGTTGCGGAATTTTGGGAATAACTGTTTTCTCAATGTGATTTTACAGGTATAGATGTAGTTGTCGCCTATACATATCCATGATAGTTCGTATCTTTCACAAGCATATGTATCTGCACATGGATATCTAACCACATATATGTACATAAAATGCAACGAGTACGTGCTTTCATATTTCACATAAATTGTCTTTATTTATTGTAATCTTAGAAAAGAGATTTGTACTTGTATCTTTAGTTGATTTCACTGAAAGGATTGTTACTTAGATTTTATTTATTTCAGAGTCCCACTCAGACTATTGTTTGAAATCCTATATGGACATCTACATTACATATTAGTTATATGCCTATCCTGTTTTGGATTTCTAATTACCTGAACAGTATATGCTTGAGTTTCCTTTTTGGTATGCTGGCATATCTTAGAAGTGGCATTCTATGTATATATGCATATGCAGTACTTTTCATCTTCTAATAGATATGTTGTGGCGTCACAGCAAGTTTTTCATATATTTTCTGATTGAATTCATAGTTATGGCAACAATTTAGGTTCTTCATTTTCTTACTTGTGTCACATATTCATAGACTCAACAACAATACTTTCACTAAGGTAATGTTAATTATGGATAAAACTTTACTCAAATGTCAATCACCAGTAAATGCTTCAATGTAGCTAATAGGTACTTTATTACTTCCATTATTTCTATATATTTCCATTTTCATATTGACTAGTATGTCCCTTGCTCAATCAAAGAAAACTCTCTTTCTCTCCCTTACACACATTTCCCACTTCTCTCTATAGAGCACTTCTCTCTATATAGTCTACGTCAACTGCCAAAGCCCACCAACCCATTCGAGGCTTGTTTTACTAAACTTACGTGAGCCCCCTCTTAACTGGGGCATCATTTAACATATTCACCAGAAAGAGAATTGCATTCAGTTTTTTTCACATACACTTTCACTTATTTTGGATTATTTTATACTAAGGAAGAGATGTATTTTGTTCATCTTAAACGTGTTATCTTTTGCAACTCGGGCCCTATAGTACTTCAATATTTTTTGTCAAATGTTTTTTTTCTGTTAAAAGGAAAATCAACATTCCCAAGTTAGCTTTCTCTATGACCTCCTATGAACATAAAGATATTTCTAATTTCTAATGATTAGTGGTGTATTTAATTGCTACCAAAGTATTATGTTATATCCCAAGGAGTCAACATGTCTCTTGCCTTGGAACTTTCTACTAGTTCTGCTTCCCTTAATTGGTTGGCATTATACCTCCCTTTTCTTTCCTCTAAGCCCTTTCTGCTGCTACAGAAGTTAAGTAATGGCTAATTTGTACACTCTTTTTCACTTATATGGACAAAATAATCTTCATATGCAAGTAGTATATATGATATGCAGGAAAAAGTAACGGCATATATATCAGTGATGTCCATACATAAATAGAACTGAAATTCTTGATTTATAACATTGATGTCGTCGTTTTCAATAGAAAGTTAACCTAGGAAGCATGAACACTCAAAATAGGTACCATGTCCATATTGGACACAAGTCACACATGGACACACCATAATTGGTGTTGTGCAGTGTCGCCATGTCCATTTTGTATTCTGTCTTGCTCGTGCCCTGAAACATAGAAGTTAAAACCTACACATCTTCTAACGATAGGCAGGAATAACCATTTTATGTGGTGCTGCCTTAAATAAAACTAAAGTTATTCCATTGTTATCCTGCAAATTCTTAGAATCCATATCAAAATTATGCCCCTGATAAATTCATCCACACATGACAGTTAAATAAACTCAACCTCAGTTTTTAAAAAAATTGTAACCTCAGTCGATGGGTTTTCCAGAATATCTCAAAAAAGTTCTGCACTTGACATCCCCAAATAAAGATAGTTATGTCGCTACCATTATTGTCAAACAACTCGGGAATTTAAATTTGCAGATATGAACCCTCAATAGCTTTCATCTTGTCCAACACCGCGTTTTGTTAATTGTGTTTGAGTCCCTGGCACTTGCACCAAAACTCCAGATCGTTGGTGAGGGTTGAGGGTCATGAGCCAAATTCATGGGCCATGAGCTGGATTCACACAGCGGTATAATTTTTTTTTTTTAAATCCGCTTAAAATGCACGCCAAAGAATATTCGAACATGGGTTGCTCTGATACCATTGTTGAGTCGCTGCCACTTGCACCAAAACTCTAGAGCATTGGTGAGGGTTGAGGGTCAATATTTATATTATTCATCATATTGAAAAGAAACATTTTTGCATGCATAACCTTTCAGACATTATTTTGTATATTATCCTTATCTACCATGAAACCGACCCCAAAAATTATAGATAAAGGCTTTGTTGTTGTTGTATCCTTTTCTTCCATGAATTTGCTTCAAAACGACTTAGCTAGTTATGACCATTATATACTGCTGAATGAGTTTCAGATAATTGCTGGATTTCAAGTCTACTAACTAATGATATGCACTTGCTTAAAATTACTTAGCTAGTAGTGACTTCTGACTTGCGGAGTAGTTCTAGCTTCTTTGTTGTATTTCATCACTTTAAATGCTGCTAACTAAAAGTGGATTGTTTTAACAGGCACTTGCTAGCTCTAGTTATTTCCTGTCCTTTCTTCAAAATGTAATAGCCTCTTATGATATAGAAATTGAGGAAAATGCTGAAAACTTGCTTCTGACAGTTGCTCTGAGCTCATTGTTAGAAGGTAACTTGCTGCTCTTTGTTGATCGAATTTTGAAGCTCTTTTTTTATCTGCCAATAACCTTTTTAGGGTTGAAAGTGTAAATAGAAACTTTTCTCTTGCATTGGGCAATAGTAATAGTATAAATAGAAACTTATCTGTTGATAGTGCTTCACTAGGATATTCGTGCATATTATTGTGGACACAGTCATAACAGAAACAACAAATAACATATTAACAACTAAAGCTTGCCTTTATTAATTAGGGTTTGCTTCTCAGCAGGTGTAAATTGTATCAAACCCTTTATAACACTTTTCTGAAGGTAACTTGCTGCTCTTTGTGGATTGAATTCTGAAGCTCTTTTTTGATCTTCCAATAACCTTTTTAAGACTGAAAGTATACATAGAAACTTTTTTTGTTGCATTTGTGCAATATAATCTTATCGTATAAAACTATAAATAGAAACTTTTCTGTAGGTAGTGCTTCGCTAGGATATTCGTGCATATTGTTGTGGTTGTGGACACAGTCATAACTAGTAGAATCAACAAATAATGTATTACCAACTAAGGCTTGCCTTTATTGCTTCTCAGCCAGTGTAAATTTTATCAAATCCTTCATAAAACTGTTCTGGTTTGATCCAAAAAGTTCGCTGGAGGAATGTGGAACTCAGTCAGGACCGTGAAGAACTAAAGTTTAGTGCAATTTGCAACTAGTTAGAGATCCATTTAGCTATTAGTGAGGGGGTTTTGTGGCAACCTTTTTGCTCTAGTAAAGGTCTTTTGCAACTGTGAAGACTATTTGCTAGATTTCACATTTTAGAAGGGACATTTGCAAAAAATGAGATGAACTGAGTTACATGTTAGAGTTGCTAGTTTACATTGTGAGTCTAATCATAGATAGAATTAAACTGAAAAAAATCATAATTTAGATGGTCATGCAATTCATAGTCGCCAGGTCGGAATACTGTGAGGTGAATTATGGAGGGAAAAGAAGCGGTTAAGAAGGATTCAAAGAGGTAGAAAGAAGGAACATCCTGACAAAGAAGGATAACACTCAGAAAAGGATTTTTTTTCTTTTCTTGAAGATATTACATAATATTTATAAATTTGTAAGTATGGCTTTCCCCTAATACACCTTAAAGGCTTCAAATCTACCACTTTAGCCTTAAAGCTCACCTGTATTGCATCTACATCAGTACATCCTCATCATCCAGCTATAGCCACCCTACATTCTTTCTCTTCGACAATCATAACACTTGACAATATTATAAGTAGATCACATGGAATGAATGCTATTAGAGTACCCATGCTTCTTCCGATGCATACATCGTATCAAAGCCTTTATATACTTTCATTTTGTATCCTGGTCCACATTGTTATCCATCTCTTTGTTTGACTTGGTGAACCAACTAATCAACCCCCATTGAAGAACTGATTGTGACCTGCTCTAACCTAGCCAAAACTTCCTCTGTTGCTGCTCAAACCAGAAGAAGACACTAAGATTTAGCCAACATCCTTGACTGCGAGAACATTGCTGCTGTGGCCTCTCCTACATCCATCAACACGAACACTCCCTTAATCTTCCATACTTCTGGCAAATAATCTACCATCAAATCCAGCCGAGACTTTGCGCATACCCGACTGCAGCTTATCTTTCTCTTATTCACCAATGCAACTTCTCCAGCTACTTGGCCTCTGCAGTTGATCCACTTAGTTGTTCAGACTAATCTACCTTATTTCTAACATCTTCATACGTACCAAGCTCAACTTCCCTGATCCGTAGGGGATCAGCTTCTGTAAAGGCAACTTTGTTGCATCACTTCTCTCGTACAGTATCAAAACATTTATTCTCTATTATCACTCAAGAAATGTTGCAGAAGGTACATGGTATCTTAAACACGATCAGCAACCTTCTATCATCTTCGGTTGATACCTCTTTGATTTACTGCCTGTTGGCAGACTGTAATAGCTAGCAAAGTCTCCAGCAACCACACCTGCATCACGTACCCCCTTCAGTCTGATCTTCATTACACCCTGCCTCTTGGACTATCAGCTGCAGCCATCTAGATGAACGGCTGGCCTTCCTAGCATGACACCATCGACTGTCATCATTGTTTGATAGGATCTTATCACTTTTACTTCTTGTTTGGTTTGTTACCTCTTGACATTTATTCAAATATGAATTTGTTTGCATATATGAACACCGAATCAAGCTGGATTAGACAAAAGGTAGCAAAACTAATTTAGTCCATGCGCTTATTATACTAGGAAGCGACTCCAGTGATGTTCTGGTTAGTTAGTATTGCAGGGAGACCAAATCTGATTTGGTTCAGTCCCAAGATTTTCATTTGGACCTTAGATGAGTTCGCCCAACCTTATGGCAACTCATGTTTCACACCAAACATCTTCTGTGGATAACTACTCTGCACTTGAGCCTTTGAAGCTGCAACTTAGACATCCCCATCACAAGCTTTTAGTTCCTACCATGCCACCTTTTGCACATCATATTTTGATAAACTGTTTGCTCTGATACTTCATGTTTGGGTTCTAATGTATTCACATCCTTCAAATCTGAACCAGTGTGCACATGCATGCAAATTTGTTGGACACGGATAGCCAATTCATAATTAGTTCATAGGTCCATTATAAATCAACTTAAATCCAGGAAGCTTCTACGTATTCAGATCTGATTTTGTGTTTCCATAAGAACCATATCTGATTCAGTTCATCAAACGTTTGTTGGTTCATCTTCCATTCCCAATATCTTCTGAAGTTTATTACTCTGCATTTGTGCCCTTAAACTTGCAACTTGTGAATCTTCACCACCAAATTTACTATCTAAACTCTTATGTTTGATCCACCATGAGTTTGAGGACGTGTGCTAAACATCACCAGTTTCCTAATAAATTGGTATAGCCACAAGACTCTGCATGCCAGTCCTAATAAGACTACAATTCCAAAAATAAATCAAGATGGAATTTTGCTTTCCCCAAAATGCGTCAACTACCTTATTATTGCATTTATTACCTCATTCTACACTTTCTTGTAGTTTCGGGAATGGTATGTATGATCTACTTTACATTTTATTCTTTGTATTCATTATTCTTCGGTACTAAGTTGCCTACCTAATTTGCAGAATTACGCATCATTCGGGATGAAAAAACTGTTCATAATCCACGAGAAGTAATGGTTGCAATGGACTTGTACCTTAGTAGCTTCAATTTAACAAGTCAACAGGTGCTGTAGCAAAGGACTATTCGGGTTCTTACTATTTGTCAGTTTTACTTTCAATGTCTTTCCTTGTGAACTAGATTCCTATGTTTATATTGTAGGATGCTGCAGAGGCATTTATCCATCTCATGTCTTCCCTAGAAAAGGAAATTTCGCATTGTTATGTGCAGTATCATTGTTCACTGGGAGACATCACTACTCTTTCTAGGATATATATGCCAAGGATAGCTCTGAATGTGTATGAGAGTTGGAAGCAACAGGTTTTGGGGCCATTTAATGGGACGCTTGGAAGCTCACTAATATGTACAAGTTGTTCTTCCATGGTAAAGGCCCTTTCAAGGATTTATTAACTGTTATTCATGGAGGTTTTGTCTAAAACTGTGTAAATTCCCTTCCCTGCTATATGCATACAATTTGGTTCAGAAGCAAATGTACTAATTTCCACAACACAGAACATTGACTTATTGCCTCGTGTCTTCTTGCCTCGTGTCTTCTTGTATTTTGTAATTTACCCAAGACTTTTTTAGCAACTTTGCTTTGGGCCCCAGGTATCTAGCTAGGTTTTTCACCATGCATAATTAGATCGCTGTCTCAATAGACTGATGTAGTAACTTGATTCGTGATTTGGAGCTGGCTGTATACACACAAACTAGGGCTTTGAAGAACCATGAATAAGTTTTGGCATGTATATTCACAGCTTTCACTAGACTTTGAGCTTTTCCGCTGCTTGCTTCTCTCCCCTGTTCTGGAAATGGAAGCTGAAATTGTATGTTCTTACCTTGCTGCTCAATTTTTTCACTGTGTCACTTCTGATTATTTGTAATAATTAGTTTTTTGTTTCAATGTATTTGTTCTAGATGGAAGGTTGTACTTTGGTAGATTGCTTTAAGCACTTCACCGCAGTAGAACATGTGGACAATTACCGCTGCAGTAGGTGCTGGCATATTGCTGCTCTGAAATATTCATCTGAGAAGCTGGACAAGGATGAGGTACTGTTCTGTAGTCTAGGCGTCTTTCATGAAACATCGATTACTCAAGCTCTTAAGGTCACTTGACTTGCTAAAATTTTAAGATAAAGTGGAAACTTTTGTGTTTGATGCTTTTAAGCTGCCATCATCTTCCAGGAAAAAATTCAGATGCTCAGCAACTGTGTCAAGCCTGGTTTCTGTAATTGCAAGAGTCTCTTTCAACAGGAAGAAATAACGTCTTCAGGCTCGCGTGTTGCAAAACAGTTGAGCATCGCTCACTGTCCTAGGGTATGACATGTGGAAATTATTATTTATTAGATATATTTTACATTGTTGTTCTTTCTATCTGGTGGCTAAGTTACTAAAGTTGAGTACTTACAAGAACAAACTGATGTTGATGCATACTCGATATATATTTGACTGTAGATTTTGTGCATTCAACTAGAACGAGCTTCCATGAATGAGTATGGTGGACTGATCAAGCTTCAGGTATTAGAGATTGCATAACTCTAATGAGTGAAATTGAATACGGGCATTTTGCAATTCATAGAAAACTGACCATTGCAGGGACATATTTCCTTCCCATTGTTTCTGGACCTCCTCCCGTTCATAACGAATATGGGACGAGCAACTTTAGATGAAAATGTGCAAAAACATGGGAATCAGCAAAATCCATTTGTGCCTCTGCTACAGCATATAAACACCCAACAAGAGATGGACATAAGTTCAACTTTTAAGCCACCAAGGCATCCTTCCAACAAAACAACTAACGTGCATTCCAGCAAAGACACTGTTGATGGAAGTGAGATTGTATCCCTTGATGAAACAGGAACAAATGACAAGGTCAGGCATTTCTCTCTCGCATAACTATGATCGCTTTATCACTTGGTTAATTCATGCTTCTCACATATTACTATATCAAGCCTATCTTGTTCGGTCTTATCTATATTTTGATATTTTCATTCCCCTCTTTGTTTTTTTTTTGTTTTTTTTGTATTCGCCACTGAGTACGATCATGCCAAATCACTTTCAACAATGTTTTAATTCCCTTCAAACCCTAGGAGTGAGCAGACTATGTTTGACACGATTGTTGAGGAAGTATGTTCTGAATACATGCCAGACATGGGTATGGCCATCTGGAGCAGCATTTGTGTAACCTAGATGACTAGACTATGGGTAAACAAAGTACCATTGTCGGACACATCTTCTCATTGGTATTGCTATGTATTATTTGTGATCCACAAATTTGATAATTCAGGAAACAAAACATTAATAACAACAACATAACCTGTATCTTCCATTTTTGGGGTCGGCTACTTGAAACCTTAAAGCAACAGATACACATTTGCCTTCCAAATCAATATATCTAGGAGTATAGATCCCAAGTTTTGTTATGTGGATTGAAGTTCTCATTTATATTTTATTATTTTGTACCTAACTGCTCATCTCTTATTTGTCATTTCTGATCTCAAGGGGAACATGTTCTAGCCTAATTTGTTCTATATTTGAGTTGAGACCGGCTAGTTGATGGCAATTAATGAGCTTAATCATATTTCGTTCTCATATGCAGGCTACAACCATTGGCGAATTAAATTCTTCAAACATGTATCGACTTACCTCTGTTGTTGAACACTATGGAATACCTGGAAGTGGTCATTACGCCGTTTATAGAAGACTGGAGTCCGATCTAGGAGCAGGGGCTTCCATGGGTCCATCGGAAGCTGTCAACCAGCAATGGGTTTATGTTTCAGATGACGAAGTGTCGGTAGTCTCTGAAGAAGCTGTGCTTTCTGCAGAGGCAAGCTTACTTTTCTACGACAGGATAGAGGGAATGGAAGCTGGCAAATATCAGATGTGAGAAATTTGCACATTAATTCCTTTGTTACAAAGAGTGCTGGGCTCATTTTAATGTCCCAATGCCTTGTAGATACTTTTTTTTTTTTTTTCCCTTTTGTGGGAAGGAGATGTGATGATTCACATACAGCAACAAAAATTACTTCTTATATCAGATTGTAACAGTACCAATTTGAGAGGTATCCATCCACAAATGTAACAAAAGTAGTGTTTGGTTCAACATAATTGTAACTTCATGTCAGGATCTCTGTTGCTTTTGATTTCTCTCTTCTTCTGGGTGCTGACTGCCGAGTCATGATTCTATGGTGTCTGTCTGTAAGTTGGATTCGAGTCGGGATTGTTTGTTGTTTGGGTTCGGGTTGGATTTATGTAACCTATCAAGCTGAGAACCCTAGGGGTTATGGGTACAGATTCGAGTCATATATATATATATATATATATATATATATATATATATATATATATATATATACATATACATATACATATACATATATATATATATATATACACACACACCTACTCTCCTAACGGACCCGTGGATCGAACACCACCCAGCCGGTCCAGGTACCAGTGTGCTCACCACTTGAGCTACCAACACTTACACTTGGTATATATATATATATATATATATATATATATATATATATATAGGTGGGATCAGCTTCACCCCCTATTTTGTCCACCCCCTTATCATCCGCATTTAGTCGTTGGATTAGATTTAATAAACGGCTAAGATTAAATTAAATCTCTCTCCTAAAATTAGAATAAGGAACTAACCAAAAATAATACTCTCCAAAAAAAGAATCAGCGTATAAAGAGAGCAGAGAAACGAAAAGAAGAAAAAAAATTCCTTCACCCACTCCTCCGCCGACTGTGAGCTCCTCCTCCTCTTCCTTTCTAAGGTCGGTCTCATAGCTGAGTATACCAGCTGTGTGCATGCATGGTTTATTAGCCATTAGAAGTTTGCTTTTGACTAATAAAAGTTGATTCATTGTACAGTTATACAACCTTCCGGTCCCGTTGCTGGAAGGAAGCGGGAGGACGTCGTCAAGTGTAAGAAGCGAAGGCGCTGGCGCTGGCGATGGCGATGGCGATGGCGAGCTGGTGAAGTTTGAGGTTGATAAGAGGAGAGGGAGGAGCAACAATGTAATTTAATGTTAAAATTTTAGTTCTTTGGTTCCTTTAGGGGGCTACATTGTTTCATTATTTTCTTCTTTGTTGTTGTAATTTATAGAAGAAATATATCACCTAACGTTGTATATTGCTCTAAAGTAATTAAGTTTATGCAGGTAGCTTGTTCAAGGGATGGAGTTTTGATTTCTTTGGCCATGCTATAGTTAAAAGTACATGTACAATGCAAATAAAACTCAGTCATATTGAACAGTATTAAGGAGGATTTATTGGAGACTATTCTTAACAGCTTTGGTTTAATTTTAAGTTTGAGTATTTATCATGTGGAATCGTCCTTTTGCATGATTTGCAACTCATGAAGATCAAAGGTTTGATGCACATGATAACGCCAACATCTTCGTGGGACCATATTGTGACGAGTTACAACAAATGTGAGAAAAAGATTGAATAATCTTGCAAAAGTTGGAAGATCTTTACTGCTATCTAGTCTTCTTGCTTCTTGAAAAGAAAAAAAAAAGAAATTTAAATGTATCAAAAAGCAATTTGCAAGTCTTTGGTACAGACGGGTGTTGTTCATATTAGCATATAGATTCCAATTCCATTACCATATTACCAACTGCCATTTACAATTATACACTACAACAGCAGCAACAAGAAGCCATCATAGCCATGTAATCTAAATAAATCATTCTCTCAGGAGGAGACGAGGATCAAAATTTAACATTAAATTACAGTGTTACTCTTCCCTCCCATCTTATCAATCTCAAACTTCACGTGCTGCATGATCATCCACGGCATCATCTCGCAACTGCCACCGTCTTCGCTTCGTACGCTTGACGACGTCCTCCCGCTTCCTTCCAGCATCATGACAGGAAGGTTGTATATATAACTGTACAATGAATCAACTTTTATTAGTGAGAAGCAAACTTGCGTTGTAGCAGGAGTACGAGATCAGGGCCTCGATGACCACCATGATGGTCACCAGTCAGTACAGGATCAGGGTCGCGACGACCACCATGATAATCCCCAGCCATTACAGGATAAGAGAAGAGGAGGAGGTGCTGGCGGTCGGGAAATCTCGATTTGAGGAGAGGAGACGATAGAGAAATAGGAGGTGCTCCCCGTGGAGTCCAATTGGTGTTTCCGGATTTCTATAGAAATAGAAAGAGGAGAGAAGATGCTCGCGGTCGTGATTGGGATTTTGTTTTTATTTTGGTTTCTCTCTCTTCTTTAATTCTTTTATTAGGTTTAATCTGGATCATTAATGAAATTTGATCCAATGGATATGATAAGGAGGATAAGGGGGTGGACATAATAGGGGGTGAATTTGATCCCACCTCATATATATATATATATATAAACTTAGATGGTGAAACTTTTGAATTCCGAAAATACCCTTACATACTTATACTGATTAAAAATAGTTCATTAATTTTAATAAGGACAACTTAGTAATTAGGAAGACTATCCTTTGGTCTTTCTAAAGAGTCTTCCTAAACTAATTAAGAAATGTTAAAATACGTGCAAGGCACGTGCACATATGCTATATATATATATATATATATATATATATATATATATATATATATATATATATATATATATGATTTTGTTTCAAATTTCTTATAGGGATTTTGGAATCAGAAAATTTACTGTAGCGATAATAATTTAAATAATATTTGTTTAAACGATAGTTGTTTGAAAAATTTGGTCAAATAATACAATCCGACAGACCGACTGTCGGAAAATGAGTATGTTAAAAATCCGACAACCTGTCTGTCGGAAAATGAGCATCAGCTCAAATTCCGACAGTCAGTTTGGCTGAAATAAAGCATTTACTTTTTTTGGGTGGGTTTGGTTTAAATTTTGTTTACGGTTTACTGATGGAGTTGGGTGGTGGGTTAATTCGGGTTTGGTTTTTTTTTTTTTTGGGTTGGGTTGGTTATCTTTTGTTGGGGGTTGGGTGGGTTAATTCCAATCAATTTATGGTTTACTTGAGTTGGAGTTGGAGTTGGGTTGGGTGGGTTTGGTTTTTTTTTTGGGTTGAGGTGGGTTATCTTTTGTTGGGTTTCTAACGTTACAATTCTCAACGTTACAATTCCAACGGCTATATTAAACCACAACCATCTATAAGTATCAAACCACTTCACAGCATCTCTCTCATTCACTTCACCACATCTCTCTCATTCACTTCACAACATCTCTCTCATTCAGTAAGAAGTTTGTCAAGTCTATTTCGTTGAAAGCTGAAGCTCCTCTCTTCCTACAGAAAGTTCATCTTGTTGTCAACATGGATGGAAATCTAACAATACTATGCTCGCTTGGAGGTGTACTAAATGGGTTAGTGTATCAAGGGGGTTTAACCCAAGTTCTTTTAGTTGATCGAAATATTTTATTTCTTAGTTTACATAATCTAATTATTGATCAATATTCTATCGACTACGAATTTATATTAGTACATATTTTCGTATCTAATTGTATAAATGTAGATAGTGAAGAAGCATGGAAATTTGTTCTTCAAGTGAATGCACAATCACCGTATATTAATATCTATGTCACTCCGCCCCCATCTATAAATGTAAGTAATATACCTGCTTGTAATACTTTTAACGTTGGTCCTAGTTCTTCTCATCAAGTTATTCCATTTACTGAAGAAGAACATGTAGTAGATGATGTTAATAACGATGATGAAAATAGTGATGATCTAATTGAAAATTTAGATGATGAATTTGATGATTCTGTTGATAGCCTTAGCACTCCTGAAATGAAAACTATTGTTCATGTTTAAAGTGGTATCATACTTTTCTTCCATGTGTACATGCA
This sequence comes from Iris pallida, assembly GCA_029216955.1. Taxonomy (NCBI): domain Eukaryota; kingdom Viridiplantae; phylum Streptophyta; class Magnoliopsida; order Asparagales; family Iridaceae; genus Iris; species Iris pallida. The sequence continues at coordinate 274,604 of JANAVB010021597.1, forward strand.
TGTTATGCTTGTAATTGTTGCAATATTAGGATTGAGCATTATTATCCAGCTATATTTTCAAAGGAAGCATTAAAAAGTGTCTACGAGCCGCACTTGGAGCCAATTCCAGTTCCTTACAACATTCAAAGTGCATTGATTAGAGGCGACATTGGAGTACCAGATGTACGACGCAAAACCGGAAGACCAAAGAAGAACCGTACTATGGCGAAGGATCAATCTTCAAGAGATCTCCGATGCAGTAATTGCAATGGTTTAGGACACAATAGAAGGAGTTGTACAAATCAACCACGAGAATGAATACGAAACATCATGTGAAGTAACTGTAATAGTTTGTCAAAGAAACGTGCCTTTTATATAAATGAAAACAGAACATCATACAAGTACAAAATATTCGTCTATCTTCCTTGTCTGTCTAATTTCCAATAGTCTGGACGATCAAGTTCCCTGAGATTGAGTCGGGCTCTCCTTCGCATTGTACTCTCCTGGGACGCATCACCACCTTCGTCTTGTGTGGGTGCTGGTGCTGATGGAGTCGATAGTATCTGTGTATAATAACTTCCATCCAAACCATAGCTTTGGAACCAATCTGTCACTCCGGGCCACTGCAAAATTCCCTGGGAAGTCTCCTGGCCAGCCCCCTGGGAAGTCCCCTGGCCAGCCCACTGCGATGAACCCTGGCCAGCCCACTGCGATGAACCCTGGCCAGCCCACTGCGATGTCCCCTGGCCAGCCCACTGGGAAGTCCCGTCGCCAGCCCACTGCGAAGTCCCCTGGTCAGGCCACTGGAAAGTCCCCTGGCCAGCCCACTGGAAAGTCCCCTGGCCAGCTTGCTGAGGCGGGACCTCGTCAGCTTGCTGAGACGGGATCTCGTCAGCTTGCTGGGGCGGTGTAGCACCCAGTTTTCTGAAATTGGGGATTTTTGAAAATTTATTATTTTTATTATTAATTAATAGTATTTTAGTCAGGATATGATTTTTGGTGATTATTAGTGTAGTTAAACCATTTCTAAAGTCATGCTAAGTCATGACTTATGACTTTGTGATTTTGGTTAGTATAACTTAGTGTAAACCCTAGTTTTCTCTAACCTAGAAGTTGTCATGACCATGAGAGCTTAGCCATAGGCTTAGAACACCAAATTAGTGATTTTTAGCCTAAAGGGTATTTTGGTAATTTACTAGACTTTATTTGAGATTATGTGATTTTATTATTATTTAATCGTGGTTAAAGTCCCATGATTAGTCCCTAACCTATCCTACCCTAAACTAGAGGTTAGCCACTAATCTAGAAGCATTAGGATGAAGATTGGTCATGGGGTAAAGTAAGTTAAATATCTAGATATTACTATTCTTGATATTTTGCTTAAATCACTCCAAATATCCAACCCCTTTACACAAGTCCAAGCCTTAGCCTAGAAGAAAGCCAAGGACACCTCCCCTACCCCCATGGCAGCCAAGGACCCCCCCTTGGCAGCCCACAATTCTATAAAACCCCATTGAATTAATTCATGAATAATTTACATGAAATTAACTCCTAGAAAATCCATTTTTCTTCAAACCTTCACAACTTGATCATTCTTGATCCAAATTCACTCTAGTCTTTTGCATTGGACTCCCCTACAGTAGAGGGTACCATTTGTGGGTAGCTAGCAAGGATTCGGAGGCTCGAAATCGTCACAAGATCGAAGGAAGCCCTCATTCAAAAGGCTTAAAATTGAGGTTTCACCCTCAATAGGTAAAACCCTACAAAACCTATTAAATTCTAGTTTTCTTCCCATGGATGCATTCATTTAGGGTCCCCCTAGGTGTAGCCCAAGTTTGGTAGGAATTCGTGTCCATTTCGTGTCCGTATCGGACACGTATCGGTGTTTTAAATAAGGTGTTCGATAAAATGTTTGTTAGAATTTAATGGTGTTAATTTCAAAAACTAATTGAACAATAATTTAGCTCTTGGTGTGTAGATCACAACCCAAGTTGACTGAGTTGAATTCTGTGCACCCTCGTGTCCCAATTTGGACACGCACGCACGCACGAGGACACCGTGCGGCTGCCCTGCTGTTCGAGTGTCCTAGCGGACACGACACAACACCTCGACACACGAAACTTTGTGTGTGGGTGCGGGCAGCTACTGACACAGTGCACACAAAATTTGGGGTGATATTATCGAGTGGTTACGGAGATATCTCGACTGCACGGGGTTTACACATCACTGTACACGCGGGAAAAAGTTTACTGATACGCACGTGTAACTCGGACACGACACGGCTTTGACTCATATCATGGTACCTAACACGAAGCCCTAGGCCCCACCTAGCTACTGACAAGTGCACGAGACCCAAGGTTGCGTGTGTCGTGTCCTAGCTCGACTTGCACACGTGCACGACGCTGTGCACGCGTTGAGTGTCAGGAATTTACCCGTGTAGTGTTTTTGTGAGATTGGACACGTGAAACCGTGTCGTGGTGTCGTGTCAGGCACCTAGGACACTAGTGTATGTGTGGGGTGTTAATTACCAACCCATAGGATCGAGTCTTAGTTTGGTTTCGTGGGTGAAATCGAGTTTACCTAGTTTCTAGTTCACAGTCCCTATTTTCCAGGTTTTAGGATAAATCCAGTTTTGCAAATCCGAGTTTTAAACCTAATTTTGATCTGAATTATACATTGTATGGTATGTTTTTAGTATCTATATACGTAGTATATATGTATGTGAGAGTGTGGGTGAATTTTAGGGGTAATTGGTTGTGTATAGGTGTAGTTGTGTGTATATACATATATATGTATATATATAACTGTGGGTGTGTGTGTTTGTGGCTGAATTTTGGGTTCCAGGATCAGGAACCACCCCCTCTCCTTTCTTGTCTACTGTCAGCCCTCTCTCTCACTGTTCATTCACTCTATGTCTCTCTCTCTATGTCTCTCTCTCTATATATATGTAATATATATAAGTTATATATATATATATATATATATATATATATATATATATATATATATATATATATATATATATATATATATATATATATTGATATATATATATATATATTGTATTAGATTATACATGGTATTATGTATATATATATGTGAGTGTGGGTTGTATTATATAGAGTATTACATATTGGTATTTGGGTAGTAGATAGATAGTGTATGTCTATATATATAGATATATATATATATATATATATATATGTATGACTACTAGGTATAGGTTTATATAGAAACCTAAACACTAGCCTATGGCCAAGATTATTAGCCTATGGCTTGGGGCTAACCCTAATGGCCCAAAACCCAACTTGTTGACCCTTGATTTCTAAGGGTTGACCAAAGTCAACCTTAGGTCAAAAGTGACCTAGTTAACCTAGAAATGACTAGGAATGACCTAAAATAACTAGTTTGACTAGTTTGACTAAAACCCTAACTAGTTGACTAGTGTTGACCTAACTTTGACTAGTTTGACTTTAGAGTTGACCAAGAGTTGACTTTTGACCAGATTGACCTAGAATCATGTAGTATGCATTGTATACTCTATTTTTACCATTGTGGATATGTTGTGACCTGTTTTACTCTAAATAGGACTTTGTGACACCAGTTCGGACATCTATTCATATCAGTCATACAGGGTGACAGGCGAGTACATTCTCTGATCTTTTCATGCTTGTTAGGACTTATATTCTTGCTTTAGATTACTTTACATGATGCTGTCACGTCATTATCACGGATTGGTACTATATGGATCTTGTTATGCGATGTTATCTCCCTCGGGGTGCATCAGATACAGTTGTCATGTGCTTTTCACGAACATCTTGTATTTCATGTACACCGCTTTCATGTATACTCTTGTGCAATCTTGTACTCTCATGATCACGTGAGCAAACATGATAAAAATTTCTTGTACAAAGTAACGTAACTTGACTGGATCCTTGTGTATTGATTGGGGAGGGTGAGTAGGAAATGGTTATGTGATCAAATCCCATCTTGTACAAACTCTTGTAAAATCTTGTATATGTCCTAAGCCCGTTTATATAACCATATCATGCTCTAAATCACAGGTTACCTACAGTTCTTACTTATCATATATATAGATATTTTCAGTTATCAAATCTCTCTCGTTTTACATATATTCTTTACAGTTCATGTATCTTACTCTATGCATGCTTTACATTTTCCAACCTGATATGAACTGCGTGAGATGTATTGTGCTCGTTCCTGTCCTGACTGGGCCTGTTGAAAATATTACAGATGATGATGGTGACTGTCCTACCTTCTATGGGACACATGAGGGTGACCTTCAGGAGCCTGAGGAGCATCTAGCTCAGTAGAGGGTGTCTAGTCTAGTCTAGTATTTACAGCTTTCAGTTTTGTATCGGATTGTTCCGATTGTTAGTTGTGACTTAGTTATATTTCAGATCTTGTACTTATTGTGTTGGATATCTACTTTATGTGGTGTGATAACTCTATATATATTCAGTTCTTTCTTTCGTCTGATTCCATATCATGTTCTATCTTGTCTTTCCTAGACTTGTGTTTGAGATATAGAGTTGAGATGTTATGTTATACCTCCGTGCGGAGATGACAGGTTTATATGTCTTATTGTTAGATGTTAGTTGTTATAGATAACCTATACAGCGTTCTACCGCCGACACTGCGGCGTAGGCTGGACGTACCCACGTTCTCGTGCCCCTAATCAGGGTGCGGGTCGTGACAGGCGGACTATCGGGGAACGGTTGGGTGACATGGTGCCTAACCCTGCGGGGAAGTGGTTGACGTTGGCTAATAATGCCTACAGGATAATCTTGTGGAATATGTAGCGGAGGGTTCGGAGGCTCCGGCTCCGCTTTCACCCAGTCCAGAAAGTTTCTTACTGTCGTTCTCAACACTTCAGGATCTAGGTTATCACATGCTTGCTCCAAAGCTGGAACCTAAAATAATAACACTTTATTTTAGTTCTTATGCAAGCTAAAATATTGTAATCCAAAATATTGTAAACTAAAAATAATTACTTACATCAGTTCTTATTATATGTTGATAAAATCCACGCAGACTAGAATCATCTATAGTTCTATGCTCGAATCGAGGCTCCTGATATATGTAGCGTCTGTTGCTTATAACTGGAGATCCCCACCAAGATCTATATGCAAAATTCCCGTATACTGTTGCATATACGAAATATGTGAGATGTTATGAGAAAAATGTGGCAAAAATATTAACTTTAAAATAACTTACAGTCCTCCATAGTAGCTATGTTCTGAGACAAATGTGAGATGTTATGCGTCTCTAGTCTGGAATTCCAAGCAGGAATTAATTTGCGGGCTCTTACGGTTGCACTTCCTCTACCACGATTGTAGTGAGGCGGATCTTCGGGTATATGTTGTTTCATACCGAATTATCGCATAACCCGATCAGCTGGATGATACATTATGTCTCCATGGTATATTATGTAAAACCTATGGAGACTTAATTCATATGTTGTTCGTTCTATCTCAGAAGGATAAGGATTAATAGAATAATGCACCATTTGAACCTGTTTTTTGACAAATAATTACAAGAAAATAAAACATATTATACTAAATAGATATAGAATGGTGACTTTTATTTACCTCTGAAATCTGTAGTGAATCAATTTGGCCCCGATATATCGGGACAACCGAGTAAACACAGTGTGCGGGATCTACCGCATCAGTAGTCCACCGTAAAGCGACCGGAAATACATGTGCGTCGCTACTGATAAGGGAAAATGGCCTACCGATAGAAAAATGCTCGTAGAACCAAACCTAAAAAATATATGATATAAGTGTACAAATTTTAAATATATAATAAATTTTAAATATATACCAAATTCAAACAATTTTCGTACCTGAATCAATGTAGCACATCCATTTAAATTTTTCATCAATTTGTCCTTCGAATGGAACTGCACAAAGTCTGACATAGCACTAGTAAATAGGCTCTAGTGCATGCAATGACCTGAACATAATATGAAAAATATTATATTAGCTAAACTAAATTGATATATAATCTATGTGCACAAATATTAACCACAAATGTAATACTTATCCGTTCCTCATCAACTGATATTTCTTGGTCACCGATACGATCTATGTGCATAAAATTCTGACGGAGCCATGTATACGACACTAGGCCTTTGCCTTTCAATTTTGGTGCCTCCACACCTAGGTAGGTCGTGATCGCTGTCTCAGCAGAAAATTGCTTATCAAATATTATAGGTTCACCTGTGATAGGTAGACCTAAAATATTTGCAACATCTTTAAGCACAATAGACATTTTTCCAAAAGGTAGCTAGAACGTATTTCGTCCGGGCCACCAGCGCTCCACTAGACTCAGAATCAAGTCTCTATCATGACATAGAAAACGTATTTGATCAAGGTAATGAAAACCAAATACGTGCAATAAAGCTTCTTGGTCACTAGTCAATTTTTAGAAACCAAGTTGGCCCTCATAGCGCCATGTATTGTGTTCTCGACACCGCACTTCCCTTTTATAATCACATAGCTATATATAAAACATACAAACTATGTTATTACTAAACATATAAAATAAAAATTTTATTGACTAACAGAATTAAAAGTATATATACCTCTCCAGTAAATATCAGACTACATATGTGCGACTCGCGTTGCTGCTTAATCAATTCTGTAGTTGCCCCCCTGGTATATGACCATCGTTTTGGGTAGCCATCTGTAAAAAGATGGTTGTCAAAATGCATATTTAGTGGTTGTTATTTTCTATAAAATTGAATCAATGAACATTAGTGGTTGTTATTTTCTATAAAATTGTAGGTATCATTGATTATTTCTAAAAATAACATTAGTGTTTATGACACACAATTAGTGTTTACGTCCTTGTATCCTAACACTAAATTTCATTGATATTACACAATTATGAACACTAATTGTAGATATCAATGAATATTAGAGCTATAGAACACTAATATATCAATGAACAATAGTGGTTGTTATTAGTGGTATATATAAAATGACACACAATTTTATAGAAAATTACACCCAAATGTATTTTAAAAATGTAGGTTTCATTGATAGTGGTTATTATTTTTAGAAATAATTAAAATACCTACAATTATATAGAAAATGATACCTATCAATGAACATTAAACTCGTAGGATTTTGATAGTGGTTCAAAATAAGTGTTAGAATACAAGGATGAACATTAGTGTTTATGTAATATCAACATTAGTGTCCTAGAAAAATATGAGAAATAGGATGAACATTAGTGTCCTAGAAAAATATTAGGATGAACATTAGTGTCCTAGAAAAATATAAGAAATATCAACATTAGTGTTTAGGATACAAGGATGAACATTAGGATACAAGAATGAACATTAGAATACAATATCAGAAAAAGAAAAAAAAATACCAATGAATTTCTTCTTCTTCTTCTTCCTCTTCTTCTTTTAGTTCTTCTTACTTCTTCTCCATCTCGGCTTCACAGCAACAACTTTACTCTCCCCAACAACCCAACACTTTACTCTCCACCTACCAACCAACCAACCCTTTGAATAAGCCTTACGAACCGAATTCAAACAACCCGAACTACTGAACCGCTAAAGCTCAAACTGGGGGGGGGGGGATGGATTTCCGACAGATGGACTGTCGGAATTTGGGGTGATGTCCAAATTCCGACAGACCGGCTGTCGGAAATTGGGCTTCACTCAATTTCCCCAATTTTCGAAATAGGGCTTCCCCAATTTCCGACAGACCGTCTGTCGGAATTTGGGCATCACTCCAAATTTCGACAGTACATCTGTCGGATCTTATCGTTTACCTAAATTTTTATAACTTTTATCCTTTTTAGTAATTTATATTAAAAATTTTATTGTACAGTAAATTTTCTGATTTGGAATTGGACCACATCACATACAAGGATTCCTTTCTCATTGGTTACTGCCATCGACAGACAATAGTCCGAGTCCAACTTGTCACGTTTGACCAAATACATACAAAATTTCCAACTACGCCTACTACACTGGGCCCACCCCCGCAGCAGTTGACTTCATACGTTTACATGAACGAATCAAAACAAAAGAAGTAAGAAGGAAATGTGTGTTTGGGAAAACTCCACTTCCTTCCTACCTACATACTTCTTCCTCCTCCTCCTCCTCCTCCTCCTCGCCAAACCCTAACCCTAATTTCCGATGGAAGCCGCTCTCCAGGCCCTCCTCGCCGCCGCCGCCAGCTTCCTCCTCATCACCTCCCTCTTCCTCCTCGTCCTCCTCTGCCGCAGTCCCCCCAAACCCCACCCCCTCCAGACCCTAAACCTAACCCGCCCGATCCGGAACCCTAACGCTAACTTCATCGACCCCTTCGATCCGTCCCTCGACCATATCTCCCTCGCCGACCTCGCCGCCGCCACCGGCAACTTCTCCACCGAGCGCATCGTCGGCGACGGAGGCTTCGGCTTCGTCTACAGAGCCGTCCTCCCCTCCGGCGCCGCCGTCGCCGTCAAGAAGCTCTCCGCGGACGCCGCCTTCCACGGCCTCCGCGAGTTCCGGGCCGAGATCGAGACCCTCGCCGGGATCCGCCACCCGAACCTCTGCCGGATCCTCGGGTGCTGCGCGTCGGGCCCCGACCGGATCCTCATCTACGAGTTCCTTCACAACGGCAGCCTCGACGCGTGGATCCACGAACCCGTGGCGAGCCCGCTCCCCTGGAAGACCCGGATCCGAATCGTCACCGGAGTGGCGGCCGGCCTGGCCTTCCTGCACAACGAATGCAAGCCGCCGATAATCCACAGGGACATAAAGGCCAGCAATGTGCTGTTGGACGCGGAGTTCGGGTCGCGGATAGCGGACTTCGGGTTGGCCAGGCGGTTCGAGGACTCGGCCAAGTCGCACGTGTCGACGCAGGTGGCCGGGACCATGGGGTACATGCCGCCGGAGTACAGGGAAGGGAGCACGGTGGCGACCGCGAAGGCGGACGTGTACAGCTTCGGGATACTGATGTACGAGGTGGCGGCGGGGCGGAGGCCGAGCTGGCCCGTGATGGGGGAGGACGGGAGGGAGGTGGCACTGGTGAGGTGGGCCCGGGGGCTGGCCGAGTCGGGCCGGGGATCGGAGGTCTTGGACCCTCTCATCGGAGACGCGGAGGAAGGGGAGGTTGCCGGGTACTTGGGGGTGGCTTATTGGTGTACCGAGGAGTCTCCTCGGAAGAGGCCTACTATGGGGGAGGTGGTCGAACTGTTAGGATCTCTGTCTTCTTAAACTATATTTGATCATGTCCAATTCTTGTAACTCATGTAGAAAACAATACGGACATCAGACGGAATCGACAGATTTCTAGTCGATCGACAGATTTCTAGTCCCTCAACCGTAATGACGTGTAGGTTCATGTAAGTTGCAAGCAAAAAAGATATATAGATTTGATAATACATTGTAATTGTATTGGATTCCTATTGGTATGTGGAGATTGTAATAAAAAAATTGTGTTTATAAAGGCACTTCAATTTTTACTCAGGTCTAGTCTATTTTAAACTTTGTATTATTTACATGTTTGTCATTGAAGAAATTGATCAGGGCTATCCCACTCTTTGGTATAAAAGTCACTTTTTTCTATTTTTTTTCTCTTCTTCTTCCTCAACCCATCCAACAAGAAGAACAACAACAACAACAACAAAAATGTTAAATCCTAATATTGGTGGAAATCCTAATATTGTTATCCCTAATTTTTTTTCTCATTTCCAATTTCGATGGCATCCAAAGGCTCCTCATAATATACAAACCCTAATATGGGAGGAAACCCCAATATTGTTGTTAACTAGTGCAAACAAGGACTGTCCAATTTTCTGGCAGTCCCACAAACTGAATGGACTGCCAGAAAACTGGGCAGTCCTAAGTCACAACATGTGAAACAAAGGACTGTCCATTTTTCTGGCAGTCCTTACTGTACGTAGGACTGTCCATTTTTCTGGCAGTCCTTACTGTACGTAGGACTGTCCAATTTGGGCAGTCCTAAATCACAGCATGTGAAACAAAGGACTGTCCATTTTTCTGGCAGTCTTACTGTATGTAGGACTGTCCAGTTTTCTGGCAGTCCTGAATACAGTAAGGACTGCCAGAAAAATGGACAGTCCTTTGTTTCACATGCTGTGACTTAGGACTGTCCAGTTTTCTGGCAGTCCATTAAGTTTGTAGGACTGCCAGAAAATTGGACAGTCCTGGTCGACGCAGAGTTTTCTCGTTCGTGCATACTTGTGTTTAATTTAAATGGGTAATTTTCCACTCCGAATGTAGTTTAATTCAAATGGGCTACAGACAATTGAAATAAACAATGTAATGGATGCTTGAATTTTTCAATTTAATTTCTATGATTTTGGAAACAAATAGAGAAAAAAAATTGGGTGTCATCGATCTTCTTGAGAAGGAATTTGGAAGAGAAGAGGAGGAAGAAGAAAAAATTTGTAGGGTGGAAGAAATTTCTAGAAATTTTCAAATTAACTTTTTGTTTGGGGATGGAGAAATGGTGGAGGGGAAGAGGAAGAAGAAGAAGAGAGGAGTTAGAGTTTAGGAAGAGAGAGAAATTTTTGCAAATGAGAGAAAAAATTTGGGTTTGGGGGATTTCACTTTGGGACAACCCTAGATCAAAAAAATGGACTGTCCTGAGTAAAACACAAAAAAATCTGGGATAGCCCCAATTCAGACTAGTCCTGAGTAAATTTTGAAGTGTCCTTATAAATACCCTAAAAAAGAGAGAGATTTGATCATTCATTGTAATCGTATTGGATGTGTCATGCAAATTGGAAAATACGAGGTATTAGATGTAATTTAGTTTTGGCATAGGCCTGTCAAGAGTAACTGGTCTTACACGGAAACTATATAGGGAAGAAAGGGATGGGAAAGTTTCGATTATTTAATTGAGGTAGCGAAACGAAATAAACAAGTTTTGGTGTCTGATTGGTAACGGTGTTTTCATCGACTTGGTATTTTTAAACCGATCGTTTATGAAAATTCATATTTGGTAATTTTTTTGAGCCACTGGATATGGTCGACTCAAAAACCTTCCAAATTCGGTATAATGTATTTTTTGTTGGCTTTATAAACAGCCTAAATCGATAGATTTTGGATGGCTTTATTATTTTATTTCGTTTATATCCTCACCAAAATAATATAAATATAACTACTAATAAATAAACCCGTCTTCTTCTTTTCTCTGTGTTTCTCTTTACCTTTCTTATGCGGCTCCTTTCTGCTACTGTGCTCTCGGTTAGTTATTAACTGTCCAACTTTCTTCCCAATGTTCATGGTTATTACACACAGATCTTTCTTACATGCCCAACAGACCCACAATACACAATACACAATACATGCATACAAATGCACTCACGCACATGCATCATTCTTCCCTCACTATACACGCATATGCACGCATCATCTTTCCCACATGCTAACAGACCCATAGTACATGCATGCATCATTATTTCCAACATGCCTATATGGCTACACACATGCATGTATCTTTCTTCTTTTTTTCCTTTTTCTTTTTTTTTTTATTTGAACTTTTTTTTGTTATTGTTTGCTATTATATAGCCTTCATCGACTCATCTTCACTATACAAACATTTGACGATAAGAATGCAGAAAATGCTTTTTGATGCAGGAATTACCTTCACGTCCATAAGCTCATATTTTATCATGAATATATATGGATATAAAGGTAATTATATTATTGTAAAAAAAAATCAAAAACCGTTGGTTAGTGAATTACCAAGCATGAGTTGGAGTGGTTTAAAAACCGCTACTTAAAACCACCAAAATCGAAATGCTCATTACCGTTCACTTTCGCTACTGTAAAAACACCCTATAACCGCTACCCCCATAATTGGTAGAAGTGAAGGTCCAAACGTTTTCGTGTTAGAAGACCAACTTTAAAACTTCTCAAATTACGATAATACAGGAAAGATAGCTAAAGAAAAGGGTTAAAAAAAAGTTTCAATCAAACTCCAATACCCTAGGTGGTCATGCATGAGAAAAGAGGGAGCATGATGATGGTGGAAATGAATGGAAAGAAAATCAATTTCTTGATTTTTTTTTTCTTTGAAAAATTACAATTTTTATTGACTTTTTCTTTCCGACGTTTAGAAATGCCAAAAAAATTGAAAATGAAAGTGAATACTTTAAGGTGAAAAATTGATTCTTTGCTTGAATGGATAAAATTATTTTTTTTCCTAATTTTTTTTTCAATTGAGAATCACTTTCCTTTTATTCTCAATTTTTTTGACATCCAGTAATAATTTTTGTTTCTCAAATCATGTGATTCTGCGAACCAAACGAGAGAGGCCTAAAGGAATCATCCTCAAAAGACGGGAAGGGATTCCGGCCATGAAATCCATATATAAACAAAAAAAAAAAAGGAGAGGGGAATGATTGAGTAAAATGTTCTCCAATCTCCATTCCCTTCTTCCCCAGCTTCATGTCCCATATAAGACTATATCATACTCTCCTCTCTTTCCATTGTAAATTATTGTTATTTTATTAATAGAAATGGAAAGTTAGATTAAGCTAGTAGTTTTAGATAATAACTTCATAGTAATTTTCTAAAATTTTAAGCATCATAGGAAAAAAAAAAAATCTCTTTTTTTTTTTTCTTCTTCTTCTTCTTCTTTTTGAAATGTGATTGCGATTTGATTCTTCCTTGATTAAAATCAACTAGTTACTTTTCCTAAAAAAAGAATAAAAAAATAAACTAGTGTTTATAAATAAGCCATGGTTTTTCAGGATGCATCAAATGTAAATAAATTAGCAACAAAAATGTTGGAACAAATGAAGCGCAATATAAAAGTAGGCCCATCTACAAGTTATTTCTTCTAGTTGGGCTGACCAATCATCTTCTTTGGGCTTAACATGTAAGACTTTTTGGAGGGATAATTATCATATGGTCACTAGAGAGAAACAGAAATAGTGAAAGAGAGAGAGAGAGAGAGCTGAACCCCCTACACTCCAGCACTCAGTCAGTGTGTAGCGTGCTTCGACTCACTCCACTGACTAGATTGTCGTATCCAATGGCGAAATCAGAAATTCGAACTAAGGTGGACTGGATGTGAGCTGACAGGCCGGATCCCACTCAACCCATGATGTGGTTTCCGTCATTGGTTGTACCAACATTGCCGTTGACAATGACTTAACACAAGATAGAGTTTCGCCAATAATTAAAGCGTAAAATATTGAAACCACAAAATAAATGAAAGAAAAGTACGGTTGTGTTTTCCTTTTTTTTTTTTTTGAAATCATACACACACACACACAATTGGGAGGCTCGAAATCATACAGTTGTGTTTTCCTTTTTTATTACAACACACACATACATGTTCTTACGGTTGGAAGGTTCGAACCATGTCGGTTTTGTCTGGTGTCCGTGCTGCTTTCCACATGAGCTATAAGAGCTGGATACTACGATAGTGTTGAAGTATTGTATTTGTCCATGTTGAAGAAATAGAAATACGGTAAAGCTTACCTAGCTTAGGGAAATGGAAGTTTCATTAAAAAAAAATTTGAGACTATGTCTTATAACTATATATAACACACACACACACATTAGGGAAATGGAAGTTTCATTAAAAAAAATTTGAGAGACTATGTCTTTTATATATATAAAAATTTGAGAGACTATGTCTTTTATATATATATATATATATATATATATATATATATATATATATATATATATATATATATATATATATATATATATATATATATAGAGGTTATATATATATATATATATATATAGGTTTTCGCACTACGAAATTGATCATTATAGCCCTTATTGAAAAAAGATATAATTTTTTATATGTACTTCAAGATCAATGTTACACCTTGCTCAATAGATATAATACACTCCATGTGATTAGTAGTATGTAGCTACACATCCCCTATAATTTTGTAGGTTACTAGGTTTCCATTAATAACAATAGACATCATTCATCATTTTCATGATAGGTCCTATTTTAAGCCCAATTGAATCCTACTCCTGTGATATAAAATTATAAATCATGTTTAGATACTTTTCGTATACAATTCTCATCATTTAAATTAGGGACGGATGGATCCACGTGAAAAACCAATGGGAACTTGAAGAATTTATTTTATGCATTTTTTTATATATTTTGTCTAATGCGTACAAAAGAAAATTGACCGACCATGACTTTTTGACCTTTCCTCCCTCTCATTCTTCTTCTCCAGCTCCTCTAATAATGGAGAGTCATGGAGGAGTAGAGGTAAGCATTATTCTTTTTTTTTTTTTTTTACCGAAAATTGAATCGAAATGAAACAAATAAAAGATTTTTTTTTTGAAATCCCACGCACACACACAATTGGGGGACTCGAACCTTGCCGGTCCCTCCGGGTGTCCGCTCTAATACCACCAGGCTAGAGAGCTCGGACAACAAATAAAAGATTCGATTCGGTGTTTTAAAAAAAAGGTTCAAGTTTGGTTAAAAATATTCAAATTTCTTATTCGGCTTCGACTTTTTATTTCGATTTCGGTTTAAAATTGGAAAAACTAAATCAAACTTGTGAAATTATATAAATATTATTAACTCTATGCATATTTTGTGATTAAAAATATATATTTTTTGAAACAACAATTATATGCGTGTATTTTGAATTTTTTATTTTGACAATTTAGCAATTTGTCCAACTTTGTGCACAATTTTAAAATTCAACAAATATGTGGATAAAATTTATAAAATTTAATATAATATAACAACGATCACAAATTTGGGTCCAACCCATTAAACAATACAAATAGTCCAACCAAACAAACCGAATTGATTAATTGGTTCGATTTTGAATTTTTATAATTTTGATTTATTCGGTTTGACTACTTCGGTTGAAATCGAATAAACCGAATGCTCGCACTAAGGACCATGGCTTCCCTTTTATTCCTCTGTAATCACCATGAATTGAACTAAGAACCTCATATATGCAAACTTAATATTGTAACCACCACAGCATAAATCTTTTGTGTTAAATGAGTCCCATGAAACATACTAAGTCTATTTTTTATAATAAAAAAATAATATTAATATATTTATATTTAAAGTGATTATTTGTGTCCTCCTGATCCGTGGTCCTGGGCGGTCGTTCTGACTGTCCTTGGCCAGGACCGGCCCTGTTCGCATGTGGCACGAGGCACGAGATAATTTATTTTCTAGGTGGCAAGAATATATTCAAGAAAGACAATGAAGTAGAAAAGTCTTCTCCAATACAAAAGTCTTAAGATGCTTATTTTTTTCAACTTCAAAGACAACTTCTCATCTTCAATTTTTTTTTTTTTTGAATATTTTTTAATTCATAATTGATGATGTAGAAGTGAAGACATTGTCAAATGCCTTGTCGAGAACTAGACATCCAACTTCACAACGTTTTCTATAACTTTTGCCATGTCATGTCAGTTTCACAATTTATTTAACAATTATATTAGAGAGAAAATTAAATAAAAATTCATCATTTCTACTTGGCAACTTTTTTTTTTCCAAAATCGCAATATTTTTTTTGGAACTTCCCCACACACACATTTGGGAGACTTGAACCTTGTCGGCTCCTCCGGATATCCGTTCTAGATAGCTCGGACAAATTGGAATAGAGAGTTGGTGATGCTATCACTGCCATATATACACATGTATTAATTGGTAGCATGAAAGTCTCTTGTTTTTTTACAATTTCAAGACAGGTATTGATATCGTGATTCCTGAAATTAATGTCACAAAGCATTATTTTTTGAAGCAACATTATTGAAATATATTGAGGAGTTACAAAGTCAAAGAAAAACAATTTTTTTGTCCCTTGTTTTTCTCTGATGAAGGTTACAGATCACTTGACTGAAATCCATGTGGCATTCAATTCACTGCACTGTTTTCCTCCTCTGGGAAGTTGCAAGATTTTGACTAATTCTCACCTACCATTCATTGCTTTGTCCGAGTTCTTGGTGATACTTATTTACTGCAAATGGAGGTATTTACTATTTTTATTTCGGAAATTTTCATGTAAAGCATTAAAATTTTATAAAATTTCATATAGAGCATAATATTTCAAAGTATTTTATATGAAGCACAAGAACGCCCTTACGAAGGGCGTTCTTCTTTAAAAAATAATTTTTTCCCACTACTTCGTTAAACCAACAGCCTCCGTTAAAAAATATATATAAAAAATAATAAAAACGCCCTAACGAAGGGCGTTCTTGTTTAAAAATAATTTTTTCGGACCACCGAAAAGAACCCTGTTCTCCAGGTGGTTTGAAAAGTCAACAGAGAGAGCTGTACTGGGGCCCACACCCACGTGGCCAGTACCAGAGCTGACCGCCAGAGAAGCTGCAACGGTCGGCAGTGCAGCACGTGGCCCCATGCACAGGACCCCATGCTCGAGCGTCACCCCCGAGGCACCCTTCCGAGGAGCGGATGAACCATGAGGAAGATCCTTCGAAGAAGCCATTTGAGAGGTCGGTGAGAGGAGGTGAGGCGAGCTCGCCTGAGGGGTGGCCTGCAGGGAGTCCCCAGCCGCCTGACCTGTACCCCTGGGGGCGGGCCGGAGGGAGATGACCGGAATAGAAGAGGATGATACAGCCACCTGAGAAGATGACCGCGGTCCGGCGATGGGAAGAGTCTCCGACAATGGAGGAGCCGGAGAGGCCGACCCCGCCGGAGTAGACTTGGTCGGGATGTCAAGTCCCATGAGGGCCAGCTGAGCTTGAGACCAAGCATCCGTTAAAGAAAAAAAAAATATATAAAATAATGAAAACGCCCTTTGGAAGGGCGTTTTGTCAGTACTGTCAGACAAAAACGCCCTTCCTAAGGGCGTTTTCATTATTTTATATATATTTTTTTAACGGAGCCTGTTGGTTTAATGGAGTAGGGCGAAAAAATTATTTTTAAAAGAAGAACGCCCTTCGTAAGGGCGTTCTTGTGCTTCCAATAAAATACTTTGAAACATTTTGCTCTACATGAAATTTTATAAAATTTTAATGCTTTACATGAAAATTTTCGTTTTTATTTCATTCAGTACTGCTTGAGTTAGAAAATAACTCCACAAATGATATCTGACGTGTAATGTATGCAAAACTGATTGTTAGTAGTATACGTAACGATGATATGTAATAGTTAGTTGAGTCCAAAAAACTTGGTATTGACTTAGTTATGTGTTTGTCTGATTGCCTTCGAAAGACAAATTATTGAAGATTCAGTCTTTTGCCATTTCAAGATTTTAGTAGTCTCGGCTATGGGGTGTGCGGTTGGTTTATTCGATTTCAAAGAAATCGAAAGAGTAAAAAACAAATGAGCCAAAATTTTATAAACAAAATTGAAACTCAACTCCATTCGGTTTATTCAGTTAAATTATTTTATTTTTTAATTGGTCTAACTCAAAGTTAAAATTGTGGTTAAATTATATTAAAATTTTATAATTTGTATACATACTTTTATTTTATTTCAAAGTTGGATTCAAAATTAAACTAATTTTTAAATTATCAAAGTTGGACTTTAAAACACATACATAGAACTGTTGTTTTTAAAATATACACATTTGTAATCATAAAATATGCATAAAATTGACAATAATAATAATTATGTAACTTTTATTCAATTTTTAATTTTGAATCGCAATCAAATAATTTTCTCTAATATTTTTAAAATACAAATCGAACCGAATCTCTTACGGTCGAAAACCTAATAATGCTCACCTCTCAACCTTTTAAGAAATCATGATTTTATGGGTAAATGATCCAAAAAAAAAATCCTCGTTAGATACCAGACTTTTCCAAATTAAGACCTCTTAGTCATTTTTAGCAATTCGACCTCCTTATATTACAAATCCGTTCAATAAGTTCCTCCAGTCAAAATTGAAATTTGTAATCCCGAAAATGCTCCTGCCCTCCTCTCCCTCCCAGTGGCAGAGGCGACCCCCAGCCCCGCCTCCCCCCGTTGCCCCCCCTGCCCTCCCCCCCCCCCCCCCCCCCCCGCCCTCCCCTCACCGGCCCTCCCCCCGGCGGCGAGACTCCAGCCCCGTCCGTCCCCAGCGAGCCTCCCCCCTCCCTCCCCCCGCCGGCCCTCCCCCCGTTGGCGAGCCCCCAGCCCCGTCCGTTCCCCGCAAGCTTCCCCCCCGACCTCGCCAGCCCCGCACGGCCCTCCCCCGCACTCGCCGGCCCCCCGCGGCCCTCCTCCGCCCTTGTCCCGGCCCCACGCGGCCCTCCCCATGGCATCGCCGGCCACCCAGCCCCTCCCCTAACGACCGAGGAAGGAGGGAAGAGTCTTGTTAGCAATCACCCGAATAAAATGCGTATTATACGCGAATTTTTCCTTATCTTACATAAACGTATAATACTTACGTACGTTTGAAAAATTCTGACTTGTACGCGAATTTTAAGCCTGTGGAGTTTTAAACACGTACCGTACGAATTTTTAAAACATTCGGCCAAAAAAATTTGACTGAGAAACCCAACAGTTTTCACTTTCTTGCCTCTTGCTGTTATTAAATATTAAGACTGGCACAATTATCAAAAGAAAAGAAGAAAAAATCTCACTGCTGTAACAAAAAAAAAACTTAAGAATCTTTGCACATGTTGCTTGCAACAATCAAAGAAAAACCTTTCGGTTTTCCTTCATACTTTCACTTTCTTTTCTTTATATAATGTTTCCCAACCTCATCTTATTCTCACACCGAACCCTTGTTTATGAAGGAGTCTTATTCTCACACTGAACCCTTGTTTATGAAGGTGGGTGGGCCATATATATATGCCAAATTTTTAGTGCCGAATTTGTTCATATGAAATGTACTAAACACGAATTAAATCCAATCCGAATATTTTTCGTTAGGCGATTTTTTGAGCGAATTTTTTACCGTATTTTACTTATATTGTGCTGATTTATACTCGTACTTTTGTCGTCCCGAATTTTTTCCGTTTGCCGATTTGCTAACAGGGGGGAGGAATAAAATTGTCATGTGAGAATTTTTTGTAACAAAAAGTAACTAGTGAAAAATTTAAGAGCGTAGGATCTTTTTTTGCGAAAATGACCAAACTAGAAAGGTTTGTTTTTTTGTCATCTACCCTGATTTTATTGATAATCTAAAGAGACTTTGAAGAACCTAATTCCAGACGTAAAAATTGTGGAATAAACCTCGGCACCCAATATTCAAACTCAAATATTTTCACCCAGAAACAATTGCACAATTACATGATTGACCCTGACCACTCCATGGACGCAAGAACACAGACACATGGTTTATGTCCCTGGTGGACCTCCAAGTCAAGTTGCCCGCCAATTTCCCTTTGTCCAAAAACCAGAAAGAAGAAGAAGAAAAGAAAAGATGACAAAGTTCACTTCTCAACTTTCCTTTTCATTTCTTTTTCCGAGCAGAATGATTCTTTTGCTTTGATCAGAACTTTGTGCAGTCTACTCTTTTGTTGCAGTAATTACTTACAACAAAAGAACACTAAAAACTGTGTCAATGTTGCTGCAACACTAGTTACATACATGATTGGTCTGGAGTAAGTTAGGACAAGTTTTGGAGTTTGGACAACCCCCATCTGCTAGGACAATTCTCAAGTTCAGCATAATTCTACTAAAGGTAATCTCTCAGACTTTGATCCTACAAAAGGTCAGGATCACAGATGACTATTTGGACCAGCTAAAGATCAAGGGGCAACCGAAATTAACTTCATGATAGGACAACCCAATCCTTCGGACCGGCTCTGCTTACATATAACCAAAAGAATTTGATTTAGTTTTAGGGTCTCAAATATATATATATATATATATATATATAGGAATATTTTGTAAAACCTCCCCTAAATAATGGACTAATTTGCGAAATACCCCCTAAAGATCTCGAATTGGTAAAACCTCCTTTCCGTCAAGACGGTGTTTAATTTTGGGTGACGTGGCTATCCGTGTGTGGCTTTTCCCAGTCAGACGAAAATACCCCTGCGTACGTGGCTTTTCCCCCTCTCTCTCTCTCTAACGGTCATCTTCTTCCTCTCTTACTTTTCCTCTAACCTATTTATACCGATCATCTTCCTCATCTTTCACTTGATCCTCTTCCAGCGTACAACTTGTCTACCAAAGATCAGGTTCCTACAAGCATGGGGGTGTTTCTTCATCTCTAGAGAAGGAGGCAATTTCTGCCATTAAAGGAGGAAACACAAATTATTCTAATTACAGTAAGGAGGAAACACAAATTATTCTATTTACAGTAAGGAGAAAACACAAATTAAGCAGCAAGCGAAAAAGACAACCAAAGTCAGCCCAGCCAAGCTCAAAGCTGTTGGACATTTTTTATTTTGAAACTTAAACTCTCACACACATTCTTCTTCTTGTTGTTGTCGAACACGGCACTACTTTCCTCGTCCACCAGCGACACCGACTCCCTCTCCGCCTTCCGCGCCCTCGTCGACGCCCACGGCAACCTGGCCTCCAACTGGACCGGCCCCGACGCCTGCTCCTCGCGCTGGGTCGGCGTGGGCTGCTCCGGCGGGGCTCCATCGCGAGCGTGTCGAACGTGGCCGGGTGCTCGAAGGGGACGTGGCTCCAGGAGGAAGAAGGGGAAGGGGGATGGAGGAAGGGTAATTTGGAAATTTCATAAAATTTGGAAAACAGAGTTGTGGCCACGTATGCAACAATTGCCACGTCACCCAAAATTAAACACCGTCTTGACGGAAAGGAGGTTTTACCAATTCGAGATCTTTAGGGGGTATTTCGCAAATTAGCCCATTATTTAGGGGAGGTTTTACAAAATATCCCATATATATATATATATATATATATATATATATATATATATATATATATATATATTTTGAAGCAATGGGTACTTGTGGCATATATATATATATATATATATATATATATGACCTCTAGTCTAGTGGTTAAGAGAGATGCATGCGGTCCGAATGGTCAGGAGTATATATATATTTGGGTATCGTCTAAGTGAACAATGATTTCAAAATCCAAATCATAATATTCATATATATACGTGAGACCTTAAAACTAAATATCTCTTTTGATTTCTTCTCCATGCCTTAATATTTTAATCATACTCTAAACATGGTCTAGAAACATATCTATGAAAAAGATCAGCAGCTTCCACTATTTAAAAGCTACAACAGCAAGAAAATTCCTATTGACTTCTTTTACAAGCAATGAATGATTAATAAGCAATCAACAAATTAATTATCCCAAATATTGACTATATGGATCCATTTTATTTTTTTTATTTTCTCGTCGTGCTAATATTTTATTGTGGAGAAGAGGGGTGGCCCCATTTAAACTTGATGGCACTGCACCCTTATGTTCCCTTTGAACATCAACCGGTCCATATTATAAATCATTAAGTTTTAGTGAAGGGACCAGATATTAAAATTTTAGAATTTACATCAAAAATCTTCTATTTCTAGTTTAACTCATATGTTGTCAAATTTTCCGTTAGAAAAAAACCATGGATCGAGTTTGAATGTAATTTTATTAAATTTGTCAACAACGCAACTGTGCATCGTATATGCATACCATTAGCTAAAATCGTACGTGTACCACAAAATACAATAAGGGATTATAATTAAGACTATTTTTTTTTCAATTACTCCATATATGCAAAATTAATTAATTGAGCATTCTCGTGGGCCATGGCCTCTGTTTCCATGATAGCACTCTGTAACGTTCCCTTTCTTATAGGGGTGAGCATTATTCGGTTTTGGACCGAAAATCGAACCGAACCGAATAAAAAATTCGGTTCGATTTTGAAAAAATTCGATTCGATTTCGGTTTTGAAAATACTAAATTTTCTTATTCAGTTTCGGTCCAAAACCGAAAATCGAATAGAAAATTTAGTTTATGTATATATATATGTGTGTGTGTGTGTGTGTGTGTGTGTGTGTGTGTGTGTGTGTGTGTGTGTGTGTGTGTGTGTTAATTATAGGTATATACTAAATATATATATAGGTATATGTTATAGGTATATTTAGTTATCATATATATTAACAAAAAAAACACAAAAAATCCAAAAACCGAATAAACCGAAAACCGAACCGATTTAATTCGGTTCGGTTATTGACCAATTCGATTCGGTTTCGATTTTGCTTATTCGGTTTCGGTCCAATTCGATTTTTGCTTATTCGGTTCGGTTGGAACCGAATAAACCGAATGCTCACCCCTACTTTCTTAGCTTCTAAAATCAATTAAATAGTTTTAAATATAAAGAGTTTTATGTCCCAGGCCCAAATAAATTTCATATACATAACTGCCATCTATAATTCAACTTAAATTATTGTGCTTTTTCTCCTGAAGTATATAAAAGAGAATATCATGGAAGACAAAAATATTCATAAATTGCTTATTTCGTATATGCGCAAATAAATTACTCTAAAGTTTCATAAATTCAATGTTAGCTATATGATTGATGCGCGAGCTTCAGCTGAGGACCGTTTCAGGTGGATAGTGACATATTATACTTTTCAAGTGGATAGTGACATAATTATACAATTTGTTAATACTGCCTACATATTGGGGGGGAGAGGGGACGGATTAAACCGTAATTCCACGTATTCCTTCTTTATTGGTCAGACTCAAATAGCTGACGTTAGTAGGAGGTGCTGACATCGACGGTTACAATCCGACCAATGAAAAAAGATACGTGGCACCGCGGTCCTCTCTCGACCTTCAACATTTTTTTTTATCATTTGTCACAAATATACTCCAAAATTACATATACACAACAACAGTTACCGTCAAAGATTTTATCTTAGATGAGATTATTCGAGCTTATTTTTTTATGCATCTCAAAGGTTGGGTCTATTTGTTTGACAATCAGTCCTCATAGACAGACGGGATAAATTGCTCGCATAAATCGAAGACATGTGACAGTTTTCCATTGGTCCGAACGGGATCCCATTCGAAATCGTACCTCCTCTAATGTCATGTTCTAGTCCGAATAAATAGAAAACCGCCACATGTCTTCGGTTCATACGAGCGGTTTTCACATCGATCCGTATAGTAGTTCTTTGTTTGATGGCGAAAAAAAAAGAAAAGCAAATCTTTGTTTGATGGCGGAAAAAAGAAGCAGCAAAGTTTCTTTCCCTTTACAACAACAAAAAACTCTCCTATCACTTCACCACTCCTTTGGCCTCGACGGGAACCTTCTCATCGTTTTATATATATATATATATATATATATATATATATATATATATATATATTCAAGTAAATGTAAAAAAAAGTGTTATTATTGTATTCCCCACAATGTCCATGTCAAGACAGCTATTGCTGGACCCTCTCTTTCTCCTCTGCTAAAACTGGACTCGTTACTACTAGATGCTCTTCTTCACTTCCACCACATACTCACTTCCACTTCCATTCTCCCCACCACCAAAACAAGTTTCAAAAAACCCACCATTTTCCATAAAAATCCCTCCTTTTTCCCAAACAAAGCAATTTCCCGACCCTTCCTTCCACTCCCACACTGCTTCCTCTACTGCCCATCCTTTCCAAAAATCCGAGCTTTATTGTTCCAAGTGCGTAAAGACCCCATTTTTATCACACCATTGTTCCAAAGATCCAATCTTTATGCAGCGGCGATGTCCGGAATAAGCTCTCGGCTGCTCAACGACGAGCTCTCGAAGCGCACTGTCATATTCGGCCTCCACATGTGGGTCGTCGTCGGGATATGCGTCGGCGCCGCCTTCGTCCTCCTCCTCTTCCTCCTCTCCCTCTGGTTCGCCTCCAGGAGACCCACCAAGTCCTCCACCTCCTCCCACCACTCCCACTCCAACGGCGCCAACCCCATCATCCCGACCTTCTCCAAGGAGATCCAGGAAATCCCCTCCGACCCGAAGCCGACGCCGGAGCCAAGCCACTCCTGCCTCTCCGTCGAGCGCCAGGCCCTCCTCGTCCCCGGGGACGAGGAGGCCCCCACCGCGGCCGTCCTCAATAGGATCCACATCGAGATCGGCAAGGACCACAGGATCACCTACGGGAGCAGCGGCGGCGGCGGCGGAGGGGCCGGGTCGAGCGGAGAGTGCCGCTCGTCTGACCGAGGTGAGGCCGCGGCGCCCGAGGTCTCGCACTTGGGGTGGGGGCACTGGTACACCCTCAGGGAGCTTGAGGACGCCACCAACATGTTTGCCGACGAGAATGTGATTGGGGAGGGTGGGTACGGGATTGTGTACCATGGGGTTTTGGCCGACAATTCGCAGATTGCTGTCAAGAATTTGCTCAACAATAGGTTAACCCCTTTGCACATTTTGGACGTTCTTCAGTATTGTTGTTTCAAAATGTGAACTTGGTTAAGTTTTTAATTGGCTTCAGAATGCACAATGCAACGGAACATAATAATTCCTATAGTTACTAATTGACTGTTCCTTAGAATTTTGATTTCGGAAAAGTAGTTTCAGTTCAACTGGGGTGATCGAGAAAATGGTGCATGTTTAGCTGGTCTTGGTACATTGCTTGTTATTAAGTATTTTGTTGATATGTATGTTATCGTCTTTAGGGGCCAAGCCGAGAGGGAATTTAAGGTTGAAGTGGAAGCAATTGGGCGTGTCCGGCACAAGAACTTGGTGAGGTTACTTGGCTACTGCGCTGAAGGTGCCCATAGGTAAAATCCGCTTTCCCTTCTTAAATGTGTTTCCATTTCACATACATGCTAGCACACTGTCAGCATTGTTAGAATAGTTTGTGAACTTGAGAATCGCTTAGATGGTATTATTCAACAATCAAGTCCCTTGCAATGCACATTTAGGGTATTATTCAACAATCAAGTCCTGCAGGCTGCAGCAACTGTTTGGACTCCTGCAAATTGGTTACACGATAAGAATCTGCAGTCCGAAACAAATCGACGAACTAGTCACACATTTTTGACATGTACAAATGTGGATGGCCACTTAATTTTTGACAAACCAGATATTTAATGACCATGAAACGTCCAACCCAGTTATACACGTAGAAGACGAAAGTACTAATTACTGCTTATACAATGCCACCACTTCACTTTGAGAAGTAAATTTAATAGGACCAACAATAGGAACTGATATTGAAGGTTGAGCTACCAAAAATTGACTTGAGATCATTAATAGCCTCTCGAGACCTTGTGGCTACTACCTCGCGGCTTCTATCCCATGTCTCTCTGCCCATGAATATTTTTTAATTGGTGCTGTTAATTTCTGTTTTTTTATTGATTACCCATGCTTGTGCTATAAAATTGAGTACAACTATAACAAGGTTAACCTTTATTGTGCTGTTTTAGTGCTATGAACTTTGTGAAAGTTGTCTCTTCTTACTTTGACTACTTATCACCTCAATTAATTCGGATCCTGAGCTTGCAACTACTCGTTGGAGGTTCTTACTTATAATACCGTTCTGTTTCTCTTCAGGATGCTTGTTTATGAGTATGTAGACAATGGGAACTTGGAACAGTGGCTTCATGGTGATGTTGGACCTTCCAGCCCACTTACATGGGAAATCCGAATGAACATAATACTTGGAACAGCAAAAGGGTACTGTTTCATTTTTTATATACAACTTAAAAACTTCTTGTTTGCTTTCCTGGTTTGTTTCTTGAAATCAAAATAATCTGGATACAGGTTGACGTACTTACATGAGGGACTTGAGCCTAAGGTAGTTCATCGTGATGTGAAATCTAGCAATATATTGATCGATAAACAATGGAACTCTAAGGTTTCTGACTTTGGACTCGCCAAGCTCTTAGGTTCAGAGAGGAGCTACGTAACAACACGTGTAATGGGAACATTTGGGTTAGTGTGAATAATCCTGTTAATTTCTCTTCTCTTCTTTAATTTGTGCTGAATCTACATTGATTTTAAACGGGGAGTAATAATCCGCCTTCTTGTTTTGCTTGATAGTTATGTAGCTCCTGAATATGCAAGTACAGGTATGTTAAATGAGAGGAGTGATGTGTATAGTTTTGGTATCCTTATCATGGAGATAATTTCCGGGCGGAACCCTGTTGACTATAGCAGGCCACCAGGAGAGGTTGGTATTGAAGTTATTTGCAAATTTGTAAATCATTTCAGTAAGAAGAAATTTAAGATTGCACGAATTCTTTGCAGGTGAATTTAGTCGAATGGCTTAAGACAATGGTCAGCAACCGGAATTCCGAAGGTGTTTTGGATCCCAAGTTGCCTGAGAAGCCAACTTCAAGGGCTTTGAAAAGAGCCCTTTTGGTCGCACTCCGATGTGTCGACCCTGATTCACAGAAGAGACCAAAGATGGGACATGTGATCCATATGCTTGAAGTTGATGATTTTCCATATCGAGATGTAAGTCATATCAAAATTAATGCTCTAAATATTACCGGTTCTTATTTACTGCTTTATTGAGCTCCTCTTTAATATTTATTTTGATTCTTCTACTTCATACAAATTCGAGTCACAGATGTATCCATATTAAATATGCAATCCTGTTCCTGTTATATGTTGCACGGACACGCGAGATGGTGTCCGCATCTGTATCAATCCGTAACCATATTTGTGTTCATATATTGCAACATTGGTGGCTACTTTGTAGCTACCTGAAAATGTCTTTATCCCATGTCTTATTGTGTCGTTACCAGTATCCGTGCCCCTATCGTGCAACATAGGTTATTAATTATTTGCTTGTATTGGTCATATAAACAGCAATTGTGCTTTGAAGTCTTCAACAAGGGGAGAAGAACAATTTGTTCTACTTCAATATACTAATACCTAGTTCATAACATTTTGGTGTTATTCTGAGACTTTGTAGCTCTTGGAAATTAATGTTTCCCCTAGGTTAAGTTCTTGAGATAAAAACAATTTATGCCTTGGTGATTATGTTTTCCACCGGCAGAATTTCTTTTTTGGAAGCTATTGTATATTATGTGTTGGTTAATTTTCTACATACGAAAGGATTGGTTATATATAGATCATCATGATTATTCAATTATTTCATGATAATGGCGTTGGCTATGAAGCACGAGAAAGCTCTGTAAAAGAATTTACAAGTTTCAACAAGCAGCTGCCAAGCTATTTGAACCCTCTATAGTCTATGTTGGCGGAAATTTCCTATCTGAGGTAGCTATAAGCCATAGGGTCTTGCACTAAAACCTGGAAGGGCAGTTGGCTGCTAGGTAGACACCTTTTTGGTCTTGCTGTTTGCAGGTAAATCTATTGAATGTAAAGGTTTGTTACAAATTAACTTAAATGCTATCATCTCACTATGTTGCGTGGACACAGGAAAATGGTGTCTGTACCCTTATCGTGTCCGTACTCGTATGCTTATTTGTGAAAAATAGGTGATTAAACTGAACCTATTTGAAAATGCCCGTATCCGTGCCTGTGTTGTGTCCTTGTCTATGTCCGTACTCATGCAACATAGATCTCAATGCACTAAAAAAAGAGGTACAAACACTGTTAAACTTTTGAGTTTGAACCATCAACCAAGACTAATCCAGATTTCATTACCTTCCAATCTACATTCTCGAGCATCATCTTCTGCATTCTTGTCAAGGCTAAACTAGCTTAAGTGGATCACTTTTCTGATTAAATTAGTAAGTAACAGGGAAATAGAACACTAGCGTGCTGTTGAGATCTTCATTTTTTTACATTCATCCTTAGCTTGCTTCCTAACTAACAACTGGCAGGGCATAATTGTTTTCCATTTTAACTTTGCCCAATCATGACTTTATGGTTGTATTGTTCATTTCAGGACCGTCGAGCAACTAGAGATCCAACACGAACATACCGTGACAGTCCACTGAATAAAGCAAGAGGTTTAGAAAAGCCAGAGGCAGAGCCAAGTGACAGTAGCGCAAATGAAAGCAGTGATCCCGTTGATAGGCCTTCTAGGTGGAGAAAGCAACAGGAATGATCTTTCTGTGCACATTCTTTAGGCTAAGCTGCAAAATATCACAGCCCTATCTTTTGTATATTGCTTCCAAGTTTGCTATAAGTTTTGTAAAATTTGGATAATTTTCTTTAGTCTCATGGTATTTATCAAAAATCTTGATTAGTATTTCAAGATAATTTCTTATTTTCAGGAATTGTCTTGTGTGGTCTTTCCCTGAGTTGCTCATTCTCTTTTGCCAATGGTTAACTTGGATTGCAACTTATAACATACATAGTGAAATTACGGGATTAGAAGGTTCAGGGAGGTTTAGTTCAGTTATTAAAACTATATATTTAAGTGAGACAACCATGGAGAATTGTAACATGTACCTAGATCAGTTTAGGTCTTGAACAAAGAAGGGTGTTCTAGTTTTGAGCTGGTCCAATGACATGTTTTTTCATTCGTTATCAGTTCTGTATGCTCGAAAGGTTGCTTATGCAGTCTCTAAAATTGGTTGACAAAAACGTAGGAATCAATCAATTTGACTAATTTCGGAACATCAAGAACAAGTTGAGTACTTAATGTCTCTTATATTATCACAGTCAATTCTGATCCTGGAAACATGATTAGTTCTTTAGGTAGTGTAGTGCCCCGTCCCGCTCAGTCAATCGGAGGAATCGAAACGTCGACGGCGTTCGGACTTAGCCTTACAACGGCGACTCGAAGACATCTCGGTCAAGGCGACCGCTCGCTCAGGTGGGGTAGTTTCGGTGAACTTGCCTCATCTTTGCCTTCACATAATAAATCGTGTTTTCAACTTGCACAAGTAGGCTTAATAATAAAAGAGATGAATCCACATAGCTAAGGGAATAATCCCGATGGGTCAAAATGAGTTAGAACATGGAAAACGTCCCACGGTCGGCTTAGAGTTGGGCACGACGTGCTTTGAAAATGACACTCGGTCCTTCGTCCCGTGGCTTGGGAGAAGGGAAGTTGGTCTTCGACACAAAGTTATGAAATAGCCTAAGTCATAGGCGTCGCCTGCGTGAATGCTTGTTAAAGCATGCACGGTTCCGTCGAATTGTCCCGACACTTGAGTTGGCCTAAGTCATAGGCGTTGCCCACGTAAATGCTCGACAAAGCATGCACGTTTCCATAACGCAAGGCTTGGCATAGCCTTTGCTCGTCCCTTAAGTCAAGTTATAGGCTCGATTAAGTTAGGCAAAGTTATGCCGATCGACCTAAGTCATTTCTAGTGCTGTCCCGCTCTTTCTGCGGTTGTCAACTTAAATAATCCCACGATCCCACGGCCCGTCATATAAAGTATGACTTGGACGATAGCGCCGCGTAGAGCGGAAGTCGAGTTGAGGCACGATTGCACGATCCTAGAGTTTTTAAAGGCACGGGCCACGATTGATTAGTTGAGTTTTGGAAAGTGTCTAAATAAGTTGTTGTCTTGAGTTAAAAGAAAGGAAGAAAGAAAGAAATGCTCACGACTGGGTCGTTGAGGCAAGAAAGAACAATGCTCGCGACTACGGGTCGTCGAGGCAAGATCTCAGATGTGAGAAATGGCACTAAAAGAGAGGAATGGCACTAAAAGAGATGGTAACACCAGAAGTGAATGACTATGTGAGACGTCAGTTTGAGTCGGTCTTGCATGGTCATGGACAACTTGTCGACAAGGTAGAGTTTCCCCGAATCGGCAACCTGTGGCGCCACGGGACCGATTACGGCCTAAGGAAACATAAAGGCTCTGGGAGCCAAATAGCTGCGCCTGGGGCAAAGTATTCGGTGGACGCGGAATAGGGCTAGCTACCCAAAAAGGTCCATCCTGTACTCAGCTAAAAGGAGTCCACTATGGCTCTGGGAGTCAGTGACCAAATCATATAGATGAGTCGGCATAGCGGCAGATCCGCGGGTATGCCTTTGGATTGGGTTGAGTTGTCGAAGGTGTATACAAGCTAGAATACAAGTATTGGACTTAAAGAATGGCTACAACATAGGCGACGTGCTTCGGCACGAGATGTGGCATTGAGTCTTGAGTTGTCGGCATATAGTTGCATAAGTTGGTTGAGTTGTTTGAGTGTAAGTCGGGAAACCGCCGCAAGGCAAAGTCAGTCGTGTGACACTAAACCCACAAGTCTTGATTGGGTCGGTTGGCGATCAAAGTAACAAAGGGGCCGCGAGGCGGCGATATGGTTGAGTCGCACTGAGTTGCGAGGCACGGCACAAAGGAGTTATAGCACGGTCGTAAGGAAATTGGGTACTACCGCGTAGTTGCGTCTCTGATTCTGGCCGAAAGGCAAGCACGACCTGATAGGTTAACGTTGTGGCATGAGAAGTGGTCTAGAGGCAAAGTATGAGTAACGTTGACATTGCAAGCACGGGATGGTTTTGACACACAAGTTGCGCCAAGGCGTCGGTCCTAAAACTGAACCTAAGGCAAGAGTAGAAAGACAATCAAAAAGGGATTTAAGCTGCACAAAGTAAATGAACGTGTAGGTTTTGTATGGGTGGGCGAGAAGCTCACTCCACCAGTACAGTTGAGTACTGACACCCACACAGTGTTCATGTGCAGGCACATGTAGAAGCTCGTGGCGCGGAGTCCGCTTGGATGCGTCGAGGCACAGGAGTTCCTTGGCGATTCGAAGCGTGCGGCCGCATGGATTGAAGACTTATACAGGACATAATGTATGGACATCGCCTTCCGAAGCTTCCGCTGGATTGACAAATATTGAGAGACGAGAGAGAGAGAGAGAGAGAGAGAGCAGAGGGAACTTGTAATGAGAGAAAAGTGAGCTTGAGAGACTTGTAACATTGGCCTTGCGCCCCATTGTAATCTTTGTTTCAATATCAATAAAGATCATCTTTTGAGAAATTTGTGTTTGTTCTAAAATCTGCTGCTATTGTTTAACGTCTCTGCTTGGGACTTCTGTGTGACGACCCCGTCGCAGCCGCTGAAATCGGCCGTTATGGAACCCGCCTTGCACGAGCACAATCTAGGCTCGTGCGGCATCACGCCTTAACGAGGACGATCGCTCCTACGGGAGCGGGGCGTGACATAGTGGTATCAAAGTACGGCTTTACGTCCTTGGACCGTCGATTGAATTCTTTAACTCGTTGTTTCCGCAAACTCTGTTGCTTCCGTAAGTTGATATCATTGGTGCGCTCTCTCTCAATTGTCCCATGGGATGTCCATACAATAAGTCTATCTATTTTGCAAAACATAGAAGAACAGTTTTTGACAACAAAACAAAAAGATGGTTTGCGTAAGCACGGTTGGCTAAGTCGGGCTGGGCATATACACCAAAGTTGCGTCGACCTTAGAAAAGTCGAGTGCGGGAATTGAATTGTGTCGGACGAGAATGAGTTGAACTCGATTGAGTAAAGCGTGATGACTATCGACAGGGGTACTATCGAGCGACAATAACGTCGGTGCGATATAGACGAGCGTGCTTGGATTTCGAGGAACGATTTGGACAAAAAAATTGAAGAAGTAGATTGTGAATCAAATGTTAAGTTGAGGATTTGTTGAATGACTTCATCCTTGAGTGGTGTATGCGATAGGCTCAGGGATGTCGAACGATGCGAATTGAGGAAAATACGTTGGTCGATGACTTAAGATTAACGGATGAACGATACTCGAAATTAGTCTGAGGGAAATTGATGATTATAAATGTAGAGGAGATTATCCAGTCGGACGATAGCACCATTCGCACGACTCAGAATTTGGTTGCAAAGGAAGATCGTCAGGTTACGCATATCGTCGATGGTATTGAGGCGTATTAAAGATCGATATGCGATAACTCGGGGGCACTCCAACTCGTCGAGTGATGATCGTGCAGTGTTATCGTTCGGTCGGATGTGATGCCTAGGATTTTGATTAAGATGGATGTTGGATGAAAATGAAAGTGTCTTGATGGTTACGCGGATAATCACAACGTCAACATTCTTGTCTTGCGCGAGCGCAACTCTAGCCTCGCACATGCGTTGCGTCGGGTTTGAGGCGATCGTTCCGCGTGAGCGCAGACATGGTGATTCATGTCGCGGGAATGATCGAACTCGGAGTCAGGACGCGGCAACTACGATTGTCTTGACTTGTCGGTTTGATGCAAAGGAGAATTCGAGGATGACTTGTGATCAATGAATGAAATGAACTTGAGGATTGAGTAGGTCCAATCCACGCATTGAGAATGAATTAGTCTAGACGTAAAACAAGAGTTACATCCCGATGAGAATGACTATCTCACGGGAGCGTGCATGGTGATTCATGTCCATCGCGGATAATCTGACTCGCGTGAGATCGGGGCGCAACATGTTGTTAAGCTAGACGACCTTGTGATCGATTTCGTGAATTGGAATAGATGACTTCGGAAATGTGAAATGTGGATTATGGTTTAGCGGTGAATTACGTAGTAGTGTGCTTGACTTGGAAGGGTTTGATAGGCAGATTATGTCGAACGTGTTCGAAGAGATAGACCATGCAAGATGGCTTGTTGAACGGGCGATATTGATACGTCGGAGAATTTGGTTGAACGTGAGTTGTAGGATGGCTTTGCTAGATGACTCAGGCCCCGTGCGGCGAATATTGGGATGTGCGTAGGGATTCGATGCTCGATGTTTAGAAATCGGAGTGATGCGAGCTTGGGTAGGAAATCCCGTACTATCAACTTGGTTTGACCTTAGGATGGGGGTCAGTGTTGATATTGTTGTTTGGGAACTATGATTTCAATACTGACGAATGACTTTAGCCAAAAGATATAGCCTAGCGATTAGGAAGACGACCCGGCGAAAAGCGATAGGAGTTATGGTGGCACCACTCGTGAGCTCGGTTGAGATGCATGTATATCAGGGACGCTTGAATACGTGCACGATCCGACTCGAGTGGTGATGGCGGATTCTCTATCACAAGGCTTGGCTAAAATGCATATATTTTGGGGACGCCTGGAATATGTGCACGATCCAACCAAGTGATAAGTTGAATCAAGTGAGACTTGAGGAATGGAAAGTGTTGAGGATTTCGAAATAGAGATTCGAAGAAAAGATTGAGGGTAGTGCGAGCGTGGCTCGGATTGAGGAAACGCATAGGCGTAGTGTATGCGAGAGTTCCTGAATGTTGAGTAAGGTGATAAGTCAATAAGTAAGTACTCAGTAAGTCTCGAGGACGAGACTTGTTCTGAGTGGTGTATGTTGTAGTGCCCCGTCCCGCTCAGTCAATCGGAGGAATCGAAACGCCGACGGCGTTCGGACTTAGCCTTACAACGGCGACTCGAAGACATCTCGGTCAAGGCGACCGCTCGCTCAGGTGGGGTAGTTTCGGTGAACTTGCCTCATCTTTGCCTTCACATAATAAATCGTGTTTTCAACTTGCACAAGTAGGCTTAATAATAAAAGAGATGAATCCACATAGCTAAGGAAATAATCCCGATGGGTCAAAATGAGTTAGAACATGGAAAACGTCCCACGGTCGGCTTAGAGTTGGGCACGGCGTGCTTTGAAAATGACACTCGGTCCTTCGTCCCGTGGCTTGGGAGAAGGGAAGTTGGTCTTCGACACAAAGTTATGAAATAGCCTAAGTCATAGGCGTCGCCTGCGTGAATGCTTGTTAAAGCATGCACGGTTCCGTCGAATTGTCCCGACACTTGAGTTGGCCTAAGTCATAGGCGTTGCCCATGTAAATGCTCGACAAAGCATGCACATTTCCATAACGCAAGGCTTGGCATAGCCTTTGCTCGTCCCTTAAGTCAAGTTATAGGCTCGATTAAGTTAGGCAAAGTTATGCCGATCGACCTAAGTCATTTCTAGTGCTGTCCCGCTCTTTCTGCGGTTGTCAACTTAAATAGTCCCACGATCCCACGGCCCGTCATATAAAGTATGACTTGGGCGATAGCGCCGCGTAGAGCGGAAGTCGAGTTGAGGCACGATTGCACGATCCTAGAGTTTTTAAAGGCACGGGCCACGATTGATTAGTTGAGTTTTGGAAAGTGTCTAAATAAGTTGTTGTCTTGAGTTAAAAGAAAGGAAGAAAGAAAGAAATGCTCACGACTGGGTCGTTGAGGCAAGAAAGAACAATGCTCGCGACTACGGGTCGTCGAGGCAAGATCTCAGATGTGAGAAATGGCACTAAAAGAGAGGAATGGCACTAAAAGAGATGGTAACACCAGAAGTGAATGACTATGTGAGACGTCAGTTTGAGTCGGTCTTGCATGGTCATGGACAACTTGTCGACAAGGTAGAGTTTCCCCGAATCGGCAACCTGTGGCGCCACGGGACCGATTACGGCCTAAGGAAACATAAAGGCTCTGGGAGCCAAATAGCTGCGCCTGGGGCAAAGTATTCGGTGGACGCGGAATAGGGCTAGCTACCCAAAAAGGTCCATCCTGTACTCAGCTAAAAGGAGTCCACTATGGCTCTGGGAGTCAGTGACCAAATCATATAGATGAGTCGGCATAGCGGCAGATCCGCGGGTATGCCTTTGGATTGGGTTGAGTTGTCGAAGGTGTATACAAGCTAGAATACAAGTATTGGACTTAAAAAATGGCTACAACATAGGCGACGTGCTTCGGCACGAGATGTGGCATTGAGTCTTGAGTTGTCGGCATATAGTTGCATAAGTTGGTTGAGTTGTTTGAGTGTAAGTCGGAAAACCGCCGCAAGGCAAAGTCAGTCATGTGACACTAAACCCACAAGTCTTGATTGGGTCGGTTGGCGATCAAAGTAACAAAGGGGCCGCGAGGCGGCGATATGGTTGAGTCGCACTGAGTTGCGAGGCACGGCACAAAGGAGTTATAGCACGGTCGTAAGGAAATTGGGTACCACCGCGTAGTTGCGTCTCTGATTCTGGCCGAAAGGCAAGCACGACCTGATAGGTTAACGTTGTGGCACGAGAAGTGGTCTAGAGGCAAAGTATGAGTAACGTTGACATTGCAAGCACGGGATGGTTTTGACACACAAGTTGCGCCAAGGCGTCGGTCCTAAAACTGAACCTAAGGCAAGAGTAGAAAGACAATCAAAAAGGGATTTAAGCTGCACAAAGTAAATGAACGTGTAGGTTTTGTATGGGTGGGCGAGAAGCTCACTCCACCAGTACAGTTGAGTACTGACACCCACACAGTGTTCATGTGCAGGCACAGGTAGAAGCTCGTGGCGCGGAGTCCGCTTGGATGCGTCGAGGCACAGGAGTTCCTTGGCGATTCGAAGCGTGCGGCCGCATGGATTGAAGACTTATACAGGACATAATGTATGGACATCGCCTTCCGAAGCTTCCGCTGGATTGACAAATATTGAGAGACGAGAGAGAGAGAGAGAGCAGAGGGAACTTGTAATGAGAGAAAAGTGAGCTTGAGAGACTTGTAACATTGACCTTGCGCCCCATTGTAATCTTTGTTTCAATATCAATAAAGATCATCTTTTGAGAAATTTGTGTTTGTTCTTAAATCTGCTGCTATTGTTTAACGTCTCTGCTTGGGACTTCTGTGTGATGACCCCGTCGCAGCCGCTGAAATCGGCCGTTATGGAACCCGCCTTGCACGAGCACAATCTAGGCTCGTGCGGCATCACGCCTTAGCGAGGACGATCGCTCCTACGGGAGCGGGGCGTGACAGGTAGTCAGCAAGAATATAAACTTTCCAGATCTCTATGAAATAAAATCTTATAGAACAAAAACTAGGTCGTGCCTGCAATACTAGAGGAGATGATCCTCCACATAGGTCATAGCATAACAGAATGAACAAACAACCAAGCAGTTCGAGATAAAGGCTTCATTGTGCAGACAAATTGTGGTGAGTTCAGCTATCAACAAAGCTTCTCAAAGCAAATATAGAAATAATCTCAGTATTGATGTTCAAAAAGTTATTTCACAGATTTAAGATTTCCGCTATGGTAACATTAGAAGAGGAGCCTAAACAGGTCAAGACCAAGTTCAACCATATTACTTCAGGTTTGTTGTCTGAGAAAACAAGCACAAACATAATAGGAAAAATCTTCATTTCCACATAGTAAGTTGCAGCAAGTTTCTTCTATAATAAACTTGATTATAGAAGAATTACATTCAATTCAACAAAACAAAAGCTTGATTTCACTGAAACCAACGCATGCTAGCTAGGATACGACTTAGTATATGGGAGATAAAGTTCCACAAGAGTGAGTAGGCAAAAGCAAAAGGAAGAGAAGCACTCTTCTCTTGCAAATATTGTGCTTTTCTGAAAACGAGTGAACAAAGAGCTCCAAGTTGGCACCACATAGTTCTATCCATTACCTGCATAACACGAGAGCATATATTTAATACAGATTGTGTCAAAATTTAATAAATAGACAGGCTATTGGAGCATGTTAAATTGACGACTAGCATATATTTAATACAGATTGTGTCAAAATTTAATAAATAGACAGGCTATTGGAGCATGTTAAATTGACGACTAGCAATGCAATGTAGGGAACAGGGGTGATCCCTTGCAAAAACAAAAACCAGTTTCAAAGAATGTTCACTGCTTTTATACTAATGCAAACAAAGTAACTCATACGTATGTAAATACGCTGCACATTATATTCAACAAGAGTTACAAAGGGAAAATAAGCCTATTTTGTCCTAGTTTGGCTTGGCTACTACAAGATGCATTCTACACGAAAATAAGAGTTACGGAGGGAAATAAGCCTATTTAATCCCTAGTTTTGGCTTGTACAAGAGGCACATTGTATCTTCTGTGAAAGTAATGCAAAGAAATCATAGTTCTCGTATCTCCAACCTTACTCCTCATCTTAACATTCCTCTCACTATTTCATGATTAAGAAGATCATAAAGTAAATACATTTAGAACTAAAACTGAATCTATATATATAGTTACTGATAATTTTCCACATCATGACCACTTCCTGTGTCCTGTGTAGGTAAGTGATTCCCCAACACTAACTTTCATTTTTTTCGTTCTAGAATATAGCATACAACTTCTAAGATCTATATGAAGCGCTTGGATAAAGATTCATATAGCCAGACCCTAATATTTCAACTTTGAAGAAGACGATACTGAGAGGTGATTGTGACAAGGTGGTGTAGTTGTTTAGAATTAAGAACATGATATACACAGTGCGCTAAAGTAAAAATATTGCTTTGTGCATGTACTCAGCTGGCATCAGATTGATCGAACATCATCTTGTAGACATTAGTTGGACACTTATCATAGTAGTACTACTAAACTAAATCAGTTACCAATCTTAGCATGCTACACAAAATTAAGAAAAGCGTCAACCTTAAAAAAATTCATTACATCGTTACCAGAAGGGTTTCACACTGATTAGCCATTTAATGCATAGATTTGAAACTTCAAATTGTTTTAGTAGTTCTGTAAGAAACAAAGATCCTATTATTGGTGATAAACTGTGTACTTTTCTATGAACATCAACTTCCTCTACAGATACTTGACAGAAGTACGCTATTTAGATTCATAGCCTCGAGACACATATGACATTTTCCTACTTTCACTTTCTCCATAACTACTTGACAGAAGCATGCTATTTAGATTTGTACCCTCAAGACATACATTATTACGTTGAGCCAAAGTATCTCCGTATCACTTTCCTACTGGGCACTTTCCCCTCATGAACCACTCTTGTTTAAGGAGTAAATCATGTAACAATCCACATAAATATGTAAATGATTAAAAAAAATTATTGCAATGAAGACAAGCTACCTGTTAATGTCATTGCGACATTATTGTCCCACATATGCTACTAGAGCCCTATCAACCACTAGAATAACCACTTGCTCTGATTATGTAAACCTGTAGTAACAAATGTAAAAAGTGTATGTAAGTGCATACTTCCAACGAATACCTAAAGCCTGCTTAGGACAGATTAATGTAAATAATGTATTTGAGTTACATCACAAAGAAAATGCAAAAACCAAGAATTATGCGTTGAACGTAGATTTTCAGTACGTAGATAACGGTTTCATTTTGCCAAATGCTTCCAAGTAGTTCGAATTCGAGTTTTTCTCTAAAATTAATATAATTGGTAAGTAACAGTAAATGGATCACATTTGCACCTTGAATACAGTAGGCTGGACCAACTCGAAAACCAAAGCATCTCCATCAACCAATTCATGAGCAATAGAAAAGCCTCTCCACCCAGCACTTAACCCTCTCTTCTGGGCAAGGTAATTTGTTTCAGATTCATTGTCATCTTCATCTATTAAAGTGATTATTGTATCGCGCTTTGGCAGGTACTTGTTGGAAAATTGTGTAGGAAGTCCCTGTTCAAGGTTTTTTAACAAAATTAATGCAACACCATATATTTATTTATACCGGTGAAAAGAAAAGATAAAAAAAAAATCTTTCCGGCTACTTACAAGCCAAAATCCTCCAGTAGTGTGGGACTGGAGCATAGGCTTGACAAAAGAAGGAAACTTGGCTCCGAGCGATGATTCAAGTTCTTCTGCTTTGGTTTGAGCGTATTCCCTCGCTTCATCAGAAGCATACACTCTACCTGACAAATCTCTCCGCTGCTTAAACACTCTAACATATCAAAAGGATAACCATTAGAGAAGCTTCAACCTTGTAGGTGATAAATGGTAATGTTTAGGTAACAATATGTATTTACCAACCTTCTCGGTAGCAGTAGAGCTTCAGGAAACACCTATCAAATATCACATATATTGTGAGGACAAGAGTTCGTGTTAAACATTTCTTGCATATTCTTAAAGAGCAATATAGGATGTAACAATGCACACATGTACACATCATTTACGTTGTCTACATAATAATTTATTCTATATATAAATAAACATTAGACTCTGAATAAATCAAATATAATTGATATTTTCCAAAACCTAAATTATAGATAATATTGAGTTGAACTTTCCTTGAACACCAATTTTTTATTTTATCATTAACAATAACGGGTTTTACAAATCCAAATGAACCATCTAACTAGATATGATTGCAAGATGATGATAAACCCAACTTAATTTGTATCCCAAAACCGCATCAATCCACTTGAATAAGATATTTTCCAAAACTCAGCTAAATAACCAATGTTTCCCCAAAAATGAACCCCTTTTTCTCATACAAGAATAAGATGATGTTTGTGAGAATTCCCAAAGACCAAGTAAGCACATAGTTACATATCCAATACCTTTTATGATTGAGTAATTTAAAGATCTAATCTGAACGGCAAAAAAAAAAAAAAAAATCCTAACAATTTCGGGAAACATGGAGGGATACTTAAGAGCGGGGATCTAGATCCCTCCTCTTGTGATCATCATCATGTATTCCAAAACAAAAACAACACAACTAATTATAGAAAAAGAACCAAGACCCTAAGCAAGGTACAAAATTGCAACCGATAAATTGGACCCCAAAATATTTGGCTCGTCGTCTCCAGTAGTCCTCTGTAGGGCTGAGAAAATCATGTTCCACGTAGAACACTTATAATAAATGAGGAGAGAGAAGAGAGAGAGAGAGAGAGAGAGTGAGAGAGAGAGAGAGTGAGAGAGAGAGAGAGAGGGATACTTCTTTGTATGTCTGCTCTGGGAGATTGGCTATGCGAGTCGACCTGCGAGCGACCACAAACTCTTCCTGAGGAGCCTTTCTCTTCACCTGCTTCGCCTGCAAGTTCCAATACAAGCAAGTTTTAGAGAGAATATTAGCTATTGGAATAGAGAGAGAGAGAGAGAGAGAGAGAGAGAAAGTGAGTTTGTTACGGGAGAGGATTTGGGAGTGGTGGATGCACGGAGAGCAGCGGAGAGGTGGCCGAGGTTGAGCTGCTCGAGCCTCTTCTTGTTCTCCTCCAGCTTCTTCCGTCGAACTTCCTCGTAGTCCGCCATTGATGTCGAGAGAGGGAGGGAGAGTATTTGAACGTTTGAATGTTTGAAAAAGTGTGACGATGCCTGCCGAATATGAAGACAATGGCATTGATTGAGATCTGAATTTGAATTCAAAATAGTTGGGACATTTTTTTATTTGGTAGAATTTGTCTTTACTTGGTAAGTAACCCATTAACGCCTGTTTGGTTCGGGGAATGGAACCGAAAGGAAATTAATTCGTGGCATTTCTTTTTCTTTGAAAAAGGCAAATTATATGGACACAATCAAAACTGATCGGACTATCCCATTGTGGCAGTCCTAGGACTGCCCACTGTCAGAAAAATGGGCAGTCTTTGTTAGATCCTGGCAGTCCTTGTTAGCAACTGGACAGTCCAGTCTACAGACTGGACTGTCTGGACTGCCAGAAAAATTGAAAAAATAGGCTAGTCCCGATCACTTTTGGCTGTGCCCATATAATTAGCCTTGAAAAATTACAACTCTATTGATTTTCCTTTCAGATGTTTGAAAATGCAATTTGGAAAGAAAATTGAATACTTCAATATGAAAAATGATTCTTGCTTGAATGTAATCACTTTCATTTTCCAACCATTCCACGAACTAAAACAGAAACTAAGTTTTTTTTTTATTGAATTTTATTTAAGTTATTCAAATTTAAATAGTTATAGGTTTATTTAGAGGATTTTTTAGTTGCACCACACTTTATTTACCCAGAACCAATTGTACCATAACGCAAAAAAAAAATCCATTAACAGTTAACTCCTTTTACTAATTTTTTGTTATATACCAAAATACCCCGTTCTTTTCCTCGTCCAACCTTCATTGTCTCCCTTCCCCGCCGCGCGCCTCCGCTCCCCCCACTATGGTGGGCACCCGAATCCCCACCACTCCCCCCCCCCCCCCCAACTCTTTTTCCGACAACTCCCTCTCTTTCTTCGGCGTTGGCAGCACTACAACGACGACGGGACCAGTAGCCGACGATAGGGCGCGTGGCGTGGAGGGAGTAGGCGACGAGGGTGCACGATTGACAGCCGGGGTGGAGGGGGGGTGCGTTCACGCGCCCGCTGTCGCGCTCGCATTCCCCCGCGCTGTCCGTCACGCCCTCTACCGCACTCAAAATTTTATCAAAGTTTTTCTTAATAACCACAAACTTTGAGAACTTTACAAAAATAAATATAAAATAAAAGCATCAAAAGTAAAGCAAATCCCAAACTATACCTGTCAAGTGGGCCGGGTCAACTTAGTTTAGCACGAGTCTGATCCGAAAATTTATCCCATGTGCTAGCTCGACCCAATTCCTCATGGGCCCGATCTGGTCCGACCCAATATAGTGGGTTGTGTTGGGTCACACATACTTACCCATAAAGATAGGGTCAGCATGGAGCCCAGTCCCAACCCGGCCTAACCTGGAGCCCATGCCCGACCCGTCGTCCATTCGGGCCAAACCTGGAGCCCATCCGTGGTCAATTTCGGTCCGGCCAATCTTCCCCAAACGGTAAATTCCATGTATGCCACATTCCAATGACAATGAGTCATTACAAAGAAAATTAAGTGCTGCATGCAAATTGCTTTAATTAGGTTCATCTCCAAACGATCAAGTCCACCCCCATCCGTGATGCATGCACTAAATTTTAATTAGGTTCATTAGAAGGAAAAAAAAGGGACAGTACATTAAGTTGGCAATTTGACAATGAATGAGTCGTCAACTCTTTTATTAGGGGTGCAACTCGGGCGGGTTGGGTCGAGCTTGAGGTCAACTCGAGTCCAATCTGATGAATCATAAGCCTAGCCCGAACCCGAGCCCGGCCCGACCTCGGGTTCCACATATGAAGCCCAAGACCGAGCCCGGAGGATCGGGTTGAACTCGGGTTGGGTCGGGTACATCGAGTTTATCGGATTCTAATATAATATTTGAAATAATTTTAAACAAAAGTAATATTAGACACATAATTAAATAACAATCAAGTCTTGATCATTACAAAATACAAACTGAAATAAGATTTAGGATAAGGAGTTAAAGAGTGTGAGTGGAGAAATTTAGGATTTAAACTTTTTATTTAAAAAGTTTATATATATATATATATATATATATATATATATATATATATATATATATATATATATATATATATATATATATATATAAGTCGGGTTTCGGGTTCTTCGGGTAACCCGACACATGAACCCGAGCCCAACCCGATTTTTGACCGGGTTCAAATATTTTAATCCAAATCCGAGTATCTTCAACCATAATCCAAACCATTAACGGGTTTACCCGATCGGGCTTGGGTTTGGCCTGCCCGAATTGCACCCCTATCTCTTTATTGTGTTTCTAAAATCGAGCAATC
The DNA here is from genome assembly GCA_029216955.1 of Iris pallida. Taxonomy (NCBI): domain Eukaryota; kingdom Viridiplantae; phylum Streptophyta; class Magnoliopsida; order Asparagales; family Iridaceae; genus Iris; species Iris pallida. The sequence goes on from JANAVB010021597.1 coordinate 316,570, forward strand.
TCAACTTCATTTTAATAAGTCCACTCGGCCCACGACCCCCGACCCAGTCCAACCCAGACACATACCAGTCCTGCCCGAAGCCCACCATGTCTTGTGCCGCATGTCGAGGTGGGCTGGGCCGGCTTGTTACAGACCATGAGCCTTACGAGCCCATGCCTGGCCCGGCCCATCCAAATTCGTGCCGGGCTGGCCCGACCGGACCACTTGAGAGGGCTGGCCAAACTGGGTTGACGTATACAATCTTAGACCTGAGCCGGGCCGGCTTGTTACGGACCATGAGCCTTACGAGCCAAGGCCTGGCCCGGCCCATCCAAATTCGTGCCGGGCTGGCCCGGCCGGACCACTTGAGAGGTCAATCCCAAACCCAGCCTCACAGGACTGCTTTTCCCAACAAGAAGCAGAAGCTGCTGTGATAAGCCATCAGCCATAAGCCGCTTAACCCAGGCCTCAATGGGCCGGATCTAACTGAGTTGAACGAACCTATATAAACTGTCTCTCCCTCCAGCTATAGGGTTTTTGTTCCTCATCTCTCCGCCACCTCCAATTTCCGGCGATCGAATTGCCTACAGATCTCTCTCAACTCCTTCAACCCAACCATGGTAACAACAATAAGTAGAGGAATCAAAGAATTAGGGTTTCAATCATCATCCCCAAATTAGTTATTAATCAAAATGCTCTTCTTTTCCTTTCTCTTTCCAGATCATTCCGAAGAAGAACCGCCATGAAATCTGCAAGTACCTCTTCCAAGGTTCGTCCTCCTTAACTCTACGGTCAGGGTCAGGTTCTCTCTCCGCCGAACCGGAGCCGTGTCCTTGTCGCGTTGCGTCCTCTCGGACACGACACGCACACCCACACTCCAAAGTGCACTAAGACACGACACAGACGAAACCCTAATTTTGGACCTTGTTAGCAACTCGGCAAACGGGAAAAATTAGGGACGGCAAAAGTACGAGTATAAATCGGCTCACTACAAACGAAATACGAAATTCGGTCAAATCTTTCAAAAATAAAAATATCGAGATTATAAACTTCACATTCTTAAATATGTTGCCAAATTTGGTTAATTAAACAAGTCCTCACCACGTTTTGTGCCACATTTTTCAAATAATTTATACGAAACACGTTTAAAATTTGCCATGCCTAAAATTTACGAAAGATACTGAAAAATTTGCGTATAATATGAGTGTATAATACGTGTTTATTCGGATGATTGCTAACAAGGATTTTGGACCTACAAACTATTTGTTTTTATGTAGAGGGAGTGTTGTTTGCGAAGAAGGACTTCAACGTGGCGAAGCACCCGCTCGTCGACGTGCCGAACCTGCAGGTGATCAAGCTGATGCAGAGCTTCAAGTCCAAGGAGTACGTGAGGGAGACCTTCGCCTGGGAGCACTACTACTGGTACCTAACCAACGACGGGATCGAGCACCTGAGGACCTACCTCAACCTCCCGTCGGAGATCGTCCCGGCGACGCTCAAGAAGTCCGCCAGGCCCCCGTCGAGGCCCTTCGGCTCCGGTCCCCCTGGCGACCGCCCTAGGTGAATTCCTCTATCTTTGAATCTCTCGACCTGTCTCGGATTGTTGTCTATTGCTTATATGCAAATATTTTTACAGTCTTGAACATGTACAGTGGCTTTGTTTTATTTTCTGACATTAATGTATATTCAATTGTGAGTCTCTACGGGATTGGTACGAATTATATGCTAACGGACTGTGAGGTTATAACAGGATTTTTGACATTGATGGCTGGTTTATCTTATCTTTCATTGTGTTGAGTCTCATCCATCTTAACATTTTCATTGCTGCTATGCCCATTTTTTTAACATGTTTCTTAATTGTCCGCCATTCTCGAATCTCGATCCATATAGCTTGGATGGTCTTATAGTTTTATAGAATTTTTCTTTTCGACTTCAAAGGTATCCTACGGTCAAATAGCACTCCAGAAGTTTTTCACTTAAACCATCATTGTATTATTCTATGGAACTATTCCATTATTGTTTTTTTTTTGAATATTCAAATTATACACTCTATTATGATATTATCATCCTAATAATTTAACAGGTGTGTAGTCATAGCTTGATTTCTACCGGATTTCGCTCAATTGTGAAATCACTTATAATCGGGTATAGTCAAATTTCGTGATTCTGAAATCAACGAAATTTGGGTGTTGTCAAACCGAAATCTTGATTCACGAATTTGTGAATTAGCAGTATCCATCGAAATTGAGTATAGTAAAAAATGATGACGTTCAAATCAAGCAAAATCGGGTTTAGAGAGAAATTTAGTCGATTTCAAGTTGATTTCCATTTGGGCTGATTTGAAGGCTCATAGAATTATTTTTCTCCCAATCAAAATCAAGCAAAACTTGTTTGATTTCAGAAATCACTCTTTGCTCGTGCCTGGGCAGACTTTTTCTCCATCTTCTTCTCTTTCCTTCTTCGCAACTACGAGCAACTAGGGACAACTTATTTCTTGATGTTGCAAGCTTTGGATTAGGTATCATTATTTCCTTTCTTCTTCTTCTAATAAGCAATGGCCGGTATCCAAATGCAAAAGTTTCAGATATGGGTACCAACAAGCGCCTTCTTGAGGACACGTTTATCATAACCCATCATGCTACTGGTGAGCATACAAGAGAAATTAGGCTTTATCTTTGTCATTGAAACCTTATTGCTTCATGAGATATCACTAAGTAATAATTAAGTTCTTTATATTAATGACGTGCAGGAAGCAAAAGCTCTGGTGGCAAGCACCATTGCAACTTCTTTATAGCCGCCATTCCTGTGCAGTATACTTATTTGTTTAGGATGCATTATTTTCTTTTGTATTACAAAAGACAATTATCCATTTGGCAGTCATTTTGAAAGAGACTCGAACATCGACCTTTTCTCGGTGAATCATATACCAGAATATACCAGAAGCTGTACATCTCATTTATCAATTATTGGACACGATCCAAAAAGATGAGACAAGCATCGTTCTTAAATATTTGGGTTTTACATTCATGATCACCTCTACATTTCTTTCTGCCATAATAGTCCAAAATGTTTTTAGATTGCATTGGACCAAAAGCAGTTGGAGTATTCCGTTTGATGTTCTTATCTAGAAATCTGAATATGAGAATTCAAATATGATTCCAATAAATTATCCAAATTTGAGTTTGAAAATCACGGTGTAATAAGGACGAAATCAGGAGTGAAATCATGCAAACTAGGATGAAATCGGACACAGTGAAATCATGCAAAAAAAAGTTTTTAAACAATCAGGCAAATCACTCTCTAATCAGGCTACGACTTCACATCCGTAAATTCTTTAGATTCTGATTTTCTTTCAATCAATAGTTTGCATGATTTCACTAGACCAAAATGTTTAAACTACAATTTTATCTTATGGTACGATTTGTTTTTTTTATTCTTATGTGTACCTTAAGGTTTGTTATGTCAATTATATGGAGGTTGCTCTTGCTTTTGTCTTGACTCTTAGTTGTTTTTTATTGTTTCCTGACTCGGATAAATGTAAGCGAAGAAGTAGAAAGTTAAAACAATCTTCTTCTAATGTGATTATCTATCAGTATTTTGATTATATAAAAATTGATCAAGTTCTCATGAAATGTGGATATCGAACTTGTTGAAACATATGTTTTCTTATCCACGTTATTTTGTATAAATGTCTCATATTGTCTTTCTTATGATGGATGAGTTAGTTTTTAGTATATACACACATATACATATTTGATCTTGTTATGGTGTTGGAGTTATAATGTCACTTGTAACGTAAAACACGTGATGATAGGTTAAATTTTGTAACATTTTATACTTTGGTTGTATTTCTCGGAGGATAGTTTAGTGGTCTATTGTGGTGTTTATAAAATATTACTGAATGTTCTATGGAAGTTTGCTAGATTCTGCCATTATGTAGTATTGTCAACATAATATCTCGTGCTTGGATTTTGCTATGTTTTGTGGTGTTATTCCAAATCTTATCAGAATAGTTGGTGTGGACTACGTGGTTATCAGTTGACTTTACTTATTGGCAGCATCTGTTCCAGTGTTATTTAGACTGCTTAAATTGACATATCCTTAATTACTATTTTCTATTCACTAATAAATGACATGGTTTTTTTTATTATTACTAAATATTGTGAAATTGTATTGTTGGTAGGGGTCCACCTCGCTTTGAGGGTGACAGGCCCAGGTTTGGGGACAGGGATGGTTATCGTGGAGGACCTCGTGGCGGTCAGGGTGATTTTGGTGGTGACAAGACTGGCGCTCCAGCTGAGTTTCAACCATCGTTCAGGGTAAGCAGTCCCTTTTCCTTAACCATTATTCTTGACAATGTTGCTGATCATGAAGAGAGGTCATGACGTAGCAAATTTTGATTTAAAAATATATTTTTTCCTAGTGATCCTCATCTGAGAAAGAAAATATTAGGAGTAATAAAGGTGTTTTTACAATGCGTCCACGTGCAAGTAGAGACTAGACTCCTTTTGTCTACACTTTACCATAATACCTTCATTATGTGACTAGATTGAATAGTACTAATCAAATGTCATCCAATGGCATTTAAAATCTGCACCACATGGATTGTATTTGGATATTTCAGAGAGGTCTCTATTTTGCTCTTTTTTACTTTCTATGTTGGCTTTGCACATTACTTATTTAATATTTTTTCATCTTTTGTGGCATTATCCATATTTTCTATGCATAATCTTCTAATCAGCCATATTTGCCACAATACAATCTCGACATGGTTGAAATTGGATATATTAGTAAAAAGTTGTGGCCTGTCAATAGGAATTACTTTGTGTCGTTTTATTGGTATTGATAGAAGAGATGCCTTCTGGGTTGCTGTCATCAGAGTATAGTATTTGATGTTTATCCAAAATAGAATAAAATAAGGAATTTGCGATCCTGACTCACACAACATCCCGATTGCAGTGGTCACTAATCAAATTCCTGAAAAGATAGAATGCAGTGAAGTCACTAATCAAATTCCTGAAAAGATAGAAGGGAAAATGGTTGATGGGAACTTCTGGAGTTATTTCTGCTTCCACATTTCGACAAAACCTCCGACGTATTTGGTTCGAATAGACCAATTCTGCAAACGCCCAATCTCAGGAATCCATAAGAAAACAAGTGCTAAGATAATGAAACCATTCCATTACTATCAACCCACAGAAATACAACCTCTGGTATACGGTTTATGCCGGAAAGGTATGGATGAACCGGAGGTATGATGTATATATTACTTCATTATTAATATACATTCCAGTGTGTCTATGATGTAGCACCAGTCTTAGGTATTAATGCTCAATTTAGGGAGAAAAACATCGGTAAGCTCATTTTTCCCTAAACGGTTGACCGCCCATGAGGGAAAGACGCCTCCCTCCCTGTGCTTTAGCTACACGACACAATGTAGTTGGGAGTGGAGGCTAGAGAGATGCATTACAGGGTCATCGTCTGGCAGATTCCATTCTGCTTTGAAGGTGATTTACTCTTTCACTCGTGGAAGGCTAGCGACCTAGTCTTCTATACCAGGAAATTGAATTCCTTAGGTCTACTATTGACAAGCGTCATGAAGCGTAACTTGAGATCGATTTCAAATTTGGACTAGTTCGTTTAATTAGCATAATGTACAAAACCCATCATTTTGTTTATTGTTTTCTCTCGTGCCGTAAGAAAGCCCTCGTACGAGTTTAGAAAGGGGAGGGCGACTCTGACCTTCTTTCCATCTTTTTCTTTATTGTTTTCTCTCATGTCGTGAGAAAGCCCTCATACGAGTTTAGAAAGGGAGGGAAACTCTGACCTTCTTTCTCTATGTCGGGAACTGGTGCCCAGTCAAGAACTGGAGTCCAATATCAAATTATGTTTGTCCAATATGGCTCTCTTGTGGAATCCTATGAATGAGCAAAATGACCAATGAGAGATTCTCTGTGACAGTATCGGGTTTCTTAGGTTTTATAACTCAGCAAACTTTTCCCACACATGGACCTTGTTCTTTATCTCTTCTCAAAACAAAAAAGAGGTCATTGTTTATGATGTTAGTAAAAAAGGGGAATGTGAAGAAGCTTTATTTTATTGAATGCTATGGCTAACTCTATAACATAAACTGATTCTCTCTCTAGGTTTTTAATGTTACTTTCCCTTTGAATGAACAATGATGTAGAACAATCTTTTCTTAACCTCTAAAAGTATATTTTCTTGTTAATCATCTCATAGAAGTACAGAAATATCAGAATGAATCCCCTTCTGATATATTTAAAGGTATACTATTTTCTTGAGCTCTCTTTGCATAGTTGTAATTTCTAGGGAAGTTTTTGATCAATCTTTCTCTTCATATTCTTCCTACCTTATACCTGATGGCCGTCCGTGGTAACCACAAGAGAGGACACTTTTTTATCACGATTCTCATTTAAGTTAGGTTTGCCATTTTAGAGGATACATATGGATGGATGTAATTTTGAGCATGGTATTAATTTAATTAGTTATGAAATAGTAGTAGTTTCAACTGTAGAAGTAGTCAGTTCTGCTCACTTGCTTGTGAAGGAAAGCCCACATGTTCAGTGTTTCACTTAGGATATTGTTTCCTTCGATGCTGTGCCCCTATAAATCAAGGAGAACAGCTATATACCATGCTTCATATGTCACATTAGTGTTTGCTTCATAATGTTTTCTTCCTAAGACATGGCCTTCCTGATTCCTATAACTTCCTTCCATGTATCCAAGCTATGAACCAACGGTAACAACATATACCATGCTACTAGCCTTTGAGTTGCTTCATAAATTGCATAATTGTTTGCTTCATAATGTTTTTTCCCAAGACAGCCTATCCTGGTTACCTATTTTTGCTCCTTTATTGGTTATAATAGTTCGCAGTATCGGCCGATACTGATCCGATACGGTTTGGCATGTCCCAATACGATACCGACCCGATACTGACATTGGTGTCTCTTTTTCGGTTAATTTGGCAAAGAAAATTGAACGAAAAATACCAATCAGCAAGGGTGTAAAAGCATCGAAAGATTATAAAAGCATGTAAAAAAAAGAAAACTTATGTATCGTATGTAAATCAATCGGTAAGGGTGACTACTACTTCATTTAAATTCAAAACTACTAAGAATCAACACTGAAAATAATAAAATTATACCTAAATGTATAAAATATATTTTATAAAATGTTAATAATTTAATAATAATTATTTGTTTTTCTGATACCACAAAATCCGATACTCCGATCCGAAACCTCCGATACTACCGATACCGCCGATCCCCATACTCATAGGAATGGTCCGATACCTATTCCGATACTGATACTTTGAACTTATAGTTTTAAGTTTTCTCCTCGCTCTTGATATCTTGTTCTTGTGTTAGTTTTGTGATATAGAGACTGGTATGGATCTTCCTATAATGTGCTCTATATATGCAGGGTGCTGGTGGTAGGCCCGGATTTGGTCGTGGTGGTGGTGGTGGATTTGGAGCAGGTCCTGCACCTTCTTTGGAATAGTCCAGTCCTTGATTTTGCTTGGCGAAAGTTATGTAGGAACAAATCCATGTGAAGGAAATGAAATTTTTGCTTGCTGAGAAGTATTATGTGAAGTTGTTAAAATTGAGCTCTGTCCAGGCCTTGCCCCGGAGAATTTAGCTTTACTGTTTACCTAATTCTTCAAGTATGTCTGGTTGAACATGACATGTTAAAGAGGCTTTGATACTACAAGATGTCTGATTGGCTTAGTTATATGGCAGTGATTCCTTTGTGCTCCATGACTGGTATACCAGTCGCTCCCATACAATTTTGTTGCCTAATAGCTTCATTTGCAGCAGATCACTGGCTATTGCAATTCTCCGGGTTTACTTGCATTACAATGTGAAGTAGGTTCTCAGTAGTGTTGCAAATGCCCCCAGATCATTGTCCACCGAGTAACTTCATGTTATCTGGTTCTGCTGTTACGTTATGTTTTGTTGTGATCTCCTTTGTGGGAATGACTTGCTAATACTAATGGTTGAAATTTGTTTTGAAATAGTAAGTTTGAGAATGTTAAAGCAAATTTTTTGTTTGTAGAGATCTGGATGATTGATATGAAACCCTCTTCAAACCCCCTTCATATATGTACTTTTTAGTTTGTGATAAAATTGTCTCTGTCAAACTGTCGGACGAATCTTATTATTTAAACTAATGAATATGTTCTTTTGGTTTTGAATCTGCAGTACATCATCTAACAACGCATGGATTAAAACAAACTTAACCTCGGGTCAATGAATCCATTAATTTCTTCATGGAATTTTACATGACCTCCAATACATCCACTCTATTTTTTTTTCCTCCTCTCGTCTACTGGTCTTAGGTATTGAGAGAAAAATTAGAAGTAGTGGTGTTTGGGAAGAGGAAGGGGAATTGAGGGAGAGGAATGTGGGAGAAAAATTCATAAGATGATAAAAATCTAAATGAATCACCATTAAAATTAAAAAGCTTAAAATTAAGCAAATATAATATACATATCTATTAATCCTAATTCCTCCTAAGTAATAATACTGTTTGATTAAACATGAAATCTTAAAATTAAAAATCTAAATGAATCACCATTAATTGAAATCAATTCCGAACCCTAACCTACAAAATAAATCTAAGTAATATTGTGTTCATATACGAAGAATTACGATACTGATGGAGCCATCTTGTCCATATTATATGAATTATTCCATTCTTTCTACGCCTTTATTCCTGAACTTATAATCCAGAACTCTAACTAAGATTTGATTTTCAAAAAACTGTAAAATTGGACTCCATATAAATTTCCAAATTCTCCACTTCTGTAAGGAGAAATAAAGCAGTTTCCAAAGCAAAACACTAACAACAACAAGCAAAAACACCAACAGGATGTGATCGACAAGAATGGCATGCCGATTGCTCTTCAATTTATCGGGAGACCATGGTCTGAAGCAACCTTGCTTCATTTGGCTTCTGCAATGCAGGTAGATGGGCGTTTTCCCTAGCTCCTTTCTCATATAGGAATGAAGAAGATGTGTGTGGCAATTAATTGTAACTATGGCAAACCCACAGTTAAGTAATAAAAGGAATCTGAAAATAATTTTCTTCACAGTAGAACCATACTCTTTTTATCCATTACTGAAAATACTATGTGGAACAATCAATTCAATTTCCCAACAAACAAGTCCTTATATACAGAGCCGGCCCAGAGGGTTGGGTTGTCCTATCCTAGAGTTAATTTTGGTTGTCCCTTGATCCTTATTGTCAGTTGGTCCTGGTGGTCATCCATGACCCTGACCTTTGGTAGGATCATGTTGAGCCTGGAGGGTTGCCCTAGCAGAAGGGGGTTGTCCAAGTCCCAAGTCTTGTCCGACTTACCCCAGGGCCGGCCCTGCTTATATATGATGCAGTGGCGGTTAAAAGAGAAACAAGTGTAGTTGTTGCATTGATATGATTCAAGGAGGGAGCAGCAACTGGAACAATAATAGAAGCTTTCAAAAATAAGGCATTTGTAGTTAACAGGATAAAGGTGGAACAAAAAGATATGGTTTGCGTTAATGCTACAGCGAACATGGCCCTCAACAGAGCGAACATGGCCCTCAACAGAGCTGAATGGAAAAAAAAAATTCAAATAACTGACCTCAGAATTTTGTGATGAGAGGCTTTGTTGTTGTTGTTGTCGTCGTCATAGAAAGACGTAGTTGGAGAAACAGATGGCATAGTTCAGATGTGAAATTTTTGTTACATGAGGAAAACATTCATCTAGAAAGCGGGGCACTGGAGGGCTAAATGAAAAGGATTAACATAGCTGGAAAAAAAAAAAGACCAGGCATAATGGCAAGTGGCAACACAATAGTTAATGTCTTTATGTAATATGTATACTATTCCCATTAATTTAACATCCTAAAAACTATTTTCTACTATGTATTTTAGTTTACTAATTAGGTATGTGTTTCCAAAAGGGTTCTTTTATATATGAGTGTAAACGGGGGGAGGGCGAGAGGGAAGAGAACCGAGCAGGAGAGACTCAATCTGACACCAATTATCATACGGAAGTCGGAGGCGAGTCGAGTATGGATAAAGGTGATGGGAGAAGGAATGGAGACCCCCCGGTGACAGGAGGCAATGAAGGCCGGCATGTAGGGATGGAACTCGAATTGGATATTGGTTTGGACAAGCTACCAGCACAGGGATCATTCAAAGCGGGCGGATGGATGGCAGCTGAGAAGGGACAGGAGGTCAGGTAGTGGTCTTCCGAGCGCAGCAAAGAAAGGTTCCGCAAGGTCGAGGGGCGAACACGAAAGGAGGATTAGCTAAAGACAGGAGGATGAAAAGCGTTGGAGAAGCCTCACACGCACAGCAAGCTGAGGTGGCACGAAGTAGGAAGAGACATGCGGACAGCGTGGATGAGGATGCGGCTAGGCCATCGCATAGTACGAAGACGTCTACCGCAATAGTTTGCGTGGACAATCCAAGGTGGCAACAGATGTTACAAGAAGGATCCAAAAAGGCGCAAGAGCAGCGTATGAAGAGTGACGCGGAGAATAATAACGAGAGGTATGATCCAAATTCGCCCCCAGCGGATGAGGCTCGAGGAGTTATTGGGATATCCAATATAAATTGAATGTCAATTATTACGTGGAATGTCAGGGGAGCTTGTTCGCTAGGACGGTGGAAAGAGATTAAAGAAATTATAAGGAAATATAATTTTAGCATCAGTGCCTTATTGGAGACGAAGATTAAATCGGAGAGAAAGCTGAGTCGCCGAACTCCTGTGCATCGGAAGCATGTCATTAATTTGGCGATATGTAATATGGCCCGCACTTGGGTCAGATGGGATAATAGATGTTGGGATGGTACGGTGATACACGTTTCAGAACAGATGGTGATCATATTATTCTGAAACACGGGAGGACTTCAGATGTTGTACAGAGCAGTGTATGGGCATAACGACAGGACGAGACAGAAGGAACTATGGAAGGAAATCAATCATATCACTATCTTGGCAAACACATTTTATAAAATGTCGCTGATAATGATGGGGGACTTCAATGCGCTGATGTTTCGACATGAGAAAATTGGGGGCAGAGAGGTGCCAGACGCCATACTATAGGAGTTCCAGTCATGTCTACTGCAGTCGGGCTTGCAACAGTTGGAGCGGGAAGGCCATATTTGGACATGGAATAACAAATCAACCAGGAGAAGGGTGGCCTGTCAGTTGGACAGGGCATTGCATGGGTAACCAGGAATGGTTCCGTCTTTTTCCGGATCAGATAGTGGTGGGTTTGACGGCAGGCACAAGTGATCACTCTCCGTTATCGGTGAGTTTAACGAACAGGCCATTTCGATACAACAATAAGTGGAAGCACATGGCGGGATACCATGAAGCACTGAAGACCGGTATGCGGGCGGTCACCAAGGGAAACATTCAATTCCAACTTGTGAGCAGACTTAAGAATATTAAATTTGCTCTTAAGCGGTGGAACATCGCGAGCACAAAGTCAAATCTGGAAGAAGAAGAAGCCAATCTTAGTCGAGTGCAAAGTCAGCTGCAAGATGACGTGAGCAATTTGAGTTTAACCGAGGAAGAGAAGCAACTTATACAAAAAGTAGGCAAACTCCGAATGCTTGAAGGGATCGAATTGGCGCAAAGGGCCAAGTGTGAGTGGTTACAACAAGGAGATAATGTACAAAATATTTCTATGATGTTGTACATGGGAAAGGTCATTGGGCCAGATGGGCGAGAGACAACGATAGTCGATGAGCTGCAGTCGGAAGCGATCAGGTATTTCTCTGAGCTGTACAATCAAAATAATTATTGTACTAATTTCCCGGAAATTATTTGTAAAAAAATTGTCAGGAATCATGGAAACAATATACTTCGGAGAACGTTGAAATGTCGGAGCTGGAAGAGATTATCAAGAGAGGAGATCTGACAAAGGCACTGAGGCCGGATGGATTTGGGAGCGACTTCTACAAGACGCACTGGGAGGACATAATTCCAGGTGCTTAAATTGGTGCGGGATATTTTCCAGAATCATCGGATGCTTAAAGAACTAAATCATACTTTTTTTACCCTCATTCCGAAGGAGGGTGCGACGAATCTTGGGGACTATAGACCTATTGCTTGCTGTAATTTTTTGTATAAAATTGTTATACATCTCATGTATAAGAGGATGGAATCAGTAATGCAGGGACTAATCTTGGAGAATCAGGCAGCGTTCATAAGAGGAAGATCCGTAGAGGATAACAGTCTGTTGGCTCATGAGTTGATACGAGACTTCAACAAACCAGGGGGGTAAGCGAGCATGCCTGAAGCTAGATCTTCGGAAGGCGTACGATTCAGTTAATCGAGATTTCATTTGTCACATTATGTTGGCAATGAGATTTGATACTGATTGGGTTGATATAGTGCGGGCGTGCATATCCACGGCCACATTCTTGATGCTGATCAGGGGAATGCGATGTGGGTACTTCAAGAGTAATAGAGGGATTCGGCAGGGGATCCATTGTCCCCGTACCTGTTTACTATTGTGATGGAGTATTTTTCTTGTCTCATGGAGATCGTCGTAGCCCAGAAGTGTATTATTCCATTACAAAAGAGGGTGGAACCAATAGTGTCTCACATTATATATGCAGATGACTTGGTGGTGTTTATGGAGCCTTCAAAGAAAGGCATGAAAGAACTAGAACGAGTGATGACAGTGTTCGGCGAGCTAACGGGACTTCAACTGAATCAGAAAAAAAGTAGCATATACTTTAATAAGTATTGCTTGCACCAATTAGAGTATGCGCACGCCATTGGGATAAACAATGGTGAATTGCCTGTCAGGTATCTCGGGCTACCACTGTGCATTAATTATGTTCGAGATGCAGACTGTCAGACTATGGTGGACTACGTACGGAGAAGAACAGAGGGGTGGCATGCACACAATCTCTCGTTCGGGTGGCGGATAGAACTGATTCGGTCAGTAATCATGGGGATAGCTACTTATTGGCTTCAAGCTATTATGCTATCCACAAAAACTATTATCTAAAATTGAAAAGATATGCTCGAATTTTGTGTGGAGAGGTGGCATTCACTCCATACGATGGGATACGCTGTGTCAGACGAAGGACGAAGGAGGGGTTGGTCTACCTTCATTGCGCACCTTGCGCGATGTAGCGGCTACAAGGATCACGTGGAAGTTTGTTAGCGGGGAATCTCTGTGGGCTAGATGGATGCACGAAATGTACGGGAAAAGAAGTAATGTATGGGCCATTAGAAGCAACAGTAACTATTCAGTTACTTGTAAAACAATTCTGCATACAAGAGGCATTCTTAAACAACATTTAGAGCGGTTTTTCAAAGATGGAGAAGGCACAGATCTATGGTACGATCCATGGATCGGCCATGCGAGTCTGGCCGAGAGGGGAGGGGCGTACACGCAGGAGTTCACACGGGCGGGTGTACGTGTCAGTAGTATACTCGTTGATGGAGTATGGCATCCGGAGAGACCGTGTGGCACGATGGGTCGACAATATTATTCGAATGACTAAAGTAGATAAAGAGTGCAATGGGGATGATTGGAGATGGGACGGAGCACCTACAGGGGCTTTCGAACTTAGGCGGGTGTACAGTGCGCTTAGAGAGGTTCACCCTAAAATCGATAACATGGTATTTATATGGGTTAAAGAAGCTGCGAAGAAAATACAGTATTGTATGTACAAGCTATTGACAGGAAGACTCCTTACGATGGACAGATTACAGAGGTTTGAAGTAGAGGTACTCAACCCACAGTGTGCCTTATGCGAACAACAGGAAGAAAGTAGTCAACACTTATTTGTGAAGTGTTCAGTATCGGAGGTTGGGGGGGGGGGGGGGGGGGGGGGGGGGGGGGTGGCTACAAAGGGATAAGCTCGGGATACACAGAAGCAGGGATACGACATATGGAGTATCTTAGATATCATCACACAGGAGCATCATCGGGAAAGTGATTGGGTTTCAGAAGCTCGGATTAGAGTTGCAACGACAATTTGGCATATATGGAAGGCGCGTAACGATTCTTTGAGGATCGCTGGATATCGGACATTGGCATTTCACATAATATTGATAGAGATGTTACGTTGTTGAAGACTTGATGTCTCTCTAATAGAGCATCGCCGTTATACTTTTATTTTCCTTTTCTTTCTCAATGGAATTATCTTCTTCCAATATATATATATATATATATATATATATATATATATATATATGTGTGTGTGTGTGTGTGTGTGTGAAAAAGAGAGAGAGAGCTCTCTAGCTTAGTGGTATTAGAGTGGACATCCAGATGGACCGACAAGGTTTGAGTCCTCTAATTGTGTATGTGCGTGGAATTAAATTTTTCATGCGGCCCAAGTGGTCGGGAGTTCGAGCGTAGACGCGAGTTCACCACAATTACCCATTGCTTCAAGGAAAGTAATTTTGCAACTTATTTAGATTTGTGACACTACTTCCAAATGCTCATCATCTTGGTAGATAGAATGAATAGAACCCATATAATCCATTATTTCTTTGAATTTAGACATCTTAAAGGCATCCGCCTAGGCATTCCAGATGGCCTGGACCTAGTACCTAGGTAGTAAACATTTAGGCTAACTAGGCAGAGTAATTTTGCACTTATGTGAGACTTGTGAAACTACTTTCAATTGTTCATCACCTAATTACTAGATGGAAAAATAGTATAGTAATCATTTGACAAAAGATCATAAAAATTAAGATGCAAAGTTCATCTGAAGTTTGAATGCATACAAAGTTATAGTCTTATCAATTTATAATTCAAAATTGAAAGGTTTGATACAGGACCATAATTAATTGCCAGCAGACCTCAAGTTACAGCTTCTGAGAGTCTAGTAGAAACCAGTCACAATTTTCAACTTGATCTACATTTACATAATACAGTAGAAACTCTATAAAATAATACACTTGGGACCACCAAAATTTATTAATTAAAAGAGTTATTAATTAATCGATAAATTAATAATTATTAATTTATATATTAATTAATATTTTATTAATTAAAAGAGTTGGGTTATCGCAATGCAATGGATGTCGAAGATGTTCTGACTCACCCAGAAGAAAATGTAGTTGCACAGTTGTTGACTGATGAAGAAATTATTGAAAGCGTTATTGAAATTAATAAAGATGATATCGATGAAGAAGATGATGAAAGTTCTACAATGGAGCCCCCTTCGCGAAAAGAAGCTATTAAAGCGGCAATCACATTGAACAATTTCTTGTTGAGCTATGAGAAAACAACACCAGAAGTTCTTACCATGCTAAGGAAAATTAGAGACGAGATTCAAGGGGAAATTGATTTCAACAAAAAACAAAAGACAATTGAGTCATTTTTCAAGAAACCTTGATAAATCATTCATGTAATATGCTATATATAAGGAATTATTAATTTATATTTTATATGGGGTCTGAAGAAATTATCAAAAATGTATTATCTTATAATTTTAGCGAATTATTAATTTAGCACCCTATTCCCGAGTCGGGACCGGCCAAAAATATTATCTTAGAGAGTTTATTAAATAATCGAGTATTAATTTATAGAGTTTCTACTGTACTCTTTCATGCTCTGAGCCGAATTGTGTAACTTGAAATTTGAATTTTCACATTCCTCGTATAGACAAAGCTAAATTGTGATAACCAACACGCTAAGTAAATACATGCCAACTGCATGTTGCATTCACCGAGGGGAAAAAACAACAATTGTCATGAGTTTCAATATGATGCAGCAATTTCGTCGGACTCCCAAAGTCAATTGTTTCAAGGTTTTGGTCAAAGTTCAAACACTAAAAAAAGTAAAAAGCTGGATTAGATAGAGTAACTTGTGCTCTTTGAAATCATAGGGTTCGGATATTATACACTTCTGCATCATTCATCCATATTTGATTCGCTATGGATATGCGTATCCTGACCGTTCTTCCAAACCAGAGAGACATGTGAGAGAATCGAGCAAAAACACACACATACCAAAAACGTCAACACAAATTGCAGACACAGAGATTTTGACGAGGAAAATCCTTGCGAAAAAAACCACGGGACCGTCGGAGTCCAACTCTGAAGAACCTCCACTAATGAGATAGAAGATTACAACCCTCTACAAGTTCCTCACCGATCCAAACGGATCACTACAACTACTGGAACAAAAAATAGATCAAACCCACGAAAATAGAAAATAATAGCCGGCAACGAGGATGCAAGTCTTAGCGACCGACAACGCCTCGACGCACTGGAGGCGACGATGCAAAACTTGAGCGCCTCGATACAGGCCATGACCCAGGCGATGATGGACATCCCGGCAAAGCACGGTACCGTCGCAACCAACGATCCCAGGACAAGCTAGTCAAGAACCTGGGACCAACGGGAAATCCAATGCTCCCCCTATGCTTCATCTGACAGAGCCGGCGCCAACGGACGACACCCAGGAGGCTATTCGGGAATTGTGGGCTCGCCTCGATTCCATGAATAATAGGGACAAGATGCAGAAGCTCGGGATAAGGCAACCTTATCCCCCTAAGTGGAACCAGGTGGTGTTCCCGCCTAAATACAAGCCACAGTCGATGTTTCCCTTCGACGGGAAGAATTTCTCCCGTCAATACTTGAACTGGCACTTATCCTAGAATGATGCCCTCCTCACTAAGTTGTTTGTCAGAACCCTAATCGATGTGGCTTACGTGCCTCTTGACAACTGCATCACGTCCTTTGATGACCTCAGAGGACTGTTCTTATCCCGTTTCTACGACCGAGGAATGGACATGGGAATGTCTATACCCTCGTAGACACCGTCCAGAAGGAAAAAGGAGCATGCACGTGCCTTTATCGAACTCTTCAGGCAAACTTCTCTGAAGATGCCTCCAGGCATCCTCGAGTCCGTCCTCATAAACACTTGCCGACGAGGTCTGCTACTGGTACTCAAAGTCTACATCGTCACAGCTCAACACGCAAACTGGTCGGCATTCAATGCGAGCGCTGACATTGCTGAGAAGAATGTCAATGATATCCATTTGCTTGGGTTTCAATTACCGGGTTCAGACAACAGAAAGAAGCGCCCTTAGAACATCAGTGATGGCCGCGGCGGCAAAGGGAAGGAGCCCCTCACCATCAACGTGGCCAAGGGATCAATGCCACAACAAGCGTTGGCGCCACTCCGGCCAAGGGAATATTACTCCTTCGACGACACTACACCAAAATGGTCATTTTGGAACAACAAAATTCTGTTCTAAATAATTTTAGGAACACCAATTTTTCGTGCCTATTTTCTTGGAACGGAAATAAAGTGTTCTAAGAATTTTTTTTTTTTTTTTTTGATGTGTTCCAGGTTTGGAACACCAATAAAGTGTGCCTAAAAAACCGTTTCAGATTAATTTTTGCAACACTTGCTGGAACGACTACAAAGTGTTCTAGTTTTGGAACACCAACAAAATGTTCCTAACAAAACAAAATTATCCAAAAAATTCGTGACTAAAAAGTACTCTTGACTTTTTTTTCCTGTAATTATCCGAAATGTCAGTACTGCATTCATCGGTGAGAAATATAATAAAGGTTGTGAAAAATATGATAAAACTTGCGTCCAGAATGATACATTATCACCATCATCAAATAGGTAATCTGGACTGCAACACACAAATTACATGACATAAATGTTTGATTCACATGCATAACAATTGTCTTTCCATATGCAGAGTATCACAATACAAAATATGTTAGAGAAGTTCAAACAAGAATCAAGCATGTCCCAGAACAAATATGACTTAGTAAAACTCAAATCATAGTTGTTGCACATCCCAAGAAAAAATAGAAAATCTTAGGATGTGACAATTTAATCCTTTAGTCGCCTCAGTAGTTTTACCAGCCAATGCCTGATATGTCGATTCAATGTCAAACCACTAACCACACCGACCGCAAAGCTGATTGCGCAAAGCTGATTTAGCTGTATCTACATCTAACATTCGATTGCAACAATTGGTAGTTTTGAACTGACAAAACAAAAATGTGTCAGGAGGTCATGTGTAGGATTGATTTTTAAGCACCAAGCAAGCTATATTTGAATGTTCTAAGAAGTAAAAAAAAAAAAAAAAATTGTGTATGTTCACCTGTGTGAGTGTGTGCGCTTAAAACATTCATGCTCATAGACGAGGGAGCTCAGGTGGTACTCCTCGGTGCATGTCCGCGATCTTAGTAACTTCAACAAAAAGAAACTGCATGAATTGAATTACACAGTAATAGTTACAGAAGGTCTCGACATTAGCAAGTGTTAATAACCAATCAAAGTTATTACATACTGACATGATATTAGTTGTAAAATGAAGGCATTTTAAAATTTGGAGAAGTAGTAATTACATCCATAAACAAAGGGGGGAAACAGGGTTGGGTAAATCTGCATGATCACTCTTGGAAGGAAATTGCATATGAAAATGGAAACATGTAAAAAAGCTCTTCTCCCTGTTTTCTAGCATATAGACAATAGAAATCACAAAAGTTAGCAATATTAACAAGTTCAAACCAGGAATTTTAAATTTTTTTCTGCACAGGGAGTAATATTAGCTATCTGGAGACTAATAGCATCCCCAACCCAACATATTCAATTAACTTTCTAGCTAAATTTAAAAGTTTGTGCTTTTTTGCAACTCAAACCAAACAGAAGTTGTCTTTGTGGGACATGATCAAAATACTTTTGCTACTTACAAATCTATTTCAGACTACAAAGGAAATATCAAAACTGTGGTCATCAAATTGAAAAGTACACACATGTAAAGTTTTAGTTGAAATTCAAACTTCAAACCTGAGCTGTAAATGTAGAATGATGGGGAAGTGAGGTTTTCCTTGTGGACTTGTCTTGCTAGTGGAGTTCTATTTATGGTTGAGGTAAAACCGGGCCAGATCCAGGGCTAGGACCACATTATCGAGTCTAAATAATAGCCCTAATCGTGAATGGGAAATTGAGTTATTTATTCCACCAGTTTAACTAAGAAATTAAATAATTAAACAAGCTTGCAATTGAAAAAAAGAATGCACTTCATACAAGTAAAGCATATGCAGACAAACAAAGGGGATGCAAAACTGAAACTACATGTTGATGAAGTTGCAATGTAGCTATCCTTTTGCAAATGCAAAAGTTGGCAGCTAGATATGAACACTGTTGTATTGGCCATAGATTAAGCTAATGCCCTTCATATTCATCTAGACATTAAACAAATATTAGCATGGAGAAGAAAAACGACAAGACCATGTTTAATATAAATACAAGTGAGTTTTATACAAGGTTGTTAAAGGCGCAATGCGCACTCAAGGCGCAAAGGGTCCATATCGTCCAAGGTGCAAGGCGCACGCCCGAGCGATGCAAGGCGCATATATATATATATATATATATATATATATATAAACATTGATAAACTTATTTATATATATATATATATATATATATATATATATATATATATATATAAATAAGTTTATCAATGTTTATATATATATATATATATATATATAAGTTTATCAATGTTATATATATATTCCTTTCCTGAAGCAATATTATTGAGGCGCGCCTAGGCGCGCCTTAACAGTATCCATCGCCTAGGGAAAAGGCGCGCCTTTGGCGCACCTAGAGGATTGCGCCTCGCCTCGAGGCTACTAAGGCCCTGCACCTGCGCCTAGGGCCTAGGCGCGCCTTTGATAACACTGGTTTTATATGACACTAGTGTAGGTTAGAAGGGGATGTGCTAGAGATAGAGGTGAGGTAAATCACAAAAATTACTAATTCTGACTGGACATATATAAGACATTAGTAGATATACATCATGAAGTCAAGGACATGCAGAGACACAGAGAATAAAGATATACCAACCAGATGACCATAACATAGCCCAAGCTTGAATTGGCCAATGGAGTCTTAGTCCCGAGATAACAAGCATCCTCGTCATACTCTTCCCGAGTAATATACAAGTCAGGGCAAAGGCTCTTGAAGTAGTCTTGGATATCCTATATTAAAAACGAAGGAAGCTGGATTTATTAGAAAACATCCTATAACATTTGGTAGGAACAGGGTTAAAACAACCAGACAATATAATCAGGAAATTAAAAAACATCAGTGGTTTTATCTTGTATAATGTTCAAATCGAACTGTCAAATTAGCATTCCAAAGAAATATTAAGTACAATTACCTTCCTCTAAACATGTCTATCACATAATTGGAACACGTGTAAGCTATGTAAATAAAGAAAACAGACCGACACCATGTCCACAAGCTCTATCTGTTAAAAAGATGTGTAATGCCAAAGAAAGAGGCATTGAACAATGGGAATAACAAATTATTCTTACAGAAAGGAACATAATGCTGCCACTATCACAAATTACACATTAGAAAATGATCCAGCAAAAGCTCACTTGATTCCATATATATACAATACAAATTAATACTAAGAATATGCATCACCAGTGTGAACCAAAAAACAAAGAATGACTCATACTATCAAAATAATTAATCCAAGAGTTCTAAAACTATTTCCAGGAATATTAACTGCTGAGTTTCATCAACTACCAAAAGAATGAAAGCAAGGTTCTCATTTTTACTCATCTAACACGTCAATCCTCCCAAAAATATAAATGTACAAGTATTTACCTCAACTCTTTTTGCAGGGATCTACTAAATTTGTACTATTATGGATATTGTGGAGACCGTGTTATTTGATAATGAGGCAAGAACAAACAATTTAAAATCCGGTGGACCTGGGAAAGCCCTAATTCGGGAGACAAATTAAATTGTTATGAGACAGAACTCCAAGTTGAGGGACCAATACTTGAAAGAAAGGGAATAATAGTGCAATTATCACTTGCATTGTCTTTAAATTGACACATTCAAGAACAGCAGCAACTGGCATGAAGAATTTGTCCAAATCTTTTGGAACCATACTTGTACAATCATGATGTTTGGGTAGTGCGCCAGGTTCCTCATGATCTCCGCCTCCCTCCTGATGTTCTCTATGTCGATCATTGTCCTCAACTTCTATTTGGATTCGATATAAACTTGAGCGCTACCAGACACTAAAGAAAAGATTGCACATCTATGATTTGCTTATTCTTAAGTTTAGTAATAAGTGCAGGCACAACCAAAGCATTTCCAGAAATAAAGATAGAATAAATTATTGATTTTAATTTTACGAAGAACTACAGTTCCTTCTAGTAGAACATGAAGGGGGGAAGTGACTTTTAGATGCAAGTATCTTAAACCAAACAGTTATAAGGACCCCTAGTATGGCAAAATTCCTTAAATTTGGGAATAAATAACAAAAATAGTTAAGATCAACAAATATTTTGTTAGAAGACAAAATGATATATAGGTTATTGCAAAGATACCTCTCTCGACATAGCTTGCCTATACGGCCTGACAAACACTTTGAAATTTGACACCACTTCTTAGGACCATCTTTCTCAACCAAAGCAACGATAAGATCATATTCCTGCAGATAAATATGAATTCATTAGCAAAATATTCAACCAAGAATCACAATACCACTCTAAAGTTATTGATTATTACAAAAATAGACTAGTAAAAAATTAGAAAGTTCTACTAAAACAATCAATTTCAGCTACTCATTCACTCTTTATCTGTCACCATGCATTTCTCTTCAAACTGCTACGTCATCCACTTTGAAACTCTGGTAAATTTACCTTTTCTTTTCTTATTCTCTGATAATAAACACGTCTAGGAACGACACTTTGAAGCAAATATGTTATGAATAATGTTAATCATAGATACTTGTTTCCCTTTAAAATACTGTTATTTCTTTCTGACCAAACCAACCACACAAAAAATCACAGTGAAGATAAACTTGCTCTATTGTTTCATTATTAGTACCACAGGTCCACGCAATATGCTTTTTACAAGGAATGTTTTTCCACTGAAGAACTTCAGTAGTTCCTAACTTGTAATGAAACATTAACCATACAAAACAGACCTAGGCAATCCATTATGACGGAAAAATGTGGTGGTCTCAAACCCTAGCCAAGACCAAATGCATTATATTTCAAATGAGTTAAATACCTAATCAATACTCTGTTGAATCCTCAGTTTCTCACAAACTGAAACCATGCTTTCTACAAATACGGTGTCCAAGCCCATGAACATGAGCCAAGGAAAGTACATCCACAAGTTAACCAACCCATTACTCAGAATTAAACCAGCGAAGCAGTAGGGGATACCAGGGATTGAATCTATCAGGAACACTTTCTCCCAAAATCCAAGAAAGCATGACCAATACTTGTCGACTATGAGAAGAGAAACCCACATGATCGGAATTAATCTTCTCAAGAAATTGGGTCAAAATATGCAAGAGGGAACTGCATTGCACCTCCTACCGGTTCAACTATAACTCAAAATACAATAGTACTGTGAGTAGTACTTTGAACATGTAGTAAGTTATCAGCCTCGAAGCTTTATTGCTGAGGTAGACATGATTCATGAGTGTTTTTGACCCATGCTTTTATGCCAAATGTGCATTTTTGCTACGTATCAGAACTTAAAATGTTTGTTTCAACTGCTAGACCTGACTCATGTATTGCTTTTCTAATTCGTCGTGACTCCCACGGTCTACCATTCTGTTACCAATAGATCCATAACAATGACAGGTCAAATGACTTTTATGAATTTACTAATGTTGTAGACACTAACCAAGTTCTCCCATAATTATTTGGTCATCCAATTTAGCATAAGACAGTAGAATAGTCAAGAATTTAGATCTCTAGGTCCAGGAATATAGCTAAGAACCTTATATCAAAGCTTAAATCATATACACAGACACAAAATAATGATGTCAGTATCCATATCGTGTCGGTATTATTCATGTATGTATTCGTTCAACAGCAAATGAGTACTTACCATACATGTCTGAAAATATCTATATCTCATAGATAGTACAGAAAATGAACAAAGATTTTATGTCTGGGATCATGACCATATCAACGTACACAATAACTAAGATCCATAAAATCAATAATCAGCAATTGGTACATCAATTTGCTTTTAACACACACGCACACGCATATATTTTTTTTTGAAAGAAGGTAATTGTGGCGAACGCTCCCACCGGGAATCGATCTCCAGACCACTCGGGTCACATGCATCTCTCTTAACCACTAGGCTAGAGGTCATTTGCCTTTAACACGCACATGACCATATCACCGTACACAATAACTAAAAACCAGAAAATCAATATATATATATATATATATATATATATATATATATATATATATATATATATATATAAAGAAACATTTTTATAAAAAAGTTTCACTTCACCAACATAAAAAAACTTGAGGCTTTAGAACTTGCATCTTACATATGAATTTTATCATGGCGATAAATTATGATGGAAGATGAAGCAAAACTGATATTGAAAAATCCAAAAAAATAAATAAAAGAAATTGTCACTCAAGTGTCTGTCGATGACCGGCACCCGAAAAAGGAAACTGATATTGTACATTCTATGGTTCTTGGAAATTCACACACTTTATGTAAAACTATATATCTAAGAAGTATGGACACTCCAAAAGTAGATGTTGTCTCTGTGCCATTGTGTCGAATACATATTGGACACAGACATAAATACTCTAAACTATGGTATTACTGTACCCGCACCGTGTCAATTGGTGTATTTCTGTCCTAAAAACATTAATAAGAAACTTCCCCTGCAGCACAACAAATAAGCATCCAACTTCCTATATTAGAAATTTCATCCAAGTAGAATACGAAGTGAGAACCAATATACCAGTTTCGACAAATCATGCAATATTTAGTTTTATAAATAATTTTTTTCTCAAAAATAGTCAAAACTCCTAAACGACGATGTGACGAGAACCTAAACAAAATTTTATAGCAGCATTTCATCAAACACCAAGTAGTCATTAATTTAGTTTTCTATTTCTTTGCCAAGTACAACACACACACACGAAAGAATCATGAAATTTTGGTTGAAGACATTCAAAGGTTCATGCATGTTTGTATACTACATGTGCATTTGTAGATAAGCAAGACCTTAACTCCATCCATTCTTCAAAATTCTACTTAATATATGTAGCAACTTCAAGAGTCATCTAGACAATTAAAAAAGCAAGACATACCTCAACGCTGACAAAGCCGCAGAGAGCCTTGAAGTCTGTAATGGCTACAGCCATCTCGGGCTTATGGTTTGAGTCCCTATAAAGGTCCGGGTGTGTCTTGCTGAGCATCTCCGCCAACTCCTTGTCAGGAATCAGGATGTGCTTGTATTGATAAAGCCTTTGCCACTGATAGAACCTACCCAAAATCAATAGAGAAAATAATACTAAACTTTAGTAATCTAATAACTAAAGTTTACCATCCAAAGCTCTTCTAATTACCATGAAATAAAATCAAAGATGCTGTCTTTTTCTCAGAAGAAGAACAGAAAAATCAAGAAGTGATTATCCTCGGTTGCCAGAACCAAGATGCAGCCTTTTTTTAAGCAAAACAACAAAAGAATCAGAAAGAAACGCAATAACGTGTTCCAGGAATCAAGAACCTTAAACAAGAACGGGAGGTCGCTCCCCACTTCTCCAGAACCTTCTCCCCAAGAACCTCCGGGTTCTCGAGAATCCAACTCTTCAGAGTCGTCAAGCTCCCGCCTTTATCATCGTCTCCGACGAGGAACGAGGGGTTCTTCTTGGAGTCGACCTCGTCCGCGCCGGAGTTCCGGGCGGACAGCCGCGCCACCGCCGAGTCCCCGCCGCGCCTCCCCCATCCGTAGTTCTGAACCGAGCACCGGAGCCTTGCCGCAATTTCACTCCGCTGAATCCCTAAAAACCCTGGAGATTTGAGAGTTGGAGTGGGGTTCTTCTTCTTCCGCCATTTGGGAAAGGAGGGAGTGGTGCTGAACTTAAATCTGGGTTATTAACCACATGCGAAATCGTCATTTGTGAACACGTCGGGATCGCCGGCGAACTCGTCAGGCAAAATAACATTGGATGGCCTGCGAACTCGTCGGGCAGAGACAAATTAGTTTTGGAAACAAAAGAAGAAAATTATTTGAGGGAAAAGGAGGGGTTAAAATCATTTGAGAGAAAAGTGAAGGTTTTGGAACACTTTTCTATTTATTCCATGTGCAATGTGGCATTATTAATTTGGAACATATTTTTATCAGAAATATTCATACAGAGTAAAATTTTTTAAGAAGATTGTGAAAAAAGTAACAAGTTTGAAAAAATTGCAATTGGGGTAAAGAAACGACATCACTGATGGCGTGTGCTGATCGCTGGGAGAGGAGCGGGCCCCCACACGCCATGGGGGATGGCCTATCGTCATGAGGCGTGGTCCCTCGCACACGCCATGGAGGATGGCCAGTCCTCCACGCCAGGCCCATGTCCCATCCCCCACACGCCATTGGGGATGGCCAATCCTCATGAGGCGTGGTCCCACGTCCCATCCCCCCCACACACGCCAAGGGGGATGGCCAATCCTCCACGCAGGCTTCCCCGACTTGTCCCATCCCCCCAGGCTTCCCCGCCTTGTCCCATCCCCCCATCCCCGACTAGTCCCATCCCCACCCACACACGCCATGGGGGATGGCCTATTCCCCGCACAGCAGGCGTGGCCCCCACAGGTTGCCATCCCACCCTCCTGCCATCCCACCCTCCCATTCCCGCATTGTCCCATCCCCCCCACGCGCCATGGGGGATGGCCTATTCCCCGCACACGCCAGCAGGCGTGGCCCCACAGGCTGCCATCCCACCCTTCCATTCCCGTGTTGTCCCATCCCCCCATGCCACAAGGAGTGGCCAGCACCCGCACCATCCCATCACACCTGACAAGCCATGATGCATGGCTCTACGTTGGAGACTCCCCTCCCCTTCTCGGAGACCACACCACTCCACTCCCCTCCCTCTTCTTCATAAATTATGAAGCTCCTTCCCTCCTCTTTACAGCTCCTTCCCTCCTCTTCACAAGTCCTTCCTCCTTCAACTTCACAGAAGATTACTCCCTCCTTCCTCTATCTTGATCTCCTCTTTACATAGTAAGTATTTGTATTTTATATTAGAATTATATTTTCTATGTATGAATAACTATACTAATAGTTTTTGTCTAAAATGTAACAGATGGCTGAACCGAATGACGGTCGTATTCCCGGGGGACTGGTTACAGAAGCCATAAAATAAGAACGAGAAACTCATATATCTACCTATGAGAACCCTGATTTTTGGGAATCTTTTTATTTATTTTATTTTATAGTATTTCTAATTATTAGGTTATATTGTATATTTAATTAGGATTTTATATGTACTTTTTGTGTCTTTGATTGTTGGAGCACAAGACATGTCCATCTCTCGAAACGTCCTTTATGAGTTTTGTAGTAGACAGGATGACCTTCAATTTGATATATCATGTCCCATCCGAATTTGTCCCCTAGCATCCTTTTGACTTTGCGCAACTTCGAGTCAAATATAGGCAATTAGATTATTTACCATAATTCCATACCTAGCTTCCCATGTGAGTTCGGAACTCGATATAGATCAAAACCATTTGACCCAATATATAATTTTGACCCATTTTGAGTCTACGACACACATGCTAAGGGTGTGCCACTTAATCGAGTTTCTATGTGCTATTTAATTACGAATGGCACAAGAGACTCATTAGTTGACTTTTCGAGTTCGACTTGACTAGAAAATATATTTGGACCCTAACCTAGCCAACCCCACTTATAGAGCCATGATAGGTTACCATGGCTTAGTATAATTATTTTGATATTTATTTTGGGATGTTATACATCCAAATAGATTTATATACAATTTTGCATATATATATATGATTGTATTTATAATAGCCTAATATTTTATATAGATATGGCCTTAGTCATGGTTAAGTTCTAAGATGCATAACGACTATAAATTTTGGTACGGTTAGTGTAGTTGTGTGCTTTGACTAGTATATTAGCCTTGCTAGGGAAGGCCCGGCCATAGCTATGTCCCAAGTAGGAAAACCAGGTAAAATTGTGACTTAACCCCCACCGATGATTTATTATTAGATTATTGACTTTCTAGGAGACCCGGTTGTACCAATTTAGTCCCGACTTGACCCGAACCAAATCCAAATCTAAATAGACATGTAGTACTCTCAACTACCTTCATGTTGATATATATTTTGTATATATATCTTATTAATATTAATATCTTTTTAATTTTGGAAAGTTTCTATTTATAGGAAGTGTCTATGTGTAATCCTAGTGTAATCCTTATTGGCATTAGTTTATATTTGACCCAAAGTCCAACCCAAACCTATATAGACATGTTGGGCATTAATATATATATATTAATAACCATATATATTTAATATTTATTCAGATTTAGATTGCATTTATATTTAGAAATCTAACTAGTTCCATATTACGAAACCCTCCATGCAAATCTTCTTTGTATTTTAATTAAATCTAAATTTAATATTTAAAACTTATATGCTTCTTATCTAATAGCAGCACATAGATTTTAAATTAAGCCTCCTTCAATAATGACCATTGATTATAATATTTAAACAAATTATATTCCAAATTTAGCCTTATTGGTAATCCTACTACTATCCAGATTATCTTATTCTAACATGTCCAATCTAATCATACTTAAATTAAATAATACATATCTATCTTAATTTTATATATATATATATATATATATATATATATATATATATATATATATATATATATATATATATATATATATATATATATATATATATATATATATATGAGTATCTCATAATTCTTATATTAAAAATCATGCACACCTTCTCTTTTTCGTCCAAAAATATTCTCCAAATTCGCTAGAAAAGTCAGCCACATTTTTTACCCGACAAAGCAACTTAGAAGGGCCAGGTAAGCTTTTCAAAAACATATTTTAATAGACAAAATTCGTTCTGTAGATTTCTGTAAAATTGTTTGAGTATTAGATTTCCGAAAAATAAACATGTTTCGATATTTTCGCGATTCCTGGAGATTCTGGAAACGAAAATGCGATCCGTTTAGTTTTTCGGAAAGCTGATACAAAGATCTATACCATCTCCTAACTAAATAAATCTAATAGGTACAATATTAATTATAATTAGATAATAGACTATTTTTAGCATCCAGAGATGTTTGTTTGGACCTTAGTTCCTCGGCAGCCGTTGTTCCACCTACTTTCCTGTCTGATCTTCGTCACCACAGTGCTCACGACCCAGGCAAGTACACCTTGCCAAACTCTACAGTATTTACATGCTTTCCTATATTTTCAGTATTTCTTGCTTTGTTACATATCTCTCTTGTTTCTCGTGATTCTTTCTAGTTACACGTGCACGTAGATTTTGATTTTTTCTTTCTATACTACTTGTTCTATCTTTTCTATCTTGTTCATGTCTAGTGTAGTATTGATATGCCTGTGCCATATTTTTCCTGACCTGTTTGACCTGTACTTGACTTGGACATGACTAGATAGGCTTGATTTCCTAGTACCTTAGGAGAGAATATTTTATTAGCCGTGGCTATCCTCTATTGTTAGTGCCTCCCCGGGCTACGATAGAGAACCTATTATAGGACTGTTAGTGCCTCTCCGGGCTACGGTTTTAGCCATGATTAATATTATATTTTCATGACATGTCACCATCTGGAGAGTTCCCTTACGTGTCATCTTTTTCTCTACTTGTTATTCCTATTTTTCTTGTATGTTATTTACTGTACAGTAGGCATGTATATTATGTGTCTTGCTAGTCCTCTGAGGACCTGGTGATCTCTCCAGGTATTAGTTGATGGCACGGTACATTGATGGATGATGTTTGCTACATCGAGACTTCAGGTATACCTAGTGTGTTATTATCATATCTTCCGTATTTCGATTTTGTCCTATATTTGATACTCGTTGTTATTATAGCTAGTCTTTTACAAGCTTCATTTTTATCTAGCTTGTTCATGATAAATGTGTCATTGGGGATCCACTCTAACATATTTATCTATTCTAGAATCAGTGTATTATGGTCTGATCAGCCTTACTGCACTTGATTCGTTATTGTTATCGATATTTAGTGGATTGAGATATAGTTGGTCTAGAATAACCAGACAGCTTATACGTATTCGAGCCGGGCTGGAGTCCTCTCGTTGCGTAGCTGTCATGTATATGTATCCTAGTCCTACGTATTTTGGGACTGGGACGTTACACTACGTTGGTTTTTAACGGGAAGGTAAATTTAAAAATGATAACTAGCATTATTATTTATTTATTTTACATAAATATAAAAATATAATTCACTTGTAGCTATATGATTATCCTCCCGAGATTCGGACACGGAAACATAGAAGTTAGAGGATACTGTCACGCCCCAGTACCAGAATACTGAGACGGACTAGGCCAGCTACACCGTATGAGGTATATAAACGTCATACGGCGATCGTGGCTGCCAAGAGACAAGGGGGTGCATGCTTCAATCAGGTCTCCTATGGTCCCACAGAGCATCTATGTCTCAATCAATCAAAACAAGAAGCAGTAAATAATGATCATATAAGACAAAGCAGTAAGGCGTCCCCGACGCTTCATCAAAATGATTCATGAGTCTAGCTATACAAAATGATGAGCTAGTTCCGAGAGTCAATAGTACATAACTATAGTCAGCTGCAGTCTGATTTAATTACAATTATGCAAAGAAAATTAGTGTCCAGAACTGCCGGCTAAACAAGTGCCGGTGGCTAAACGCCAAGTACAAAATAGAAGATATCAGAGCGGTGAAGAAAAAATCCACTCATGGTCCCTGGCGCCCATACTCCTGGTGTGCACCATTGTTCGGGTAGAAATCTGGATCCTCTGGAGCCGCTACGAGATCTGGCCAAACAAAACAAGCGGGGTCAGGCCCCGAATAGCAAGTACCACAAGGGAGCACAAAAAAGTGAGATAAATCTAATGAGTTAAATAAGACCTGATTCACGAGTTATAGGCTTATACCATATCATCGAGACAATACGACACCCTTACAACCAAACAAGGACAAACGGTGCCAATATCGTGCCGAGATAAGATATATCCTATAACCATGGGCAGGTAAAAGGGCTTCTGATCGTGACTTCGGTCCATAGCCCATCGCAGCACAATAGCCCAACCCAACAACCAAACAAGGACATGGGTTGGACCACGCACCACGATAGTCCATGTTCCTCGGTAGCTAACAAAAGAAAATATATCACAAACAAGTCAGCTTACAAGCGGCCAATCAATCCTACGGCTTTCTATGATTTGTCTGGATTATCCCAGTAATACAATATATAGGAATCTTCAGATCGTATCGCATTCCAGCAGGGCTAGCCAAACCATTATATACAAGTAAGCACGAAATGCACCGGTCCCTCGAAAGGCCACCGCGCTAGAATAAGCAGTAACGGTTCCAGCTCTCCTATAGGAAGAGCTGGCTCGGCAGTCACAAATCAGATACTGCACTCCACTAGTGCGGATGACTATACAGTATCCGAGGCGGCCAACCCGACGTGCCAAGACGGGACCCAGGGCGGCTAGTGACGTACGATCTCGAGATTCTATTCCCTTCCAATGCATCTACCAAGTTAAGTTTCTTAGATTAACCCTATCTTGATATTGGAATTACATGTCGTGGTCACATGGTCATCCTCCTATATGTCGTACCATAGTACGTGTACCCTAAGTATGAATCCACATCAGCTCAATCTAGATCCATGCTTAGTGTAATGCTTCAAACAACAATCAACATACCACGACACTATTACTGGCCAATTACTATGACTGTGCTGGAAGGTGCACATGTATAGACATATAACACGAATGATCACTTAGCACGTAGAGTCACACCTCAGTGCACTCATTAAATAGCACCGCAGTGTATACTAATATTGTATCTCAATACACACATAGAATAGGTACCAGCACGTATACAGGTAATCAGGTCAGGAACACGGTCAAGTCAGGAAGTCACGTGGACCCCTCGTGACATAAAAGTCACATATGAATTCTGGTTAAAGTGAGACATTGTCACGCCCCGATTCTGTCGAATCAATAATCGTCCCCCGGGCGTGATGCCGTGCGAACCTAATTTGCGATCGCACAAGGCCTAGTCATAAGGTAATCCGAGACACAAAATCTCAGAGAGTACGCAGACAAATTGATTCACACAATAAGTAAAAGAAACTTAAATTTTATTGATAATGAACATCTTTTACAGACTCCGATACAAGACTCATTGCCGCGCGGGCTACAACATGACTCGATTACAAAAAAGTGCCGATGAAATAGCCGTTCCATACATTGCACACATCCCTCAATATACACAAGTACTCCAGTGACCTGGATGGAAGGGACGCTGAGTCATCTTCCTTGGACTGTCGAGAGCCTTCAAAAGTAGAGTCGCAGAGAGAGAGTCTTCGACGCACGGCCGAAGCTTCAAAAGTCACGAACGTCGCCGAGCTAGTTGGCGCGTCCTTCCTGGTTCGCGGGACCTGCAAGGAGCGAGGATCAGCACAGAACACATGTACTGGCGAATGGCTAATTAAAATCCAAGCTCTGCATTTGATTCAAGAAGTTTCGTAAACATGTTAGCTAGCTATTTCAATGATCTTTCTAACCATCCTGCTCGATTTGCATGTTAACATGTTTTGAGACAAGCAAATAAAATTGCGTAACATTAAGCAACTATCACATTCATCCTGTGTCCCGTGCACTTGTTAAGCAGTGAACAAGGGGTGTGAAGGCCACTGGCAATTTCAAGCCATCTCGGACTATAGCTGAGTTAGACGGCGACCCTTTCGCGTCGGGTAGCGAGCCCTGTGCGAAAGTTCCCGTATAACTCGCGCCGATAAAGGGCTGGCGCTTGCTATACACTCGTTCCTCCCGGGCCGAATCGGTCCCTTGGCCTAGGTAACCGTTCGAGGAAACTACACCTTGTCGACAAGTTGTCCAATGACCGTTTTCCTTTGAACTTAGTTGATTTGCTCATTTAGCCGTATCATTGCGATAAACGTTAATCGATTCATTCATTGTTTTGCATAGACCAAGTATGATTGTATAAGGAAGCATTTTGCTTTTTCCGAAACCGGCAGTTCTATGACAAGTGTTTTGTAAGGAATCGTGCAACGATTTCTTTGATTCTACACTATTATGACAAGCATTCATTTTACTTCACATATTAATCTTTGAAGTAGAGAGACGAGGCGAAGGAGGTCAGCTACTCGCCTTAGGCTTGCTTCAAGCGAGCGACCGATTGGCTGCGCTGTCGTCGCCTACGCGATCACCTGCAATCGCATAAGTAACTGATTAGAACACTGTACATTTCAAGAAATTTCGATATGAATGCGAGCTCAAAAATGCGTCATAAAAACCCATCGAAAATATTCACGAAAAGCGCATTCACGAAAATGAAAGCCAAAGCCAAATCAAGTGCGGCATGAAAACCAGAGCAATGGGAGGTCTCTCCCGACTCAGCCGCAGAGCCAATCCTCGAGGTGCAACCCGCTGAATATGGGACTTGGTTCCGAAGAGGCCATTCCATAACGTGGAATGGATCTTAATTCAACCATTCCCGTTCGATCGACTCGGCCGATTCCGACCTATCGGTCCCGACCGAATCGATAGCGACAGCGTTTCTTTCTTACGCACCCCGTGGACGAAGACGGGGCATGATGTAGGGACGGAGCACTACACCATAACCAACTAATAAAAAGTTTCGTCTTCGAAACTTAAAGATAGAACCTACCTCTACGAGAATAACGAAGGAAATTTCTCCTTCATTTCCGATTCAAGCTCCCACGTCGACTCTTCGACCGAATGGTTCCTCCAGAGGACGCGGACGAGAGGGATCGCTCGATTATGCAGCAGCTTATCCTTACGTTCTATGATTTAAACTGGCTCTTCGACGTAGGATAAGTCGGACTTTAGCTCCAGCTAGCCAAAATCTACCACGTGGCTCGGGTCGTGCACATACTTCCGCAGTTGAGAGACATGGAAGACATTGTGTACACCTTCAAGCGCCGACGGTAAGGCAATTTTATAGGCCACTGGGGCGACCCGCTCGAGTATTTCGAACGGCCCAACGAATCTCGGACTCAATTTTTCCTTCGCGCCGAACCGAGTAACTCCCCGCATGGGCGACACTTTGAGAAATACGTGATCGCCTACTTGAAACTCGAGGGGGCGACGATGAACGTCCGTATAGCTTTTCTGATGACTCTGTACGATCTTTAATCTTTTCCGAATGAGCCAAATCTTCTGTACGGTCTGTTCAACCAGTTCCGGACCGAGAATCTGCCGCTCTCCGACTTCGTCCCAGTAAATGGGTGATCGGCACTTGCGCCCGTACAAGGCTTCATACGGCGCCATCTGAATGCTGGATTGATAGCTATTGTTGTATGCAAATTCAGCCAGAGGTAGATGATTGTTCCAGCTTGATTTGAAGTCAATTGTGCAGAGTCGTAGCATGTCTTCGAGAATCTGATTGACGCGCTCCGTTTGGCCGTCGGTCTGAGGATGGTAAGCTGAGCTGAACTGCAACTTGGTACCCAGCGTCGACTGAAGGCTACTCCAAAATCACGACATGAACCATGAATCCCGATCAGAGACGATGGATACTGGAACTCCGTGTAGCCGTACTATCTCATCAAGATATATCTGCGCCAGGCGATCAACGCTCCAAGTAACTTTGATGGTAAAGAAATGCGCTGACTTGGTTAATTGATCGATGATGACCCAGATAACATCATTTTCTCGCGGCGTCTTCGGCAGACCAACAATGAAATCCATGCACATGTGCTGCCACTTCCATTCTGGAATCGCCAGATTCTGCATCTCCCCGCCCGGTCTCTGGTGCTCAGCTTTCACCTACTGACAGGCCATGTATTGCTACACGAAGAGTGCCACATCTCTCTTCATCCCGTGCATCCAGAAGTTTGTGCGGAGGTCCTTGTACGTCTTCGTGCTACCGGGATGCAAAGTGTATTTCGTATAGTGCGCCTCCGACAGTATCTCCTTTCTGAGTTCTGAATCGTCCAGAACGCATAGCATACCCTTCAATTGAAGCACGCAGGTTTCGTCTTTCGCAAAGTCGGTCGTCCTGCCCGTCGAGATTAGCTCTCGCACTTTCTTCAGGTATGGATCGTCCGTCTGAGCGGTCTTGATCTTATCAAGCAAGCTCGACTCTAACTGCAATTTTGCCAACTGCACATTTCGGAATCTAACTCGGAGCTCGATGTCCATCTCTTCTAGGTCACGTAACAGTCTGGAGTCGATGGATAACGAGGCAATGTACTTCCGACTCAAGGCGTCCGCCACAACATTTCCCTTTCCCGGCGTATAGTCGATAGTCAAGTCGTAATCCTTGATCAGTTCAAGCCAGCGCCTCTGCCGCAGGTTCAGTTCTCTCTGCGTGAATAGATACTTGAGACTCTTGTGATTGGTGTAGATCATGTATGCCATGCCATAGAGGTAGTGACGCCACAATTTCAACGCAAACACAATCGCCGCTAACTCCAGGTCCTGCGTGGGATAATTTTTCTCGTGCGGCTTTAGCTGTCGGGAAGCAAAAGATATCACCTTGTTCCGCTGCATCTGCACACACCCCAAGCCCTGACCGGATGCGTCGCTAAATATCTGGAAGCCCTTAGTCCCTTCTGGAAGTGCGAGTATCGGGGCTAAGACGAGCCTTAGCTTCAACTCTTGGAATACAGCTTCGTAGTCGTTCGACCATTCAAATGCGACTCCTTTCTGGGTGAGGCGAGTCAGAGGCGATGCGATCTTCGCGAAGTCTTTCACGAAGCATCGGTAGTATCCCGCTAAGCCAAGGAAACTTCGAATCTCGCCGACGGACGCTGGCCGTTTCCAATCGACAACGGCTTCAACTTTCTTTGGGTCGACCGTAATGCCTTCAGCAGAAATAATGTGTCCAAGGAATGCGACACTGCTAAGCCAAAATTCACATTTGCTTCTGTCACTCCCCATTCCCGAAATACGTAAATTTTTGATTTTTCATGTATATGGTATCTGGCACCTATATCTTTATTGTATTTATCCTGTATTTGTAACTGGCCATGGCATGGAACAGTATCTCGTCGCGGATTAGTGTGCCACCCTTTGTCCTTGTCTGGTTGTAGGCGTGGTTCACTGTTTCGATGATAGGATTTCTGAACCGTATTGTGGTTAGGATTTTATTTAATTAATTTAATTAGTTGTATCACGTAACAATTAACATGTCATTAGTCACATGGTTAGAGCATGTTTAGGGCTTAGGGTTTTCTTAAGCCAACCCCTATATATATTGCATTTATTTAATATTTATCACGCATTTATTCCGTGTCTAATTTCTTTAATTTTATGCTAATTATTTTTCTGTAATTTGTTTCTGCCTTTACCTAGCTATTGGTTTATTTTGCTCATGTTGAACCAACTTGGTTTAACTTGGTTCAACATGATAAGCATGGATGGTCTAGATTGTGTAGGAAGGAATGGATGGTGGGAGATTAACATGACTTGCTATTTAAATCCCTCTTCTATTCTCTCTCCTCATAACTCTCATTTTCTTTCTTCCTCCACCAAAACCCTAGCTATTAGAGAGAGGCAAGTACATCTTGCACACCATGAGGGATTTCATGCATCCTCATTTATTTTTGGTCTATGTTGTTCATCTTCTCTTCCTCTACAAGTTTAGGTCTTGAAGTTCTTGATTTCCATGGATGGTTGGGTGTAGATCTAAGTTTTAAGTTTTGGTTTTCATGGTTTTGGTCTTCATATGAATTTAGGGTTTTGATCTATCAAACATTGTTGATTTCGAAATTAAGTGGTTTCATGTTGTAGAGAATTTGATTCTACTAAAGTTTGGCTTTTGAAAAGTTAGATTTCGATTTATTTTGTGGAAGTTATGGCAAAACGAATTTTGGTTCGTTCCTATATATTCATCTGCAGCACGCACAGCATGTCGCGGAAGGCGCACCGCATGTCGCAGAAGGCACATGTCGCAGAAGGCGCATGTCGCAGAAGGCGCATGTTACAATGAAGCGCATGTCGCAGTAGGCGCATATCATGTCGCGAATGAGCCGCATTAAGGCGCATGTCGCAGTAGGCGCATATCATGTCGCGAATGAGCCGCATTAAGGCACATGTCGCAGTAGGCGCATATCATGTCGCAGTTGAGCCGCATGAGACGCATGTCGCGGTAGGCGTACATCATGTCGCAGTTGAGCCACATGAGGCGCATGTCGCAGTAGGCGCATATCATGTCGCGAATGAGCCGCATTAAGGCGCATGTCGCAGTAGGCGCATATCATGTCGCGCATGAGCCGCATTGATGCACATGTCGCAGTAGGCGCATATCATGTCGCGCATGAGCCGCATTGAGGCGCATGTCGCAGTAGGCGCATATCATGTCGCGCATGAGCCGCATTGAGGCGCATGTCGCAGTAGGCGCATATCATGTCGCAGTTGAGCCGCATGAGGCGCATGTCGCGGTAGGCGCATATCATGTCGCAGTTGAGCCGCATGAGGCGCATGTCGTAGTAGGCGCATATCATGTCGCAGAATATGCCTATTTTGGTTGTTTCTGACTATCATATATTCTATTTTGACTGAATTGTGGCTAGAATTTCTTCCAACTCCTAACATGAATTTGAAGATCTTTTCCTTGGCTTCAAGAATATGTTACCAACTATTTTGTACTAATTATGGACTCGACCATGTTTAATGCTAATTGACTTTCATGCCTTGTCACCATTAATAACGATGGTTATCTTGACTAAATTGATCATGCGTTCCTAGTTGGAACTAAGAGACTGGCTAGTCGTCTTATTGAAATGAATGAATGAGACACGTTCATGTAATAAACTATTGTACTCGATTAGCCGATCCCGAATATTGACATACAGGCACATGCAAGCTTCAATCTATTTATTTATTTATTTATTTATTTATTTATTTTTCTACAAAAGTAGCATGTGTACTTGATGGTCAAGGCATGATTACCCCGTGGTTAGATTTGATTGTTGCATTACGCTATGTAAAACCTACAACCTAGCCGCACTGGTATCGTTGTAGAGTTGCGCATATCGTACCCCGTACGAAAGTACTCATTTGAATGATCATGATCCACGGCATGGGATTTCACTCAACGTAGGGACTATTAAGTAAAATAAAATAATGATAGCATGGAGAGAATGGATTCCCGAGTTCTTACATGGCAGCCCTCCCGGGACTAGTAGTGCCCGCCAGGCCGGCTGGTTCCCACAGATACTGTAAATCTGCCACACGGGCAGGAAACAGTACCTGCTTTTATTATTATTGTATATTGTATATATATGACGGGCGTCCTGCTAGGACTCGTCTAATTCATGCTTGGCGCACCTGATTGACTGGATAGACTAGCCTTGCTCGCACATAGTAAGAACTGAGGAATTCCTAATTGCATAATTCCAGGATAACTTGGGACTCACAATAGCAAGCCGTAGAATTTGATTGGCCGTACAAGATGATTTGTTTGTGTACTGTACCTACTCTGTTGTCTAACTGGGATGATCAGAATGTCAGGACATGACGGGCCAACTTCTGTCCTTATTTGGTTGGGAGGTTGGTTCGAAGTGTCGTGATGTGATGTGAATCCTAGTAGCAAGCAGAGATCTATTATTATATTCTCTTATTACTGGTTTTAATTCCCTCATATCGTGCTTCCTTGTGGTACTTGCTATTAGAGGTCTAACCTCTCTGGTTTTGCATGGCCAGATTTAGAGCCGGTTCTCGAGGATCCAGCTTACTTCCGCCTCCAAGATGGTCAACACTAGAGGGATGATCGCAAGAGGACTCGAGTGGGTCCCTTACTTCACCACTCGTTTTGTTATTTACTTTATACCGTAGCCGTTTGGCACCGACATGTTAGTCGGATTGTCTTGTACTTACTTTTGCATAATTGTAATTAAGTCAGACTGCAGCTGATAACAATTGTGTACACCTTGCTATATCATCTGGCTATGTTTTGTAAAACCAAATCTCAAGAACATTTTGACTGAGTATTTGGGACGCCTTACTGCTTATTCTTACATGTTCTCTATTTCTGTTTTCTTGTTCGAATGATTGAGACAATAGATGTGAAGTGACCATAGTGAGACTTTCATGTAGTATGCACCCCCTCGTCTTTAGACAGCATTGATCGTATTATACGGTATTCATCTACCCGTAATACGTAGCTGGCTGAGTCATTCCCCCGCTCTCCAGTATTCTGGTTCTGGGGCGTGACAAGGTTTTAGTGGTGGCCCATGCAGGTCTGATTTCAGACTTGTGGGGTGCTTGATTTATAGGATGTCTCAATCACACATGTTTTCCCTTGATCTCCTGATTCGTTATTCTCAACCCTTGCTTGACATTCTGGTATCCTTTGACTTCATTGATCCTTCATGTCCGGTTGTTTGATTGTTCTCTTGTCCCTTTTCTTAGGGGCACCTCATCTGCATCTGTCAGGATTGGACAGCAACAACAAGGGCAACATGGGCAACATGACCAGGTTGGTCAGCAACAAGGGCCAGTCTCACCTCAGGAGACTATCCAAGAAGAGGTGATAGTAGAACCAGCAGTTGGACCGCAGTATCCGGAGGTTCCAACACCACCTGTAGTTCCACCTACCCCTATGAAAGTGGATACACCAGCCCTTCTGGAGATCATGAGAGAAATGATGGCTGCTCAGCAACATCAGATGTTGGCCCAGCAGCGCATGCACACTCAGCTACAAGAGCAGAATGTGTTGCTCAACCAAGGATTGCAGACGGCTCTGGAAAGAGGAATGAGGACTGATTCAGGAGCATCGGCCAGGTTTTGCAAGTACAACCCCCGCCGTTTCGAGGGCACGGAGGATGCTATTTCAGCAGATGCATGGCTCAAGGATATTGAGGCTATTCTAATAGCAGCTAAGGTGCCGGCAGAAGAACGTGTAGATCAGGTGAAGTTGTTACTTCAGGATCTCGTACGTGATTGGTGGGAATCAGAGGAAGTAGGTATCAGACGTCCCGTTGCTTGGGACGATTTTACTGCAAGGTTCAAGACGAAGTATTATGGAGTTGTGGCGCAGTTTGAGCTACAACAGAAATTTATCAACCTCAGACAGGCTGGCAAGACTGTAGATGCGTACGCAGCGGAGTTCTGCAGATTGAGCAGGTTTGCCCCAGAGATGGTAGTAACGGAGCGCCAGAGGGCGATGAGGTTCCAGCAAGGGTTTCATCTTGAGCTCTTGCAGTTGATAGAGGGGCACAACTACCAGACTTTTGATGAAGTATTGACGGCGACTCGAAGGCATGAGATCACCATTCAGAGGCTTACGGCAAGGGCTGGAGGTCAGAAGAGATCTCACGGTCAGATAGAAGGAGGAGGGGCAGCAGCGCCCCGAACAACAGCACCATCCCCTGGCATTCATATCCACGATGTGGCGATACGAGCACCAGCACTACCCAGGCAGCAGCAGCAACAACAACCGAGGAAGAACCAGCAACCCCCAGCGGGCTGCACTTACTGTGGTAAGGGAGGGCACACTAGGGATGTGTGTCATTCAGCTAATGGATTATGCTTGAGGTGTGGCAGTCCAGACCATAAGATTGCCAATTGTCCTATGATACAGAGGCCAGGAGGGCCAGCTCAACGGTTTCCGGCGTTGCCAGCTCCAGAGGTAGCACCGTATCAAGGGCCGACACTAGCAGTGAGGCCACTAGCCCAGCACCCATTACCGACGCAAGCTCAGATGTACCGACAAGCACAACATCAGGTTGGACAGCAGGGACAGGGAAGGCAGGGACAAAGGCAAGAAGGATTTGGAGTATTAGAGCAAAGATTGGCTGAAGGCGGTCAGGTTTTGAGTAAGTTTGAGTATTAATTATTATTTATTATAATTCTTTGAGTTTTATATTCGAAGAGTGAAGGCAACTTTTCGTCTCACTCATCTGCTCTCGTATCATGTGATACGTGAAATTCATCATGTGTCTTGATTACGAGAGTACGTCCTGGACAGAGTCTCGTTCTTGATTTAGTCATTGGTACCGACTTATCTCAAGCATTGACCCTTGTCTACTTTGGGTGTCGGTGTAGGACCTCGAGGACGAATTTCTACCTGACTTGAGAGGCATATTTTATTCGTATATCTCCGATCATTTCCCTTTAGGGTATGATTATTGTTTGCGCTCTTACTTAATTGCTCTTTCTTTCGTAATCTGTTCGTATGCCATGTGTTGTTTGATAATCATGATTGTTATATGACATAAGTGTATTTCGTGATCTGAGAGCGCGCTCGACTAGCCTTATTGAAATTCCGAGGACGGAATTTTTCTAAGGAGGGTAGAGATGTCACTCCCCATTCCCGGAATACGTAAATTTTTGATTTTTTATGTATATGGTATCTGGCACCTGTATCTTTATTGCATTTATCCTGTATTTGTAACTGGCCATGGCATGGAACAGTATCTCGTCGCGGATTAGTGTGCCACCCCTTGTCCTTGTCTGGTTGTAGGCGTGGTTCACTGTTTCGATGATAGGATTTCTGAACCGTGTTGTGGTTAGGATTTTATTTAATTAATTTAATTAGTTGTATCACGTAACAATTAACATGTCATTAGTCACATGGTTAGAGCATGTTTAGGGCTTAGGGTTTTCTTAAGCCAACCCCTATATATATTGCATTTATTTAATATTTATCACGCATTTATTCCGTGTCTAATTTCTTTAATTTTATGCTAATTATTTTTCTGTAATTTGTTTCTGCCTTTACCTAGCTATTGGTTTATTTTGCTCATGTTGAACCAACTTGGTTTAACTTGGTTCAACATGATAAGCATGGATGGTCTAGATTGTGTAGGAAGGAATGGATGGTGGGAGATTAACATGACTTGCTATTTAAATCCCTCTTCTATTCTCTCTCCTCATAACTCTCATTTTCTTTCTTCCTCCACCAAAACCCTAGCTATTAGAGAGAGGCAAGTACATCTTGCACACCATGAGGGATTTCATGCATCCCCATTTATTTTTGGTCTATGTTGTTCATCTTCTCTTCCTCTAAAAGTTTAGGTCTTGAAGTTCTTGATTTCCATGGATGGTTGGGTGTAGATCTAAGTTTTAAGTTTTGGTTTTCATGGTTTTGGTCTTCATATGAATTTAGGGTTTTGATCTATCAAACATTGTTGATTTCAAAATTAAGTGGTTCCATGTTGTAGAGAATTTGATTCTACTAAAGTTTGGCTTTTGAAAAGTTAGATTTCGATTTATTTTGTGGAAGTTATGGCAAAAAGAATTTTGGTTCGTTCCTATATATTCATCTGCAGCACGCACAGCATGTCGCGGAAGGCGCACCGCATGTCGCAGAAGGCGCATGTCGCAGAAGGCGCATGTCGCAGAAGGCGCATGTTGCAATGAAGCGCATGTCGCAGTAGGCGCATATCATGTCGCGAATGAGCCGCATTAAGGCGCACGACATGCGCATATCATGTCGCGAATGAGCCGCATTAAGGCGCATGTCGCAGTAGGCGCATATCATGTCGCAGTTGAGCCGCATGAGACGCATGTCGCGGTAGGCGTACATCATGTCGCAGTTGAGCCACATGAGGCGCATGTCGCAGTAGGCGCATATCATGTCGCGAATGAGCCGCATTAAGGCGCATGTCGCAGTAGGCGCATATCATGTCGCGCATGAGCCGCATTTAGACGCATGTCGCAGTAGGCGCATATCATGTCGCGTATGAGCCGCATTGAGGCGCATGTCGCAGTAGGCGCATATCATGTCGCACATGAGCCGCATTGAGGCGCATGTCGCAGTAGGCGCATATCATGTCGCAGTTGAGCCGCATGAGGCGCATGTCGCGGTAGGCGCATATCATGTCGCAGTTGAGCCGCATGAGGCGCATGTCGCAGTAGGCGCATATCATGTCGCAGAATATGCCTATTTTGGTTGTTTCTGACTATCATATATTCTATTTTGACTGAATTGTGGCTAGAATTTCTTCCAACTCCTAACATGAATTTGAAGATCTTTTCCTTGGCTTCAAGAATATGTTACCAACTATTTTGTACTAATTATGGACTCGACCATGTTTAATGCTAATTGACTTTCATGCCTTGTCACCATTAATAACGATGGTTATCTTGACTAAATTGATCATGCGTTCCTAGTTGGAACTAAGAGACTGGCTAGTCGTCTTATTGAAATGAATGAATGAGACACGTTCATGTAATAAACTATTGTACTCGATTAGCCGATCCCGAATATTGACATACAGGCACATGCAAGCTTCAATCTATTTATTTATTTATTTATTTATTTATTTATTTTTCTACAAAAGTAGCATGTGTACTTGATGGTCAAGGCATGATTACCCCGTGGTTAGATTTGATTGTTGCATTACGCTATGTAAAACCTACAACCTAGCCGCACTGGTATCGTTGTAGAGTTGCGCATATCGTACCCCGTACGAAAGTACTCATTTGAATGATCATGATCCACGGCATGGGATTTCACTCAACGTAGGGACTATTAAGTAAAATAAAATAATGATAGCATGGAGAGAATGGATTCCCGTGTTCTTACATGGCAGCCCTCCCGGGACTAGTAGTGCCCGCCAGGCCGGCTGGTTCCCACAGATACTGTAAATCTGCCACACGGGCAGGAAACAGTACCTGCTTTTATTATTATTGTATATTGTATATATATGACGGGCGTCCTGCTAGGACTCGTCTAATTCATGCTTGGCGCACCTGATTGACTGGATAGACTAGCCTTGCTCGCACATAGTAAGAACTGAGGAATTCCTAATTGCATAATTCCAGGATAACTTGGGACTCATAATAGCAAGCCGTAGAATTTGATTGGCCGTACAAGATGATTTGTTTGTGTACTGTACCTACTCTGTTGTCTAACTGGGATGATCAGAATGTCAGGACATGACGGGCCAACTTCTGTCCTTGTTTGGTTGGGAGGTTGGTTCGAAGTGTCGTGATGTGATGTGAATCCTAGTAGCAAGCAGAGATCTATTATTATATTCTCTTATTACTGGTTTTAATTCCCTCATATCGTGCTTCCTTGTGGTACTTGCTATTAGAGGTCTAACCTCTCTGGTTTTGCATGGCCAGATTTAGAGCCGGTTCTCGAGGATCCAGCTTACTTCCGCCTCCAAGATGGTCAACACTAGAGGGATGATCGCAGGAGGACTCGAGTGGGTCCCTTACTTCACCACTCGTTTTGTTATTTACTTTATACCGTAGCCGTTTGGCACCGACATGTTAGTCGGATTGTCTTGTACTTACTTTTGCATAATTGTAATTAAGTCAGACTGCAGCTGATAACAATTGTGTACACCTTGCTATATCATCTGGCTATGTTTTGTAAAACCAGATCTCAAGAACATTTTGACTGAGCATTTGGGACGCCTTACTGCTTATTCTTACATGTTCTCTATTTCTGTTTTCTTGTTCGAATGATTGAGACAATAGATGTGAAGTGACCATAGTGAGACTTTCATGTAGTATGCGCCCCCTCGTCTTTAGACAGCATTGATCGTATTATACGGTATTCATCTACCCGTAATACGTAGCTGGCTGAGTCATTCCCCCGCTCTCCAGTATTCTGGTTCTGGGGCGTGACAGCTTCGCTTCGCGTATAGTTGATTTTCTCGAAGGGTCTGGAGCACGGTCCGCAGATGCTCAGTGTGTTGCTGCCTATTCTTTGAGTAGACGAGTATATCGTCGATAAAGACTACTACGAACTTGTCGAGGAATGGTCGAAATACCCGATTCATTAAATCTATGAAAGCGGCAGGGGCATTCGTTAGGCCGAACGGTATTACCAGGAACTCGTAATGGCCGTATCGAGTGCAGAAGGCAGACTTCGGCACATCGTTCGGCTTGATCTTGAGTTGATGGTAACCCGAACGCAGATCAATTTTAGAGAACATCGTGGCTCCTTGAAGCTGATCAAACAGATCGTCTATGCGGGGCAGGGGGTATTTGTTCCTGAATGTGGCCTTGTTCAGCTCGCGGTAGTCGATACAAAGACGCATAGA
Organism: Iris pallida; assembly: GCA_029216955.1. Lineage (NCBI taxonomy): Eukaryota > Viridiplantae > Streptophyta > Magnoliopsida > Asparagales > Iridaceae > Iris > Iris pallida. Next base: position 360,628 of record JANAVB010021597.1, read on the forward strand.
GCCATCCTTCTTTTTGACGAACAGCACGGGCGCTCCCCAGGGAGAGACGCTGGGTCGGATGAATCCCTTGTCGAGCAATTCTTGTAACTGCACTTAGAGTTCTTTAAGCTCTGCAGGGGCCATTCTGTACGGGGCTTTCGAGATCGGTCGAGTGTCGGAGAAGGTATCGATAGTGAACTCAATCTCTCGATCGGACGGCATGCCGGGCAGCTCATCCGGGAACACATCGGGGAATTCTGCCACAATGTCGGCCTGACCCGCATTTGCACCATCCTGTCGCATATCTCGAACGGAAGCTAGATAGCCTTCGCACCCGGAATGCAGCATCCGTCGAGCAGATATTGCGGAGATCACCATGCAGGTCGGCGATGCCTCACCACACGAGTAGCAGAATTCAGGCACTCCAGGTATGCAGAATGTGACCTTCTTTTCAGCACAGTCTATGGTTGCGTTGCACGGACCGAGCCAATCCATCCCCAGAATGATATCGTAGTCCTTAATATTTAGAACTATCGTATCGAAACTGACCTTTTGACCACCTATACAGATGATTCTGTCTCTGCAGACTAAATTTGTAGCTAGTGGCATGCCCAACGGGATGTTAACAGTGAGCTCGAGACCCAGCGGTGTCAGAGGAAATTTGTGCTCGGCGGCAAAGTCTGCCGATATGAAACTATGTGTGGCACCTGAATCAAATAATACACGAGCATGTTTATTATTGAATTGCAGTATACCTGTCATGACTGTGTCAGATGCGAACACTTCGTCTCGGGTCAGGACGTAGACGCGGCCCTGAGCATTAGGGCGACGGTCTTGGCCATTCTATTGTGCGGTCGGTGGAGCCCGAGGTGTTTGGCCTCGGTTCTGATGGTGTTGTCGTGGGCGCAGGTTTGACTTCTCCGGGCAGTCGCGTACGATATGGTCGGCTCAGCCGCACCCGAGGCACGTACCGTTCTTCAATCGGCACTCGCTGATTAAGTCCCCCTCTTTGTGGCAGAAAGTGCAAACTACTCGATCCTTCGTCTGGTTGCCGCCTCCGTTGCCGCGATTTTGACGCTTGTGTGCGTTGTTGCCTCCCGCATTACTATGGCGTTTGTTATTAAAGTGAACAGCACCGGTAGTAGTAGGAGGGTACTCGGACTCCAGACGGAGGGCATGGTTGAGTGCCTCGCCCATGGTTTTGTATTCGGGCACCGAAACATGAGCACGGATAGTTGAACACAGGCCCACTTCGAATCGTCGAGCTTGACTTGCAGTGGTTAGTAGATAATCTCCAGCAAACTTGGCCAGTTTGTTGAATTCGGCCGCATACTGTTGTACAGTCATATTCCCTTGTCTCAATTGCATAAACTCATTTTCTTTCTCCTGTCGCACGGTTGCTGAAAGATATTCTGTCTCAAATGCACTTTTGAATGTAGCCCAAAAAATTGCCGCCGTCTCGTCTTCACGTCGAATAGCCCGCTTCTGTACAACCCACCAATCATGCGCGTTCATTCGAAGTAGAAGTTGAGCACACGCGACTTTTTTCGAGTCCTCGACACCCAGAAGCTCAAACTTGTCTTCCAGCTCCTCCAACGAGTCGATCACCACCGAGGGATCTTCTGTGCCGTTGAAGGAAGTGCGACAGCTTTTAGTGAATTTTGACACGTCGAAGTTAGAACTTCTCGGTGCTGCAGGTGAGAGCATGGGCGCCTCTGGTTCGGCTTCGTTGGATCGAACCGCAGGCTGGGTCACGGCAGGCGTCATCGTTGAATTGTTGTTGTTGCCCACGACCGACTGTACGATCTGCTGGAGGGTATTCAGCTGCTGCTGCAGCTTGAATTGAGCCGATTCTCAAATTGAGTCTGATGAGCCTCCGCTTGCTGACGATGGAGCTCGTTTTGACGTTGCTACATTTTAAGCATCTGCAGCATACGTTGCATTGGGTCGCCGGAAGGTCCGGCTACAGTAGGCGTCATTCCCGTTGGGTCGACGGAATGCTCGGGTCTAGAAGCACTCGAGCCGCTGGAAGCGCTCGTCTCGTCTTCCGCCTGAGCTCCCGTAACTGCAGGAAAAAAGGAAAGGCAACTCTCGTTAGTTTCAGAAAATGTCCTGGGTTCAGCGTATGGAACAACTCTTCTTATCGACATGAGGTCAACGGTTGGAGACTAGACCTCGACATTGGAGGCCAAGGACGTAAAGCCGTGCTCTGATACCATTATGTCACGCCCCGATTCCGTCGAATCGATAATCGTCCCCCGGACGTGATGCCGTGCGAACCTAATTTGCGATCGCACAAGGCCTAGTCATAAGGTAATCTGAGACACGAAATCTAAGAGAGTACGTAGACAAATTAATTCACACAATAAGTAAAAGAAACTTGAATTTTATTGATAATGAACATCTTTTACAGACTTCGATATAAGACTCATTGCCGCGCGGGCTACAACATGACTCGATTACAAAAGAGTGCCAATGAGATAGCCGTTCCATACATTGCACATATCCCTCAATATACACAAGTACTCCAGTGACCTGGATGGGAGGGACGCTGAGTCATCTTCCTTGGACTGTCGAGATCCTTCAAAAGTAGAGTCGCAGAGAGAGAGTCTTCGACGCACGGCCGAAGCTTCAAAAGTCACGAACGTCGTCGAGCTAGTTGGCACGTCCTTCCTGGTTCGCGGGACCTGCAAGGAGCGATGATCAGCACAGAACACATGTACTGGCGAATGGCTAATTAAAATCTAAGCTCTGCATTTGATTCAAGAAGTTTCGTAAACATATTAGCTAGCTATTTCAATGATCTTTCTAACCATCCTGCTCGATTTGCATGTTAACATGTTTTGAGACAAGCAAATAAAATTGCGTAACATTAAGCAACTATCACATTCATCCTGTGTCCCGTGCACTTGTTAAGCAGTGAAGAAGGGGTGTGAAGGCCACTGGCAATTTCAAGCCATCTCGGACTATAGCTGAGTTAGACGGCGACCCTTTCGCATCGGGTAGCGAGCCCTGTGCGAAAGTTCTCGTATAACTCGTGCCGATGAAGGGCTGGCGCTTGCTATACACTCGTTCCTCCCGGGCCGAATCGGTCCCTTGGCCTAGGTAACCGTTCGAGGAAACTACACCTTGTCGACAAGTTGTCCAATGACCGTTTTCCTTTGAACTTAGTTGATTTGCTCATTTAGCCGTATCTTTGCGATAAACGTTAATCGATTCATTCATTGTTTTGTATAGACCAAGTATGATTGTATAAGGAAGCATTTTGCTTTTTTCGAAACCGGCAGTTCGATGACAAGTGTTTTGTAAGGAATCGTGCAACGATTTCTTTGATTCTACCCTATTATGACAAGCATTCATTTTACTTCACATATTAAGCTTTGAAGTAGAGGGACGAGGCGAAGGAGGTCAGCCACTCGCCTTAGGCTTGCTTCAAGCGAGCGACCGATTGGCTGCGCTGTCGTCGCCTACGCGATCACCTGCAATCGCATAAGCAACTGATTAGAACACTGTACATTTCAAGAAATTTTGATATGAATGCGAGCTCGAAAACGCGTCACGAAAACCCATCGAAAACATTCACGAAAAGCGCATTCACGAAAACGAAAGCCAAAGCCAAATCAAGTACGGCATGAAAACCAGAGCAACGGGAGGTCTCTCCCGACTCAGCCGCAGAGCCAATCCTCGAGGCGCAACCCGCTGAATATGGGACTTGGATCCGAAGAAGCCATTCCATAACGTGGAATGGATCTTAATTCAACCGTTCCCGTTCGATCGACTCAGCCGATTCCGACCTATCGGTCCCGACCGAATCGATAGCGACAGTGTTCCTTTCTCGCGCACCCCGTGGACGGAGACGGGGCACGATGTAGGGACGGGGCACTACACGAAGGTCCTTGAAGCCAAGAAAAAGATCTACAACTTTTATGTTGGGAATTGGAAGAAATTCTGGCCACGAATCAGCCAAATAGGACATAAAACATATAAAAATAGCCAAAATAGGTACTATGAGCGGCAGTAAATGGGTACTCATCTATGCGGCTGAGTAAGTGGGTACCCATCTATGCGACTGGATGAATGAATCTCATGCGGCTGGGTAAGTGGGTACCCATCTATGCGGCTGGGTAAATGAATCTCATGCTGCTGGGTAAATGAGTCTCATGCGACTGAGTAAATGAGGGTCTTATGCGGCTGGGTAAGTGGGTACCCATCTATGCAGCTGGGTGAATAAATCTCATGCGGCTGGGTAAGTGGGTACCCATCTATGCGGCTGGGTAAGTGGGTACCCATCTATGTGGCTGAGTAAATAAATCTCATGCGGCTGGGTAAGTGGGTACCCATCTATGCGGCTGGGTGAATGAATCTCATGCGGCTGGGTAAGTGGGTACCCATCTATGCGGCTGGGTGAATGAATCTCATGGGGCTGCGTAAATGAGTCTCATGCGGCTGAGTAAATGAGGGTCTTATGCGGCTGGGTAAGTGGGTACCCATCTATGCGGCTGGGTGAATGAGTACCCATCTATGCGGCTGGGTGAATGAATACCCATCTTCTCCGAAAATCTGAGAAGGATGGCCATGGAATCCACAAATTCCAAGATCCATAAAACCTTCACTCTAAGTCCAAATTTAGACTTCCATAGGTCAAAATGGGGTAGAACGAAATTCTCTACAACATAAAACAACTAGATTTTGAAAACAAAGAAGTTTGATAGATCAAAACCCAAAAAAACCGAAAATGGCACAAACTTAGATCTACACAAAACTAGCCATTAAAATTAAAAACTCCAAGAACTAAACTTGTAGAGGATGATGAGAAGAACAATATAGACAAATCATATAAAAAAAAATTAAGAAATAAAAAATGCAAGAATCTCTCCATTTGGTGCAAGATGTACTTACCTATTGGTTGGGAGGAAAAGAAATGAAAAGAGTGAATGAGGAGAGAGAGTGAGGAAGAGAATATATACAGGGGTTGGCTTAAGAAAACCTTAAGCCCTAAACATGCTCTAACCATGTGACTAATGACATGTTAATTGCTACATGATACAACTAATTAAATTAATTAAATAAAATCCTAACCACAACATGGTTCAGAAATCCTATCATCGAAACAGTGAACCACGCCTACAACCAAACAAGGACAAGGGGTGGCACACTAATCCGTGACAAGATGCTGTTCCATGCCATGGCCAGTTACAAATACAGGATACATGCAATAAAGATACAGGTGCCAGATACCACATACATAAAAAAATTAAAAATTTACGTATTCTGGGAATGGGGAGTGACATCTCTACCCTCCTTAGAAAAATTTCGTCCTCGAAATTTTGATAAGGCTAGTCGAGCGCGCTCTTAGATCACGAAATACACTTATGACATATAGCAAGCACAATTATCAAACAACACATGGCACATGAACAGTTTAAGAAAGCAAGAATAATTAAGTAAGAGAACAAACAATAATCATAACCTAGAAGGATGATCGGAGACATACGAATAAAATATGCCTCTCAAGTCAGGTAGGAATTCGTCCTCGAGGTCCTACACTGACTCCCAAAGTGGACAAGGGTCAACGCTTGAGATAAGTCGGTACCAATGACTAAATCAAGAACGAGACTCTGCCCAGGACGTACTCTCGTAATCAAGACACATGATGAATATCACGTATCACATGATACGAGAGCAGATGAGTGAGACGAGAAAGTCGCCGTCACTCTTCGAATATAAAACTCAAGGAATTATAATAAATAATACTCAAAACTTACCCAAAATCTGACCGCCTTCAGCCAACCTCTGCTCTAATACTCCAAATTCTTCTTGCCTTTGTTCCTACCTTCCCTGGCTCTGCTGTCCAACCTGATGTTGCGCTTGTCGGTACATCTGAGCTTGCGTCAGTAATAGGCGCTGGGCTAGTGGCCTCACTGCTAGTACTGGCCCTTGATACGGAGCTACCTCTGGAGCTGGCAATGCCGGAAACCGTTGAGCTGGCCCTCCTGGCCTCTGTATCATAGGATAATTGGCAATCATATGGTCTGGACTGCCACACCTCAAGCATAATCCATTAACTGAACAACACACATCCCTAGTGTGCCCTCCCTTACCACAGTAAGTGCAACACACTGGTGCTTCCTGATGCTGTTGCTGGTTCCTCTGTTGCTTCTGTCGAACTGGTGCAATCACAATTGTCGTGACTGGTGCTGCATCACGAATATGGATGCTAGGTGCTGGTGCTGACGTCTGAGATACTGCTCCTCCTCCAGTACTCTGCGTATGAGACCTCTTCTGGCCCCCAGTCCTTGCTGGTAACCTTTGAATAGTAAGCTCGTGCCTCCGAGCCACCGTCAATACTGCATCGAATGTCTGGTAGTCGTGCCCCTCGGCCAGCTGTAAAATCTCTAGGTGAAGTCCCTGTTGGAACCTCATTGCTCTCTCTGGCTCTGTCGCCACCATCATCCGAGCAAACCTACTTAACCTGCAGAACTCCGCTGCATAACCATCCACCGTCTTAGCAGCCTGCTTGAGACTGATAAACCTCTGCTGTAGCTCATACCGCGCTACCATACCAAAATACTTGGCCTTGAATCTGGTAATGAAGCTATCCCAGGGAACATGACGCCTCATTCTAACCTCTTTCGATGCCTACCAATCGCGGGCGAGATCCTGAAGTAAAAGTCTGACCTGGTCAACCTTTTCTTCTGCTGGAACCTTTGCTGCGGTCAATATGGCCTCTGTATCCTGAATCCAAGCATCCGCCATGATGGCATCCTCCGTGCCGTCAAAATATCTCGGGTTAAGTCGACAAAACCTTCCGGACGCTCCTGAATTATTCTTGACACTTCTCTCAAGGGCTAATTGCAACCCCTGATTTTGTAGCACATTCTGTTCTTGCTGTCGGGTTTGTTGTTGCTGTTGGGCTGACGTCTGGTGTTGCTGGGTCTCCAATAACCCTCTAATAATCTGTAATAGTGCCGACGCATCTAGTGCTACTGGTACTACCGGCACCAATGGAGGTACGAGATCCTCTGGCCTCTATAGCTCAAGTGGCTCATGCTCGGTAACGTTCTTGATAGGAATCTGTCCAGGTAGAGGGGCTACCCCTTGCTGATCTCCAACTGGTCCCTGATCTATCGAATTTATTCCCATGCCGGCTCCTCCAATAGCCGAGAATGATGTGACCCTAAAAGAAAGGATACAAGGTATCAAAAGACAGGACGGGAAGGAATCGAGGATGACAATCAAGTTAGCAATCAAGGTGGGAGAGAGAAAATGAATCAGGAGATCAAGGGGAACATGTTTTGATTGAGACTCCTATAATCGCAATACCCCACAAGTCTGAAAAATAGACCTGCATAGGCCACCACTAAAACCTTATCACGCTCCAGTACCAGAATACTAAGACGGACTAGGCCAGCTACACCGTATGAGGTATATAAACGTCATACGATGATCGTGGCTGTCAAGAGACAAGGGGGTGCATACTATAATCAGGTCTCCTATGGTCCCACAGAGCATCTATGTCTCAATCAATCAAAACAAGAAGCAGTAAATAATGATCATATAAGACAAAGCAGTAAGGCATCCCCGACGCTTCATCAAAATGATTCATGAGTCTAGCTATACAAAATGATGAGCTAGTTCCGAGAGTCAATAGTACATAACTATAGTCAGTTGCAGTCTGATTTAATTACAATTATGCAAAGGAAATTAGTGTCCAGAACTGTCGGCTAAAGAAGTGCCGGTGGCTCAACGCCAAGTACAAAATAGAAGATATCAGAGCGGTGAAGAAGAAACCCACTCATGGTCCCTGGCGCCCATACTCCTGGTGTGCACCATTGTTCGGGTAGAAATCTGGATCCTCTGGAGCCGCTACGAGATCTGGCCAAACAAAACCAGCGGGGTCAGGCCCCAAAAAGCAAGTACCACAAGGGAGCACAAAAGAGTGAGATAAATCCAATGAGTTAAATAAGACCTGATTCACGAGTTATAGGCTTATACCATATCATCGAGACAATACGACACCCTTACAACCAAACAAGGACAAACGGTGCCAATATCGTGCCGAGATAAGATATATCCTATAACCATGGGCAGGTAAAAGGGCTTTTGATCGCGACTTCGGTCCATAGCCCATCGTAGCACAATAGCCCAACCCAACAACCAAACAAGGACATGGGTTGGACCACGCACCACGATAGTCCATGTTCCTCGGTAGCTAACAGAAGAAAACATATCACAAACATGTCAGCTTACAAGCGGCCAATCAATCCTACGGCTTTCTATGATTTGTCTGGATTATCCCAGTAATGCAATATATAGGAATCCTCAGATCGTATCGCATTCCAGCAGGGCTAGCCAAACCATTATATACAAGCAAGCACGAAATGCACCGGTCCCTTGAAAGGCCACCGCGCTAGAATAAGCAGTAACGGTTCCAACTCTCCTATAGGAAGAGCTGGCTCGGCAGTCACAAATCAGATACTGCACTCCACTAGTGCGGATGACTATACAGTATCCGAGGCGGCCAATCCGACGCGCCAGGATAGGACCCAGGGCGGCTGGTGACGTACGATCTCGAGATTCTGTTCCCTCCCAATGCATCTACCAAGTTAAGTTTCTTAGAGTAACCTTATCTTGATATTGGAATTACATGTCGTGGTCACATGGTCATCCTCCTATATGTCGTACCATAGTACGTGTACCCTAAGTATGAATCCACATCGGCTCAATCTAGATCCATGCTTAGTGTAATACTTCAAACAACAATCAACATACCACGACACTATTACTGACCAATTATTATGACTGTGCTGGAAGGTACACATGTATTGACATATAACACGAATGATCACTTAGCACGTAGAGTCATACCTCAGTGCACTCATTAAATAGCACCGTAGTGCATACTAATATTGCATCACAATACACACATAGAATAGGTACCAGCACGTATACAGGTAATCAGGTCAGGAACACGGTCAAGTCAGGAAGTCATGTGGATCCCTCGTGACATAAAATCACATATGAATTCTGGTTAAAGTGAGAAATGAAGGTCCTTAAAGCCAAGACAAAGATCTACAACTTTTATGTTGGGAATTGGAAGAAATTCTGGCCACGAATCAGCCAAATAGGACATAAAATATATAAAAACAGCCAAAATAGGCACTATGAGCGGCAGTAAATGGGTACTCATTTATGCGGCTGGGTAAGTGGGTACCCATCTATGCGGCTGGGTGAATGAATCTCATGCGGGTAGGTAAGTGGGTACCCATCTATGCGGCTGGATAAATGAATCTCATGCGGCTGGATAAATGAGTCTTATGCGGCTGAGTAAATGAGGGTCTTATACGGCTGGGTAAGTGGGTACCCATCTATGCAGATGGGTGAATGAATCTCATGCGGCTGGGTAAGTAGGTACCCATCTATGCGGCTGGGTAAGTGAATCTCATGCGGCTGGATAAGTGGATACCCATCTATGCGGCTGAGTAAATGAATCTCATACGGCTGGGTAAGTGGGTACCCATCTAAGCGGCTGGATGAATGAATCTCATGCGGCCGGGTAAGTGGGTACCTATCTATGCGGCTGGGTGAATGAATCTCATGCGACTGCGTAAATGAGTCTCATGCGGCTGAGTAAATGAGGGTCTTATGCAGCTGGGTAAGTGGGTACCCATCTATGCGGCTGGTGAATGAGTACCCATCTATGCGGCTGGGTGAATGAATACCCATCTTCTCCGAAAATCTGAGAAGGATGGCCATGGAACCCACAGCTTCCAAGCTCCATAAAACCTTCACTCTAAGTCCAAATTTGGACTTCCATAGGTCAAAATAGGGTAGAACAAAATTCTCTACAACATAGAACAACTAGATTTTGAAAACAAAGATAGATCAAAACCCAAGAAAACTGAAAATGGCACAAACTTCCTAACCAGAACACGATTCAGAAATCCTATCATCGAAACGGTGAACCACGCCTACAACCTAACAAGGACAAGGAATGGCACACTAATCCGCGACGAGATACTGTTCTATGCCATAGCAAGTTACAAATACATGATACATGCAATAAAGATACAGGTGCCAGATACCATATACATAAAAAAAATTAAAAATTTACGTATTCCAGGAATGGGGAGTGACAGATACAGAGAGGGAAAGACTAGCTTTCGTGAGGAGTTAGAAGCTTGTAAGAGGGAGAGACTAGCTTCCGTGAGTAGTTGGAAGCTTGTAAGAGGGAGATACTAGCTTCTGTGAGGAGTTGGAGCTTCCAAGCTTCAGAGAAGTGCTTCTGTGAGAGAGAGATATGAGAAAGAATAATATGTTTGTGTAGACAGAGATACGAGAAAGAGTAATATGTTTGTGTAGAGAGAGAGAGAGTTATGCATTGCAATAAATAGGAGGAGGAAAGAGAATTTGAAATATAGCCGTTTGTAGGGAGCCGTTGGTGTGTCAGCACGCTACCAATGGTGGCGCACACATCCGTATACTAGCCGTTCGTAGCCGTTGGCTACACGACACTCCACTAGTGCAACACTCTCCACACTCCATTAGTCATACCACTCACACTCCATGACTCATGGCGTTCCACCCAGCAGCCAACTCCACACTTCAGCCAAGGCAGCCAAGTTTTTATGGACACTCCATGAGTGATGGCGTGCCACCCATGCACTCCATGAGTGATGGCGTGCCACACAACAACACTCCATGAGTAATGGCGTGCATACCACCCAACATGGCCATCACAGCAACACTCCATGAGTGATGGCGTGCGTACTATGAGTGATGGCATACGTACTAGCAACACTCCATGAATGATGGCCAACCCACATACACTCCATGAGTGATGGCGTGCCACCCAATGGAGCACCAATAACACTCAATGAGTGATGGCGTGCCACCAATTACTCACCATAACACTCCATTACTCATGGAGTATCACTCCATCCACGCCCCAGCACGCCATTAGCAATGTAGTTTCGTTACCCAAATTGAAAATTTCTCAAACTTCTTACTTTTTGCACAATTTCGTTAAATTTTTTTACTCTATATGAAAATTTCTATTTTTTTTGGAACGTTACTGAGGGGCTGTTTAGTTGCCCGGAGGTCGCATGAAAGTGGCTTGAAAAAAGTGGATTTGCTTGCAACTGCTGACTTTTGTAGCGTTTGGTTTGGAGATGTTATTTGGGGGTTGTTGGCTGCAACTCTGACTCCAGCAGAGCTTTGTCCCCTCAAAAGTGAATTTTTCACCTTCCACTCACCTACCTCCAAAAACTGGAGTAACTCCGGAGTAACTCCGTTGAAGCTGTGGTCTCCTCCTTCCTCCCGCCATCTTCCGCATTCTTACTGGTAATTTTTTAGGGTTTTTTTGGGGACAGACCTCTGCTGGTGGCGGTGTGGTGGTGGAGGAGGAGGAGGAGGAGGAAGAGGTCGTGGAGGTGGGGCGGTGGTGCTGGTGGCGGTGGGGTGGTGGGGGTGGGGAGGAGGAGGTCGGGGTGGGTCATGGAGGTGGTGGAGGAGGAGGAGGAGGAGAAGATGGCTGGGGAGTGGTGGAGGAGGAGGAGGAGGAGGAGAAGGAGGTCGTGGAGGTGGGGCGGTGGCGGTGGGGCTGCAACGGTGGCGTGGGGAGGAGGAGTTCATGGAGTGGCGGTGGCGTTGGAGTGCTGTCGGTGGCGGTGGCGTTGGAGTGGCGGTGGCGTTAGAGTGCTGGGGTGGCGGTGGCGTTAGAATGCTAGGGTGGCGGTGGCGTTTGGGTGGCGGTGGCGTTGTAGTGGTAGCGGTGGCAGTGGTGGTGGCGTTGGAGTGCTAGAGAGTGAGTGAGAGAGGAGAGAGCTGATTTTTATGAGAGAGGAAGAGAGAGATATCTGATTTTTGTATATATATAATAAAAGAAATTTGGAGGTAATTATACCTGGGTTTACCATATCTCCTAAAATACTTCTATTTTTCACTTACACAACCATCCAAACACCAAACCCATTTTTCTTCCACTTGCAGCAGATAAAAAATCCTCTATCCAAACACATTTTAGAAAGTGTCACTTGCTGCAAGTGCCCTGCAACTAATCATGATGTAAGTGCCACTTTCACACTTCCATGCACCTACATCGAACCAAACAGGCCCTAAAGTGTATACCTATATAATAATAAAAATTAAAAAGAAATATATCAGGACGAAAAAGTTTTAAAAAATTAAATAATATAAAAAATAATATATATGACTTGATATATATATATATATATATATATATATATATATATATATATATATATATATATATATATATATATATATATATATATATATATATATATATATATATATATATATATATATATATATATATATAAGAAACCCCTCTTTTTATTAACCAAGGCATAAAAGCCGAAGCCCGGCCACGTATACAAGGCGCAAAAGGGAAGCCTATACTTGAAACCAGAAAAACAAAAAAAGGGAAAAGGAAATCCGACTCCCGAAAACAATGGGAGACTAGGGCCAAAATGCTTTCGGGCTGTGGGAGCAAAAGGTACTCCTTTTGCGACATTGCCTGAAGACTTCCTTAATGAGTTGGTCGGTCGAGTATTGATTGCCTTCGTATCTCGCCTTGTTGCGATTCTTCCAAATTACCCATGTAGCGGCCGCTGCAACGATCTGGTGACCGTGGGAACCTGAACTCCAGTGGTCCGCCAGATCGCTGAAGCGTCCTCCCCCTGGGACAATCTTGTAGTGACGGTTAAGGGTCCTCCATATTCTGTTTGATAGATTTCCCTCCCGGAAAATATAGTCTATAGTCTCAGTCTGACGGTCTGGGCAGCAATGGCAAGCTAACGCTAAGCTAATCCCCATGGAGTTAAGGATCTCATCAGTCGGCAGTCTCTTAGTGATGACTCTCCACATAAGGAAGGACCACTTATTTAGGATGCAGGCTTGCCAGTATCGCGCCATCGTCGGTTGCGGCTGGCCGTTCCCTCGAATAGCTAATCTCGCCGACCTCACCGAGTGTCACCCCCAGTTTTCAGAAACAGGGATATTTTTGTCATTTTGTATTTTTAAATATTTTTAAAATTTATTTTTTTATTTATGATATTATTTTGGGGTTGAAATTTATTTTATTATTTATGATATTGTTTTGGGGTTATTTGAGTCGGGTTCAAATTTCAACTCAATCCGACTTGAAACGGGGACCCGGGGGTAGTTTAACTCTAGTGGGACCCACACACTAGTTAGACATGGCCCACATGATATTAATTTTAGTCCACATGATATTAATTTTAGTTAGTAGTTAGACTAATTATTTATGGATAGGTTTAGTTTAATTAGAGACTTAAAACTAGATTAATTTGACCTCAACCTTTAACCCATTTTTAATTTAAATCAAATAGATTAGTGGAGGGCATTTTGGACATTCAAAATGGGGACACCTCACCCTTTTTGGGCAGCCACCTATGGGGGGGATAAGGAGTGAGTCACCATCTCTTCCATTTCATTTTATCCATCCATTTTCTCTCTCTTGTTCTTCCCCAAATTTCTAGAGAACAACTCCATTGATTTCATCTCCAAATCCACCATTTCTTCCACCAAATCTTCTTCATTTCTCTTCTACTCCATGGTTAGAGGGTGCTAGCCAAGTTTGGGAGGATTCGGAGCTCGTTCGTGTCCTTTTGGAATCTCTACGTGTCGGTGTCGTGTCGGAAGAATTTTCCTTTGAATCTCTCTCCCGGAAGGTATAATCTCTCCTCTAATCCATCCCTACATGCATATAGGAATATTTTGAACCCATAGGAATAACCCCATGGTTGTATCTCCATTTGTGTCCATTTCGTGCCCATTTGGAGGTCATAGGAGTGTCCTTTGTGTTGTGGTTGTGTCCTAGTAGAAAAAACTCCTATTTTGGACACTTGTATGCATATATATTGTAGGAATGATTAATTAGTTTTAATCTCAGATTTATATTTTTAGAGAGTGGATTGATCTTATTTAGGATGGTTAGAATAAGTTTTATTTAGATAGCTATGTTGGTATCCAAGTATTTTGGCCTACATGTATTTTTTGTCCAAATAACCCAAATTTGTCATAATTTTTATCCACGTTTTTAGTAGCTAGAGCAACTTAGAAATGTCATAACTTTTAGCTCATAACTCCAATTAACCTTCCGTTTTTTGAAAAGAAGCGTATCGAAGTTAGCTTTCCAAATATATATTTTAATAAGCCAAATTAGTTCTACAACTTTCTGTAGAATTGTTTGAGTGTCAGCTGTATGAAAGATGAACGTGTTTCGGTGTTTTCGCGATTCCGGAAGCTTTCGGACACGAAAATGCGATCCGTTTGAAGTTTCGGAAAGCTAACACGAAGAGCTATAACATACTTTAATTCTAGAATTTAGTGAAGTCCCAATTGGTACAGTATTGGTTTTAAGTAGAAGAGTGACTATGCGACGTAGGCATTTTGTGTAACCTATGAGCCTAGTATGGATATCATGTGAATGTAGGTATCATAGATTGTCAAGAATATGTATGATATAGTACATATATGTATATATATATATATATTATTGTTATGTAATATATGTTAGTATAGTGTGTGTGTGTTTGAATGAGATAAGGATGTGTGTAGTTAGTGGAGAGAAGTGAGATTGATAGAGGATATGTGTTAGTGTGTGTTTGATGTTGTATAGATGGTAGTGTAGTGTGTGTGGGTTGTGAAGGTGAGAGAGTTGGAAGGATCATGCCATCCTATTTGACTTGAGGCTAGTGCAGTTTGTTGAGTGATTTGTGTTTTGGTTGAGTGGTAGTGTGTTTGTATATAGATGTGTGTAGGTGTGTTAGAAGAGAAGGATGGTAGATTTGGTATATGTGTTTGTGTGTGTGGTTAGATGGTTACAGAGTGAGAGAATGAGCAGGAAAGCAGCAAAAAAAAGCAATAAGCAGTAAGCAATAAGCAGTAAGCAGGAAAAAGTAGTAAGCAGAAGCAGTGCAGGATGGTTTTTTGGGGCTTTTGTGGTCTCGAAACATCCTCTTTTGACCCACCTTAGCCCCAAATACCTACCCACACTTATCAACCACATTTAGTACTATGAAACCCCCAAGTTAGAGAGTGTTTTTAGTGTGTTAGGCGGTTAGTAGGGTAGTGTTTATAGTGGTAGAAAATAAGGTTTGTCAATGTTAGAAAGTATGCCATGTTATGTTATCTTGAGGGTAGTGGTAGATGTTTGAGTTAGTTTTTGAGAAGTTATTTAGTAGCATTCTAAGTTAGATGGGGGTTAGATAGATAATGTTTGTGAGGGAGAGTGAGTGTGGTTTAGAAGAATGAGTTATGTTAGATGTGGTATCTTGATATCTCAATATTACCTTAAGGTAATGTGTAGGAGAGTAACATATTAGAAAAAATAGTTTTGATGCCCAAGAACCCTAGATTTCCTGGTTGGTAAACCCTAGATAGGATAGTATCTAGCTACCCTAAGGAGCCTAGGCTAGTATCTTGAGTATTAGCGGAGTTTCCTTTGTAATGGGCAAGGTATCGGGATTACCTTGGTAAGGGTAAATGTAGGTAATAGGGTATAGTTAAGATATTGAGTTTAACTTCTAAGATATAGTTAGAATTAGGTTCTCTTGGTTGGTAATGGTTAGGATTAGTGTCCTCAGACTAGTTTTGACCTCGGTTGACCATTTTGACCAAAAGTCAATAAAAGTCAACCGAAAGTCAAACTTAGCCTATAAGTGACTAGAATTGACCGAAACCAAACCAGAGTTGACCAGTTGACTAAAAGTCAACAGTTAGTCAATATTTGACTAGTTTGACCTAGGGTTGACCCAGGGTTGACTAGAGTTGACCAGGGTTGACCAGTTGACCAAAAGTCAACTGTAAGTCAACCTTTGACCCCGTTTGACCTAGTTTGACTTGGATTGACTCCCCGTGACCTGGTATGACCTAGTATGAACCAGTATGACCCAATTTGACCTAGTACGACTCAGTTTGACCTAGATTGACCTAGTTTTGACTTAGACTTGTATTTATGACTTAAATTAGTTTCCTTTTCAGTATAAAACCATGTTTAACTCATAGTATCTCATTTTAGGTCTATGATTTACTCTGAGCGTCTGTTCACCTTATCAGCTCAGGACCACAGGCGAGTACATTCACTGATAGTTTTCATTGTCTTGATATCTACTATATCCGATTCAGTTGTAGTGTCTTACTTGATTCTCGACACGATAGTTCACGGACTAGTATACGTCGGATCCTGTCATAAGATGTTATTTCCGGATTTTCCTTGGTATATTGGTGTGTGATATCCATGTTTCATGTACTTATATAGACATTGATTTGGGAGTGGGCTGATCACCTGCTTTTGAATCCGTGTCATGACGTGCCATATCCGGATCCATGATACTATTCGGGGATGGAAGAATTATTAGGGGTTATGTGATCAAAGCCTCCATGTCACTATTTTGCTAGCGCCACCCTCACTTCACGTAGGGTATAGCAGATACCCCATGTCTATGTTATCCAGGTTGGCCGGCATGACCCTTTCAGATTTTCATGTGATTGTCGGGCCAAGTGGATAACCCTACCATGATTCCCTAGCCGATCACATAGCGCTCTAATAATTCAAGTCACATTTTTATATTTATTTATCCTAGGAGGCTAAGTTCTGTTCGGGAGAAAGGTTTTAATCCCGGTCCTTGTTTGGTTTAAGGGTTGTAACTTGGCTTCCGAATAGTTCCTAAGCAATCCTACAAATATATTGTCGTCCTATTCAGTACTCACATCTATTATACATTCCTGCTGATTTTACCCTGTATTTCACATATCTTTGTCTTGTATTTCATTAACACTGTCTCTTATAGTATTGTTTTATATGGAACTTGTTGGTGTTTGTACTTGCTCATTTTCCTGACAGGATACCGTTGACATATACAGATGATTCTGAGGCAGATGCCCGACCTATTATGGGGTCGAGTCTGATGGAGTAGACCCGGGCTGTGGTTTTTGTAGTAGCCACTAGACTTTGCTCACCCTGAGTAGTGTAGCTTAGTTAGGTTTGCCTGGCCTACGAGCCCTAGTACTTTTTAGACTGTAGTAGTTTTTATATATTATGCGATTCTGGGTTGTTTGTGTATAGCTCTGGACTTGGGTGGATCTGGACTTATTTCTTGTTCACATCATTCATATTTCTTTCCATGCTATCTACCTTAGTTTTGTATTTGATTATTGAGACGTATTGCTATGTCACCTCCATTCGGAGAGTATATACTGTACAGGTACCTTTATCGTTTTAGTCGTAGTATTTACAGACCCTAATACAACGT
>JANAVB010021597.1:388630-509779 GCA_029216955.1 Iris pallida
CAGAATTCAATTGGTTGTGTGTACGCGACGAATTTGATGCGTATCCGTCAAAATTTACCGTATCGACCTCTGTGCAAGTTTTCCAATTACTTTGTGCACGTTCGTCAGATCGAGACAAAACTTGTGCCAACAGGACCGTTCATTTTTCTGGTCTGTATGCCAAGTTTGGTCCGATTTCTGAGATAGTTGACAGGATCGTCGTTTTGCGGGCCCCACGATCCGACTCAACGGGCGATTTTTGTGCACGGCCCGCCGAAATCCAACTTTGAACATACGGTTGGGTTTATATCAGAAAATTAGAACTGTGACATATAGTTTGACGATTTTAGAGACCATAGATTTTGGCACGCTTTTCGGTACAAAGTGGGTCAACGGCAGACCGTTTTGGCCCAATTACCGTTTTACCGGTCCATAATTGGACTTAAGGACAAACGACTCTAGCTAGTTTAACTATTCTGAAAATGTTGATAATATTTATTTCAACAACCGGAGACTTCTGCATCTGTTGACTGTTGTGGCTCATTGAGTGGTATGGTATTATCGGTTTCACCAGCACAGGACCTCAGGCGAGTACATCTCTGATAGTTTTCATATTTGATTATCTCTATAATTCTTGTATTTAATAATGTTTTACATTGATATCACATTGATTCTTGACACGCTTGTCACACGAGATAGTAGTTATGGATTATTGCATGTTGTTCGTGACCAATATATTTTTGTGTTCGTGACCTGTTTGAATCCATGGGTACTAGACGGACGGGGAAGTACATTAGTAGACATGTAAACATACCCAGAAATATCTCTAAAATGTCTATTCTTGCCTGATAGCAGTCGCACAATTCACGTACGGGGTACCGGATTTACCCCTTAGCCGTTTACATGTCGAAAGTGTATTTCAAATAACTCGTTAGATATAGTCTTGCTACATTACAATTTTTTGTCATTGCTTGTCTTGTGTACCATGTCTTTCTGCTTTTACTCGCATAATTCCTACCATGATTTCCTGTTTATCCCTTATCATGTATCTCAGTATTATTACAGATTTATGGATTTCGTCATTTATTGATTCTATTATGAGATTGTACTCGTTTCATTCCTGACTGAAAACTAACATTTTTCAGGTTAGCTGTGGCTTCACTTAGCCTTGGGAGATACGGGTGTACTTGCAGACAGAAACCTAGAAATAGATAGCAGTTGTATCATTTTCATTAATTATGAGAACTTTGTATTTTCTTTAATTTTAAATATTGTAAATGTTGTAATAAATTTAAAAATGTGAATGAGCAATAAAGTTTATTTTAAGCAATTATTTCTTGCGAGCTTGACAGCGTTCTACCGTCGACTCTGCTTGAACACGTCTCGTATCCGAAAAGTAGGTACAGGCCGTGACAGGATTTCTCCCATATTGCAGAGCCGTTGACTAGGCTGACCCGGAAGGATGTAGAGTTTGTTTGGTCAGAGGAGTGTCAGGTCGCTTTTGATGAATTGAAGAAGCGGCTGACGACAGCTTCGGTTCTGACATTGCCATCAGGATAAGGAGGGTTCACTATCTACATTGACGCCTCAGGGAAGGGTTTGGGTTGTGTCTTGCAGCAGCATGGGAAGGTGATTGCCTATGCTTCCAGACAGTTACGTCCCCATGAGAAGAACTATCCTATCTACGACTTGGAGTTGGCAGCAGTGATATTTGCTTTGAAGTTGTGGAAACACTACTTATACGGAGAGCGGGTGGAGATCTTCACAGATCAGAAGAGCTTGAATTATGTGTTTACACAGGAGGACCTCAACATGAGGCAGCGCAGGTGGTTGGAGTTGATGAAGGACTTCGACATTTCACTACAGTATCACCAAGAAAAGACCAACGTGGTTGCCGATGCCTTGAGTAGGTATCCGACAGCCATGTGTTTGACTATGGATCATCATTTGCTAGCAGATTTGGAGAGCCTGGAGATTGAGGTGATTGTGCCAGGAGTTCAGATGCAGATGTGGGGCCTTCAGATTCAGTCAGACTTGATGGAGAGGATCAAGTCGACGCAGTTCGAGGATATTGCTCTGCGGTGTATCCGAAAGCAGGTTCAAGCAGGGCTGGTGGATGATGAGTTTACTCTTGCAAAGGATGGCACTTTGAGGCACAGTTCCAGGCTGTGTGTGCCCAGTGGAGAGCTCAGGGAGCAGGTCATATAGGAGGCCCACCGATCTCAGTACTCTATACATCCTGGTGCCAACAAGAAGTATAGGGACCTGAGGGAGCACGTCTGGTGGTATGGGATGAAGCGGGAGGTAGCTCTCTTCGTAGCCAGATATTTGGTCTGTCAGCAGGTCAAGGCAGAGAGGCAGAGGCCAGGAGGTTTGTTTCAGCCATTGCCCATTCTAGAGTGGAAGTGGGAGCACATTACGATGAATTTTATTTTTGGATTGTCGCATACACCAGAAGGAAAAGACGCGATTTGGGTCATCGTAGACAGGCTGACCAAATCAGCCCACTTTTTGCCATTTAAAGTGGGTATGTCTACTGAGAGGCTTACAGAGATGTACATGCGGCAGATTTTCAGGATTCATGGAGTTCCGGTCAGTATTGTCTCGGATCGGAATAGTCGCTTTACTTCTTATTTTTGGCAGAGTCTGCAGACTAGCTTGGGCACTCAGCTCAAGTTTAGTACTGCATACCAACCTCAGATGGACGGACAGTCAGAGAGGACTATTCAGATGCTCGAGGACATGCTGCGGACGTGCGTCTTGGATTTTGGAGGATCCTGGGAGGATCACCTGCACTTGGTGGAGTTTGCTTACAACAACAGTTTTGAGGCCAACATTAAGATGTCACCCTTCGAGGCACTGTACGGGCGTAGATGTCGTACAACCTTATCTTGGAATGATGTTGGAGAGCGAGCTTTATTGGGAACTGAGATGGTTGTTGACGTAGCCGAGAATGTGAAGCTCATCAGGGACAGACTTCGCATGGCACAGGACAGACATCGGTATTGGGCCGATAGCCACCGGAGGCCTTTGGAGTTTGAGGTACAGATTAGAAATAGGATTAGAAGTAGGTTGTTGTTTGTGTTTGTTTGATCATGTTTGATTATTTTGTAACTTGAGACCTTGTTTGTGTTTAGGTCGGAGATATGGTTTTTCTGAGGATATCTCTGACTCGTGGTACCATACGTTTTGGTGGAGGTGGGAAGCTTAGCCCGCACTTTATCAGACCTTTCGTGATCAGCGGGAGAGTCGGTGACGTGGCATACATGCTAAACTTGCCACCTGCATTAGTGGGTGTCCACAACGTATTCCACGTATCACAGTTGAGACGGTATGTGGCTGATTCTAGCCATGTACTTGACCATTCGGAGATTGAGGTGGGACCTACTCTCAGTTATCCAGAGCAGCCAGTGGGGATTCTGGATCGCCGAAAGAACGTACTGAGAAACCAGGTGATACCTTTGGTTCGCGTCGTATGGAGGCATCATTCTCCAAGAGAGTCTACCTGGGAGCGGGAGGATGAGATGCGCGAGCGATATCCATATCTTTTTGGACCTTGAGGTATGATTGTCTATCCTTCTCATCAGTTTAGTTTCGTCTTTTAATTTCGAGGACAAAATTCTTTTAAGGAGGGTAGATTTGTCACTACCACATTTTAGCTTGAGGATATTTTGGTCATTTTGAAAATTTTGGATTTATTTTGAATTATTGGAGTGATGGTTATTATTTTTGACCTTTGCTAGTTGAGACTTTGGAGACTAGCCTAGATGTTGACTTTAGCTATGGTGACTTGATTAGCATGGTGGGACCCTAGTCTAACTTAAGTCAACCCAAGTTAAGTTATTTTGAATCAAGTTTCATATAGGAGAATAAATGATTAGGTTTATGGACTTTTGACTTATGGATTGATTTCCTTTATCATTGAAACTTGGCCCAAGTCCATTAGTCATAACCCTAACCCTAATTTCTTCCTTATGGCCGGCCACATAGGGATCCCCCTATATAATCTATTTTCCTAGTTCTTGCCTCTTTTGCATCAAAGCAACTTTTGAAAAACGAGAGGTATTGGCCATTCTTCTCCAATTCATAACTCTTCCATTTTAATTCCTTTTTGACTCTAGTTTCTTGCATTAGAACCTAATCCCACTCTATTTTCTGTCCAGAGAGAAATCTCAGATTTGGTACAATTTGGAGCTTTTGACTTGCAAGAAGAATCATCCTATTTGGGGCTTTTTCCTTGTCATTGATACTCTATAGGTAAACACCCTAAACTATCTTTTAATCCTACTTTCTCTGCATAATAGCCTAGATCTAGGTGTCCCCTAGCTGTGGTGTGTGATTGGTGAAGTTTTGCATTGATTTCGTGTCCGTATCGGACACGTATCATAATCTCTTTGCAAATGTTTGTGTAAATGCCACAATAGAATTTATTTTGATAATTTTGAAATGTTTTTAAATGAACTTGTAGCCCTACATGTGTAGATCACAATCCCCCTTGACTGAGTCGATCCTTGTGTCATTTTCGTGTCAAAAACTGACACAGACACGCAGCACAAGCAGTGTGTTCGATGCCCTGCTGCTCGAGGTGTCGTGCACACTGTACACGATACTATTTGACACAAAATTTCTTGGACACACGGAGCACATGTCTGATACGACACCCAAGATTTCACGCAATATGGTTTTGTATCGAGGGAGAAATCGCGTGTGCACGTGTTTCACACTGCACTGTTCACGCATGTCTCGTCCTTCTGATACGGGCTTTGTGTCCCTCGTGGACATGTCATGGTGACGTGTCAGGGACACAAACGTGTTGCCCTACATTAGGCAAAAATAGGGACACGAGCACGTGTCATGATTCGACTCGTGCCGTGTGCACAAACCCATGGCATGCAGGCACCACACTGTCAGTACACTGTTTCAATGTTCTGTGTGTTGGATTGTTTTGGACACGGTTGTGTCCAATTTTTGGACACCAAATCAACTGTAGGACACATACACACATGTCACATCAATTACCAACCCTTTAAACTGATTATTAATTTTGTTTCGATTTCGAATTGGTGATTTCCTCCAATTTCTGATACTAAGTTCAGTGAACTGATTTTCTAAGAATTTAATTATGTTAAACTAATTTAAGATGATTAAATTACCATGTTAGATTGTATGTATCATATCTGAGTTTAAGTTACATGTTAGGATTCATGTTAGCATTGGATTTATGGGTTTTGAAATGTTATTGGACTGTCAAACCTGGAACTAAACTGTGCACTGATTTCTCATATATCGCACACACACACACACATTGAAATGTCACTAGCCTATTGTCATGCCCCGACCCGAAATCACCCGAATCATCGTCCTCGCAGGAGGCGTGATGTCGCACGAGCCTGGAGTTGCGCTCGTGCAAGACAAGATGACAAGTTCTCAAATGATTATCTTTTGATTCGATATTAACAACGAAAGAAAAACAGAGAATACGAAACAATTCTCTTTATTGATATCTTAAACTGAGATTACAAAGGCTTTCGATAGCCTAACAATATATGCCAGATTGGCTACAACACTCAGGTTCTCTCTTGCCCACAAAGGATTTCACTGTTCAATACATCATGCCTTCTATATCTCGGCCGCATCAATCCTGTTGCATAGTCCGAGCGTCAATGCGATCGCACGCTTCAATATGCTTTGGCATTCCAAGCCTCAACGCGTTCAAGCAACGCATAGCTGCAAGCCATCCATTTTCTGCACCCTGCATGAAGCTGGTGGGGGATCAGTACGTTTGTCCTCGTATGTACTGATGCAAAGATCTTCTTTCTAAATCGATATTTAGTATTTACGTTGAATCATGCAACTTAGCTTATGATCTTGCTATATATGTTCTCCTTAGGGTCAATTTCATGACATATTCGAAAGCGTAAAGCATGTTAGCATGACAAGCATGTTATTCGAATTAAAATAGGCAAGCAGGCAAGCAATTTCGTGTTTGTTTCGTGGTGCAATTTTTTACCAAGTCGATGCACTCGCCCTTGCACCGACGCAAGGTGAATACGCCCCATTTCTTCCATGTCATGTTATAAGTGCATCTCTAAGCAGGATCTATATGTGCGGGACGCATACGCGCCTACACTTTCAACCCATCGTTCCTTAGCTATATGAAGGCCATTGGCGTATCTGCGCCGGAATGGACTAAAAGAGTTCCTTACTTTCTTTTCTCAATATTGGTCGGGCTGCCCGGCGTTTAACGGGTGGGTTGCGGTCCCAACAACCAAAATATTCCTGCTGTATACCATTATTTGCGGCTTTTCTCGTCTATAAGACGAGTGCTACTCGTCTTAAGGATGTGCGCCTACAAAGATTATTCGATTCCCTCCTAGGCCAAGCAGTTTCGGGGCGCTCCGGCATTTAACCGTTTGGGGGAAACACTCGTGCACGAGTTATTATCACATTAACCTCAAGTCCATCCCATTCGACCATGCAACGCCCTTATTATTCAAGCAATCAAATTCAAACAACCAAACATAGTCTTGAGTCCGAGACTCAGACTTTATCATCTCGCGTTTCTTCCGTTAACTTTCTATGTTCTTACGTTTCGTACTTCGTTTCAATATTCAATAACATTATGCCTCAACTCAATGTTCCTCAACCGAATGACCCGAAGGTCTTGAACACCTTTCGAGGCATCATGTCATACTTGACAGTTCTGCCACATTCATGCCACAATTGTATTCTTTCGCAATGAAGCCATCTTTTATTATCTCGTGCGCGTAGGCACGTTTTGACCATATTTTGATGTTCTATAACTTAGCGTTCAATGTTCGGGGCTTGTGCGCTAGGGCGTTCGCCTATTGTCTTTCAATGTTATAGCCTTTCTAACTCGTGCGCGAAGGCACGGTATGGTTCGTGCACTAAGGCACTCGCCGAATACAGTTATCCCATGTTTTTGCGGCTTGCGCACCGAGGCGCTCGCCTTTGCGATATCCAATGTTCCATAGCGACTCGTGCATATGATACACATTTTATTTTAATTGTTCTAACTTAGTGTTCGACGCACATTATGATTTCTCTCCGATCGGACCACGTCCGTGGCGTCGATAGGTTAACTTAGCATACAATGATATAATTTGACTTATCGCATGAAGGAGTAAAAAGAAGAGTCAATCCTCCCACCTTGAGTCGATTCGCCTTATCGTTTTGCCGAGCCAATGCGGCTCGATTTCATAACTTCGTTGTACGGCCACTCTCTTGACTTAGCCATTCGAGCACTTCGTGCTTCATTGAATTATACGTCCGATTTGGCTTACCGTGCCCAAGTCACAGTCCGTCGTAAGGCGTCGATTTGATTTTGCGGACCCCTTACTAAATATGGCAAAAGATCGACCTCTAATATTTTTGCATCAACGTATAACCTAAACACGAAACCAACTAAAATCAATACTTACATCGATTCGGACTTGCGCCTTGGTCGATTCGATTTCTTAGAATCTTCGAGCCGATTCAACGCACTCATACTTCGGGGCAACGCGGAGCTTCACATCGATTCACTCGATGCATTCTTTCGGGACAAGGCAACTCTTCGCATCGACTTAGTTCGATGCGTTGCTCGGGACAATGTAACTCTTGTATCGATTCGCATCGATACATTTGATTCGGTCAACGTGACTCTTTGAGTCAACGCCTCAGCGTAATGCGCCATGCGGAGCGAGGCATTACACCTACCACCCTAACCTGTGTTGTTATATATACACACACACATTTAAACTAAACTAAGAACACACACACACACTCAACTGCTCACTGAAACCGATTTTATGTTTACTGAAAACTGATTTCTAATCTAGTACACACACACAGAGAAAAAACCTAAGAACCTATATGTTCAGCTGCTACACACACACATATTGAGACACTCACTCACACATTGACACACACATACACACAAAACCTGAGACACCTATGTTGTACTGCTATACACACACATGCACTCTAAATCTGAGAACACCCCACATTACTGCCATACACACACACATGAAACCTATATACACAAACACACTTGTACACACACACAACTTTCATGTACACACACACATGACACACACCCTACTGCTACTGTCACCCTATCTCTCTCTCTCTATATATATGTAAATATATAAATATCTATGTTCTTGTATGATAATAATGTAATATATATATATATATATATATATATATATATATATATATATATATATATATATATATATATATATATATATATATATGATTTTAGTATATATAAATGTGGTGAACATATACTAGTGTATGCCAATATAGATTGTATATGGCATAAAGCCCTATGTGATTTTTCCTATATGTAAGCCTATGTATTCATATGTGTATATAGGTATGTATACACATGAGATTATGTGTTGATAGCTTGTATAGCATTGTGATGGTATGTGAATGCTAGGTAGACATGGTTAGGCTTAGTGAGACTTATCTGGGTTAGGATTTGACCTAGTTGACCTAGTTTGACTAGTGTAGTTGACTAGAGTTGACAAAGGTTGACTTTAGCCTAGATTGATCCAAACATCATATAGAATGTATTGTAGTATTCTATTTTACCATTTTGGATATGTTGTGACTTGTGCTGTTCTAATAGGAGCCAGACACCTCTTTTTAGACATTATTTTCACTACGGATACTCAGGATATCAGGCGAGTACATTCTCTGACCGTTTCATACTTGATAGGATTTATATTTACGCTCTAGATTACTTTACTTGATGCTGTCACGTTGTTAACACGGATTGGTACTATATGGATCCCTTCATGAGATGTTATTCCCTCGGGAGCATCGGGTTACAGTATGTCATGTGCGTTTCACTTTCATCATGTACTCCGGTGCTTTCACCATTCATGTGCACTCTTGTGATTCATGTACTCTCATGTTCACAGAGCCCCCATGTATACAATCATGTACACCCTTTTATGGGCCTTCATGTGATATCATGTGCAATAATATAACCTATCTATATCCTTGTATATTGATTAGAGTACGGAAGAGTATAAATGGTCATGTGAACAATTCCAAAGTAGTATACTCATGTGCAAACTTTTAGATTACTCATATGTAAATTCAAGCCGTTCACATGTCTATCTTATACTCTAAATCACTAATTCACTGTTAGTTATTTACTTATACTAAATATTTCCTTACAGTCATCTCTTTTACTTCATGCATATTCTTCAATGTTTCATGTATCTTACTCTATTACATATTTATATATCCGGTCATATTATGAACTACGTGAGATGTATTGTGCTCGCTCCCATCTTGACTGGACCTGTTAAAAATATTACAGATGACATTGAGGAGTTCTGTCCCACATACTATGGAGCAGGCCTAGATGACACATGTGAGCTGGACTCCCAAGAGGACCCAACACTTGCAGAGGACATTACCCCAGTAGTCTAGGCTAGTTAGCTAGATCAGTATCTTACTTATTATCTTGTCTTGTTTGGATACACTTGTATTTATTTGGAAATTTTGTTATTCTGGATATTGTGGAGTTGTTATCTTAGACACTTAGATTCTTTCCCTTATCTTGTATTTCATGGTGGATTCAGATCTTATCTATCTATCTATCTATCTTATCGTACTTTCTACCTTAGTTGTGATTGAGTTGTACATTTCTATATTGTCCTCCATTCGGAGCGTATACATTGTACATGTACCTTATAATTGTTAGATGTATGTAACCTAGGACAGCGTTCTATCGTCGACACTGCGGCGTAGGCTGGACGTAACCACTTCTCGTGCCCCTACACTGGGTGCAGATCGTGACACGTTTTTTAGTGGTGGCCCATGCGGATTCCTGGAGAGAAGAGGAATAAGTGTTCTGAATGTCATATCAGATGCCATAACAAGAGAACTTGCCATCTCCTCGTTCCTCCTGGTAGCAAACCGCCTAAAACTAATCTGTTCGTACGGACATGAAGCCCACACGGGAGGGACTATCCCTATTGGTACGTAAATGATTTTTACAGCTATTTTCTTAATTCATTTATATAGTGAGATTTCACACACACACACACACACACACACACATATATATATATATATATATATATATATATATATATATATATATATACACACACACACACTTGATCTCTTCAAGTCTTTGTTGCAGGAAGAATGGGTGATAACTTCAACTCCTCCAAATGAATTTATTGTTAAGGTTTCTTGGTACGGATATATATATGTCCTTGATGCTTATATTACTATGACATGCTGCTGCCATTTGGAGGAGGAGCTTTCTCGTTACATCATGACGTCTCTTCCAGCGTATGTTGTCCTGGTCATGTGCATCTATGGGGAGGGAGCCTTTGCTGTGCTAGATTTTATGATGCTTTAAGACTTGTATCACGTTGACAATCTATAAATGAATGTATGGATCTAAGAATTGGTTTTGGACTATGTGGTATATATGTTTGATGTGATATGGTCATGTCATGCTTGAATGAATGGAGTTGACGAAGGTGATTTTACGTCACCTTTGTTTGCATGGTGGTGATTTGCAATGTCGCATGCATGCAATTGAAGTGTGATAGCTTTTGATGTTGGTTTTTTTAATGCATTTGTTGCTTGGAAAGCAACACACATGTATGATTCAAAAGGTATCCACTCTTCTTTTAGTCCCACATGGGAAAGGAGAAAAAGTTCTCCTTTCCATATAAGGCTTTCCCTCCTTAGTGGGTTAGTAGGTTGTGTAGGGGATGGGCTACATCCCATCCAACCCGCGAGCGGGTGCGCGATTTAATGCGCATTTTTGACGCATTTATTTGTTGCGCACTTAGCACTGTGCACGCTTGCGCGCCGCGGACCGGACCAAGGGTATAAAGGTAATTTTCTATCTCCTTTTAATTATTATTTGATTTAATTTTTTGGTTCGGTTGCCTGGTCTTCCGCAAGAAATGTTACCACATAATCCCGTTACGGGATTTGTGGATCGCGGAGATAATTCTGGCCACGTACAGAGAGATTTGGTTTTAAAATCAAATCAGGTGATCTGTTGGATCTGATACGAAAAATCTTTTCTCTTTTTCTTTCTCTTCTCCGTTCGGAACTCTGTTCGTACAGAAGAGAAAAGTTGCAACCAGAACCCTCCTCCTCCTCCTTCCGTCCAACTCTTTTTCTGGGCAAGGCTATGATCGATCGAGGGATTCACTACCGGGTGCACGTTGCTGT
Source organism: Iris pallida (assembly GCA_029216955.1). Taxonomy (NCBI): domain Eukaryota; kingdom Viridiplantae; phylum Streptophyta; class Magnoliopsida; order Asparagales; family Iridaceae; genus Iris; species Iris pallida. The sequence goes on from JANAVB010021597.1 coordinate 399,842, forward strand.
GGATCGAAGGATTCGTTGTATCTCAAGGATAGATCACTGGAACCCGCTGCACAATTGTGGGGGCGAAATTCTATTCTAAGGACAGCGTTTGTAACGTGCCTCGAATCCTAAACTCTTAATTTCTGTTCTGAATTTTACTTCTTCTGATTGCTTGCGTTAGGAATTCTGTCTAATATTTCCAACAATCTTAGAATAGAATTTTTTAGGTTCTGTTTACCTTCTGTTTGCTTTATTCCTACGCACGCACTATGAATCCCACAACAGAGGAATTCTCGACCAATATTCACAACTCCTCCAAACTGGAGAAGTTTGATGGTCAGAATTTTATGCGGTGGCAGCACAGGATGACCTACTGGTTGACCTGCCTGAAACTGTCAAAGGTTCTTAAAGAACCTGATACCCTGCCTGACCTACACGAACCTGCTAGGACTTTTGAATTAGAATCATACAATAAGACAGACTTTATTTATCACAGAAAAATACTGAGTTGTCTGTCTGACACGCTGTATGATATCTACTGCACAACTACCACTTCTAGAGAGCTTTGGGAAGCCCTCGATAAGAAATACTCTAATGAAGGAGCAGGTTCTGAGGTTTACATTGTAGACAGGTTCCTAGAGTTTAAGATGCTTGATGAGAAGTCTGTTGTTGAACAGACTAACACCCTGCAAACCATTATTCACGAGATATCTCAGAAAGACATGCCACTAGCTGATAAATTTTTTATTGCTGCCTTCATAAATAAATTGCCTCCATCCTGGAAATCCTTTGGCTTAAAACTGAAACACAATAAGGAGCCAATGTCCTTAGATGAGCTGGTTGTCTCTCTCCGCATTGAGGAAGAGAGTAGAAGTAGGGACAAGGAACCTTTGAGTAGTGAATTCGAGGCAAAGTTGCATATTGCTGAGTCCAAGGGAAAGCCTAAGGGCCAACCCACCCTTTCAAGAGAGGAATAACCCCCAGAACAGGAATCCTGCAAAGAAACAATTCATGAAACCAAAACCTGTTATTGGGAAAGACAATAGGCCAAGGCGGGAGTGCTACAACTGTGGTAAGCCTGGCCACTTTGCTAGGCAATGTCGCCACAGGAAGAAGGGTCAGGGATTCCAGAATCCTGATCGCCGAACTCCTGCTGCAGACGCTCCTGTTGTTCCTCAGGCTCACGTAGTCATAGCCGGGACCGAATCTATCGGTACCGATGATCAGAGGTTTGTAGCTGTATGTTCTGATTTTGATACCTCGTATCAGCCTACTGATTGGTGGGTTGATACAGGGGCAAATGTTCATGTGTGTCCTAATATTGATTCATTTTCCTCCTACCGACAGGTTGAGGAAGGCGAATAAGTAGCTATGGAAAACTCGAGTGCTGCCAGAGTGCTTGGAAAGGGAAGAGTGAATCTCAAGTTGTCTTCGGGCAAGATCCTTCCTTTGCATAATGTGCAGCACGTATCGGACGTGAACAAAAATCTAATTTCTGGATATTTGTTAAATAAACATGGCTACTAACTAATTTCACGAGTTGTAATCTCCCTAAACGGAAATTTTATTGGGAAAGGCTATGTTTGTGGGGGTCTATTTAAACTTTCTGTTGATATTTCTTGCAACAATTTTACTTCTAGTTTAAATAGTATTGATTATAATAATGTTTCTCCTGCAAATGCAATATCTTCCAATATTGAAAGCTACAATGTTTGGCATGATCGTTTGGGACATGTGAATTTTAATTCTGTTAAGAGAATGTCTGTTTTACAATTAATTTCCAAGATTGATATGAGCAGGAATGATAAATGTGATATTTGTACTTAAGCCAAACAGCTTAGAAAGTCCTTTCATTCAGTGGAAAAAAATTCTCAGCTTTTGGAGCTTATCCACGGTGATATCTGTGAATTAAATGGTACTCTCACTCGTAGTAGTAAGCGTTACTTTATTGCATTTATAGATGATTATTCCAAATATTGCTATATTTACTTGCTTAGAACAAAAGATGAGGCTTTTAGTAAGTTTGTGTCTTTTAAGGCTGAAGTTGAAAATTAGCTTGAAAAGAAAATAAAAATTCTTAGGTCTGATCGTGGGGGTGAATACACCTCTGCTAATTTTGATTCTTTTTGTGAAATGCATGGAATAATACATGAAATAACTGCCCCGTATTCTCCTCAGCAGAATGGGGTAGCAGAAAGGAAAAATAGAACTTTTGTTGATATAATTAATGCTATGCTAGGTAGCTCTGGTTTAGCAGATAATTTGTGGGGGGAAGCCTTACTTTCTGCATGCCATAGTCTTAATAAAGTTCCTTTTAAAAAGACTGATAAAATCCCTTATGAATTATGGAAGGGCAGAAAACCATCTTTGAAATATTTCAAAGTGTGGGGGTGTCTTGCAAAAGTCTGTCCCCCCTACTAAGAAAAGAAAATTGGGACCCAAGACCGTAGACTGTGTATTTTTGGGTTATGCTCAAAACAGTATTGCTTATAAATTTCTTGTTATTAAGAGTGAGGTTAATGGTATTGATGCAAACACTGTTATGGAATCTAGGGATGCTACCTTTTTTGAAAATGTCTTTCCTTTAAAAAAATAGAACCCCTAGATATTCTATATCTGCACAAGTTCCTATTGCAACTTCTAGTTCTCAAGAAGAAACCCTAGTAGAACCTAGGAGGAGCTAAAGGACCAGGAGAGAACTGAACCTAGGAGAAGGATTTTTCACCTATCTTGTTGAAGAGGACCCTATATCTTATCAAAGGGCTATGTCTCCTGTAGACTCACTATTTTGGAAAGAAGCCATTAACAGTAAAATAGATTCTATTATGTCAAATAGAACCTGGGATTTAGTTAACCTTCCTGTAGGCTGTAAACCAATTGGTTGCAAATGGATCTTCAGGAAGAAACTAAGACCTGATGGGTCTATTGAGAAGTTCAAAGCAAGGTTAGTTGCTAAAGGGTTCAAACAAAGGGAAGGAGTAGACTTCTTTGACATATACTCTCCAGTTACTAGAATTGCCACAATTAGAATGCTAATTGCTATTGCATCTGTTCATAAACTGTTTATTCATCAATGGATGTAAAAACTGCATTTTTGAATGGAGATTTACAGGAAGAGATTTACATGGAACAACCTGAAGGGTTTGTTGTTCCAGGACAAGAACACAAGGTATGTAAATTGATTAAATCTCTTTATGGGCTGAAGCAAGCGCCAAAGCAATGGCATGATAAATTTGATAAGATAATTCTATCTTATGGTTTTGCTATTAATGATTCTGATAAATGTGTATATAGCAAAACTGTTGGCAGCTCATGCGTAATATTGTGTTTATACGTTGATGATATTCTTATTTTTGGCACTGACATGGATATTGTTTATGATATCAAAAGTTTTCTGTCTCAAAATTTTGATATGAAAGATTTAGGACCTGCTGATGTGATTTTAGGACTTAAATTAAGTCGCACTTCTGAGGGAATTGGTATCTTCCAATCTCATTATATAGAAAAGGTCCAGAAAAGATTTAACTATTTTGATTCTAAACCTGTAAGCACTCCATATGATGCAAGTATCAGGTTGAAGAAGAACAAAGGAGTCAGTGTGGCTCAGCTAAAGTATTCTCAGCAAATTGGGTGTTTGAACTATATTGCTAACCGTACCAGACCTGATATTTCCTACGCAGTAGGAAAACCTAGTCGGTACACAAGCAATCCGAATAGTTCACACTGGATTGCCTTAGAAAGGGTAATAAGATATCTGAAGGGCACTTTATCACATGGATTATTCTATGGAGGATACCCATCTGTATTGGAAGGGTACACCGATGCAAACTGGATCTCAGATACAGATGAGACCAAAGCCACAAGTGGATAGGTATTCACATTAGGGGGAGCTGCTGTCGCTTGGAACTCAACCAGGCAGACCTGTATATCTAGATCGACTATGGAGGCAGAGTTCATAGCTCTTGACCTCACCAGTAAGGAAGCAGACTGGCTCAGGAATCTGGTAACAGATATTCCTCTGTAGACCAAACCAGTTCCTGCTATCCCTGTACATTGTGACAGCCAGGCTGATATAACAAAGGCTCAAAGGACAAGCTATAATGGAAAATCCAGACATATACGTCTGAGGTACAATCGGGTGAAACAATTGCGGTCCAGCGGAGTAATTGCAATTAACTTTGTCAGATCAAAGAACAATTTAGCGGATCCTCTAACTAAAGGTCTCTCAAGGAGACTAGTGTTGGAGACGGCAAGAGGAATGGGGTTAAAGGCAACCCAACCTTCGATTGGTAGCACCAAGAAAAGGTTCAATGGGTAACAACAAAATTGATGTATGACTGGAAAGCACTATATAGATGTAATTGTAATGAACCGTTCCTCTACTATATAGTGTTGATCTGCAATAAAATTGAGATTGATTGTAAAATCTTAATGAATCTGTGGCTTGTAAAGCAGGGTATATAAATTACAGAATACCTACAATGATTCACCTATTTGGGAGTGAAAGTGGGGTCGCTTTCTATAGGAACTTGGGCTGTTCTCTAGAGCTCTCAAGAAATCGAGATAAGCACATGGCCGAAAAGTGCACAACTGTTGATACGATCAAATGCCTGCAATGTGTTTGTGTGTACGTTGAGTCTGTACAAATAAGATCCTAAGTTCAAGACTTACGTCACTTTGGATCCGTATAGATGAAATATACAACACTATGGGGAGGTTCAAGCCCGGAAGACACCTTCCTCTGATACACAATGTAACTGCCCAAATCTTATTCTCTTTCCTATCGTTCTGCCTATCTATATTCTTTTGTTCCTTTTGAATCATGTGGGGGATTGTTGGTTTTTTTAATGCATTTGTTGCTTGGAAAGCAACACACATGTGTGATTCAAAAGGCATCCACTCTTCTTTTAGTCTCACATGGGAAAGGAGAAAAAGTTCTCCTTTCCATATAAGGCTTTCCCCTCTTTAGTGGGTTAGTGGGTTGTGTAGGGGATGGGCTACATCCCATCCAACCCGTGAGCGGGTGCGCGATTTAATGCGCGTTTTTGATGCATTTATTTGTCGCGCACTTAGCACTTTGCACGCTTGCGCGCCGCGGACCGGCTATGTTTGTGGGGGTCTATTTAAACTTTCTGTTGATATTTCTTGCAACAATTTTACTTCTAGTTTAAATAGTATTGATTATAATAATATTTCTCCTGCAAATGCAACATCTTCCAATATTGATAGCTACAATGTTTGGCATGGTCGTTTGGGACATGCGAATTTTAATTCTGTTAAGAAAATGTCTGTTTTATAATTAATTCCCAAGATTGATATGAGCAGGAATGATAAGTGTGATATTTGTACTCAAGCCAAACAGCCTAGAAAGTCCTTTCATTCAGTGGAAAAAAATTCTCAGCTTTTGGAGCTTATCCATGTAGGCCTCAAAAATGAAAGTCACGCTGAGTTGATCAGAACAAGGTCCAAAAGTCACGCTGAGTTGATCAGGACAATATTTAAAAGTTACGCTGGGAGACAGCTCATCATTTTGTCAGAGGGTCATTATGACTGACAGCACGACAGTCGAAGAATGTCTTCTCGTATGCCACGTATGCACAAATTAGAGAGATCACAGCCGACTATTGCGTGACTTTCGAAATCTTCTTCAGCAAGACTCAGCCTTCACCAAGTTGGCGTACCAAAAGAGTTCTTTGTCATTTAATGCGACTGACAAAAGCAATCACTGTCAGAGATTTTGTGTCAGTCGAGGTACGTCAAATCAAGACAGCTGGCAGTCCTGCCTCAATCATGTGTGGATTTTGAGCCTTCTGACTCAAGTCTGCGTGTATTGTGAACTTATATGTTCCTTCCCAAAGTCCGCGTATATTTTGAGCTTTCTGTCTCAAGTTTGCATGGATTCTGAAGTTTCTTGCTCCACCTCTGCGTGGATTATGAAGCTTTCTGCCCCAAGTCTGCGTGGATTTTGAAGCTTTTTGCCCCAAGTCTGCGTGGATCCTGAAGCTTTTTGCCCCAAGTTTGCGTGGATTTTGAAGCTTTCTGCCCCGAGTCTGCGTGGATTTTGTCTTCAACAAGTCTGCGTGGATTTCATCAAATTGGAGTACGTGGCAGCCATGCCACTGATCTCTCGCCTGCGTGTCCTGTAACTTGCACACGACTCATGCATGATTGCCATGTGTCCAACAGTTACAGGCCACGTCCAGTAACTGCTCACAACCTTGCGTATGTTAAATCCTGCGTGATTTTCAACTAGGCACAGGCTGTGAAGACAGTTATCCTTTCAGTTATTATTTTTGACTCTATAAATAGAGTTCTTTTTCTCATTCATTGTACAGATACATAGTTATCTACTGTCAAAATTTTGAGAGCTTTTCTTCTTCGCATAGTCCAAGGGATAAAGCGATCGTCTTCTAGATCGGATTCCTACAGTTGTAATTTTCCCAGATACACAATAAATAAATTGAATTTATTTATGGAAAACAAATTGGCGACTCTGTTGGGGAAAACCATCTCCTCTTCTGAGATAGCAACAACTCAATGCGACACTTCGTCAGTCGGCTCGACGAAGAAGGTGATGACGATCCAATTCGATCAACTCGCCTATGAAGAAATGCAGCAGGCTAAGAGTGGCAAGCCCACTTCAGCCTCCATCATCACTGCCAAGTCGAAGGAACACTCTGTCTATGTCCCTAAGAATCAGTTGGCAGCCAATGGTGAAGTCTCTGCCACAGTGTCTACTCCTAACACTGGCAAGGACTCTACTGCAAGCACGTACACTCTTGTGCGCTCGAAGATGACAGTAATCAAAGGTCACGCTGACAGTACTGGCTCCTTAGCCAAAACTGTTCCAGCGTGCAAATTCAATCCCAAAAGTCACGCTGACAGTACTGGCTCCTTAGTCAAAACTGTTCCAGCGTGCAAATTCAATCCCAAAAGTCACGCTGACAGTACTGGCTCCTTAGCCAAATCTGTTCCAGTGTGCAATCTCTCATTCAAAAATCACGCTGATAGTACTGGCTCCTTAGCCAAATCTGTTCCAGTGTGTATTTCCAGAATCAAAAATCACGCTGACAGTACTGGTTCTTTAACCAAATCTTTCCAGCGTGTATTTCCAAAATCAAAAATCACGCTGACAGTACTGGCTCCTTAGTCAAATCTGTTCCAGCGTGTAATTCTAAAATCAACAATCACGCTAACAGTACTGGTTCTTTAACCAAATCTGTTTCAGCGTGTATTTCATCTAAGAAGAATAGTTCTTTAGCTATCTCTTCTTCTTTGCCAAGTTCTACTAGAACTAGGGGTGGTCTTCCACACAAAGTCCCTTCGAAAAAAGATGACTCTTTAGTTGTTTCTTCTGTTCCTGTAGTTTTTACTTCAGGAACAGCTTTGACTGACAATTTTGTTAGTCAAAGAAAAGGAGATAGTCTTTTGACTACTCTTTCTTCTGGACATTCTATGTCTCAAAACTTGAATAAGTCTAAGAAAAAACATTCTTTAATGTCTTCTTCTATGACTTCTTCGAATTGGGCACAGAATTTGTCTAGAAAAGGTCTATTACCAACTCCTAATCAAAGGGATGGTTCAACTCTTCCTTCTCTGCAAATATCTAGATCAATAGAAGGAAAACTCCAAGTTTCCAAAACCAATGTGTTACCTCCAACTGATCTAAGAGCAAAACTTAATCAAATCCGTTTGGAAAGTACTTCTGGTGTTAAGAAACCACACCAATCGGAAATGAAGATAAAAGATCTGGATGCAGAGTATGCTAGAAATTATGTGGCTCATATTAATCACTCCCTATATAATCAAGAGCCATCAATACCCAAGAACCGGAAATATACTCCTAAAAATACACAAGGAGTGTTCTCTGATCTACCTCAAGCTTTACAGATAGATCTACGGGAACACCTTCAACAGAAGAGAAGGAATAATTCTATGACAATGGATCATGCTGAATGTGACTTCCAGCCAAGAGTCATAATTCAATGCAGATGTCAATCAATGGTTCAGGACTATGTTGATCATGAATGTGATTTCCAGCCGAGAGTCACAATGCAATGCAGATGTCAAACAAAACGACAATCTGTCTTCAATCGGATTCAGTGTGAACCTATGCCTGATGAAGATGAGCCTTTGTTTGCTTCTGTCAACATGACCTCTCGGAATACTGGGGGTAGAGATGATAGTCCAGATGGAGTATATAGAGGCACAAGAGCAAGAGTCCTGGCCTCTAGTCAGAGAACTTTGATTTCTGAAGATGATTCTGAATTCCTTGGAGAATCTAACTTCCCACCTCTTCCTACTGGGGGTAGTTCTCCTATAATTGACTTTGATGCACAAAGCAATGATTCAGAACAAACAACATCCACCAGTTCATCAATAATCCCTCGTACAGTCACGACTTATATGGTTGATGGGAATATTGATGAACCTTCTTCTTCCTTGACTCCTCAAGAACAAAGGATTGCTTCTTTGGAACAGCAAATGAAGTCTATGGCTGATACTATGAAGTCGATGTATGAACTCATGGCAACTCAGATGCAAAATTGACAGACTGTACCAGATGCCATACCAATTGACACTGTTATAAGTCCAGTACAAATTCCTCCAGCAGTACAATCCAATACTTCTGGACCAGCTCAACCAAATCCTAGTCTCTCTGGAGCTGGGGGTAGTGCTTATAACGCTGTTCCTCCTCCCAACTATTCTCTACAAGCTACAACTCCACAATCTTCCGTAGTTGTTAATGAAGAATTGAGGAATCTCAAAACTCAATTCGAAGCATTCAAACAAAAAGATGGTTTACAAAGGTTAGGCATCAAGCAACCTTATCCGATAGAATGGAAGCAAGTATCGTATCCCCCTAAATACAAGCCTCCTACTATCTCATTCTATGATGGAACCACTTCTCCAAGTCAGTTTATTAATCACTTTGAAGTGATGACTGATCAATTGCAACCAAGTGACGCCCTCCTTACTCGGGTGTTTATTGGATGTCTCAAGGGAACGGCTTATGAATGGTATAGAAGTCTCCCAGATGGGTGCATTACCTCATTTGCCGGTTTCAAACAGATATTTCTTGAAAGGTTCTATGAAGGGCTCAATGACATGACTATGTCTGCTCTTATTAGAATCAAGCAGAAAAATAATGAAACTACAGAGGATTTCATTGAACGATTTCGAAGAGAAGCTCTGAAGATGCCTCTTGGAACTCCTGATGCTGTCACCATCGACACATGTAAATCAAACTTGTTGCCAATCATCAGCATGTGGACAGGATCCACCCAATTTCAAGACTGGCCTTCTTTCATAGTTAGTGCTAAGGCCACAAAAATTAGTGCTAAAACCTTCAAAGGTTTAGGAGTGCAGATGACTCCCAAAGAAACAGGTCAAGGTACTAACAATAATGCTAAAAATAATGCTCGCAAGGGAAAAGAAACTCTTGAAGTTAATCTTCAGAGCAAAGATGCATCAACTGTTCAAACTTCTCCTACTTCTACAACTCAACAACCAAGAGCACCTCGTCCCAAAGAAGAATACTCTTTTGACGACGACGATGTCCTTGGTATCTTCGAATGTCTGCTGAAAGGTAATAAAATACAATTGCCTGAAATCAAGAAACCTGATGAAGCTGGTAAGACAGATCATCCCAAATACTGTCCATACCACCGAATGTTGGGTCACACAATTCGTACATGTTATGTACTGAAAGAAAAGATCCAAGAAATGATTAAATCTGGAGCTATCTCTCTTACTCCAAAAGAGAAGACCGTCACCTCCAACGTCGTCTCTACGCAATTCGGAGATTTTCCTCCTCAACTCCTTGAAAGTGGGATCGTTCCTATTCCCAAGGCAACTCTTGAAATAGTGAATATTCCTCCTCCACAGTCTGAAGAATTAGTGCCAATCACTTTGGAAATAGGAGAAATCATGTGGATCCATCCTGATCTAGTGGCAGATTTTGAATCGCCTTCTCCTCAAAAGACTACTTCTCGAAAGTCTAAGAAGGCTGGAAAGATTAAGTCATGTCATATGACTTCTCTTGGATCTATCTCTGACACAGAGCCAAAAGACAAAGAAGAAGCACTTGTTAGTGCTACTCGAACGGGGAAACCTTATCTAAAGGATTATTCCAAGAATCCTGAGGATACTCCTGATACCCCTCCTGCTGATAAGGATGCTCTTAATGTTCCTCCTGAAGAAGAATCATCCACCGTACCTGTTCCTTCAACTACCCCAGATGAACCTATTTCTTCCAAGACTACGGCTCTTGAGAAAGGCAAACAACAGGCTCGGTTTGATAAGCCAATCAAGAAGTCCTCTCCTCTTGGACTTCAGAAGCCTTATAACTTTGACATTCTAGCTCAACTTGCTAATACTCCAGCTAGAATGTCCCTCTTTGAACTTCTACGTCTTTCCAAAGAGACTCGAGAGACGTTAAGTGAAGCACTTCTTCAGGCAGACTCTTGTCTTGCACAGTTAAAGAAGCTAGATGCAGAACCTGCCACTTGCTTACATTGTAACAGTGTATTGGAGATTATTCCAAATATCACCTTTATACAAGACGACATGCTACTGGAGGATAATCGACATGATCGGCCTCTCTATTACACCGGTTATATCGATACAATGAAGATAGATCGTATCCTCATTGATCCAGGGTCTGCTATAAGTATAATGCCAAAGAGTCTGTTGGATGAACTAAAAATCCCTCTTCACAAGCTTTCCAAGACAGTTACTACTATCCTGGGATTCAATCAAAGCAGGAGCGAGCCTTTGGAAAAGATTCATCTGAAGCTTCAAATAGGCGATTTCAGATCCAAAGTCACTTTCTATGTGATCGAGATTGTGGGATCCTACAATCTTCTTCTTGGGAGGCCCTTTCTTCATGAAAATAATGTGGTGCCTTCTACTCTTTATTAGTGTTTTAAATACATTGATAGCAATGGAAGAGTACAAAAAGAAGTTGCTGATATAAATCCCTTCCATGGGGTTGAAGCCTATTTCAATGATTCCCGGATGTACAAAGAAGAGTATACAAGGGTGATACAAGCTATGGAGAAAGAGGATTCACAAAGTGAGACTTTAATAATTCCTGTTAAAGGTCGAACTACTCAGCAACAATCTCCCAAACCCTCTGGAGAAGGTTCTTTCATCATTCCGATGAGTAGACGAATTTCTCCATTACCTCAGTCGTCTACTCAAGATACACTGATCATTCCTGTCAGTGGGCGTACTACAGTTCCTGCATCTTCATATGTGAAATAGGATACTCTGCTAATTCCAGTTGGAGGGCGAATTACTCTTCCATCTCAAACTTCAAGGGAGCTCACCTCTTCTGAGCCATTTATTATCGATCTTAATCGAAACAAAATTCCTTCTCGTTCATCTTCTCCTCCTTTAGTCATTGACTTGGCTAAGATCTCTAAGGCTCAGCCTTCTTCCAATATAAATATTGCTGCTTTTACATTTAATGAAAAGTCTCCATCTTTGCAGTATGTTGATGTGTGTAATTATGTTCATAGTTATTTACATTTGTTAGATGACTTGAGCACAATAACCATAGGAGTTGTACAGACTGCTCATACAGATGTATCCCTAGAACCTGTACAACCTTCATACTTTCTAGTTCCCAGCAGAAAGCCAGGAGACATTCCAATATTCTTCTACAAAGGGCCCCAAAATCCTTCTGATTTCGAAGATGAGGACAAAAACGATGATACTGGAAGATTACAACTACGTCGTTATAGTCAGCAATCTAAAGACATCATTAAAAATATGGGCTATGACTTCAGAACTGGCCTCAACAGTGGAAAAAGAAGAAAAATACCTGTCCGGATCCCTCCTCTGAAATATGGAAGAACGAAATACGGATTGGACTATACTGCTCCTACTCCTTTTATCAATATTGTTCATGAAGATCTCAAATCTGACGAAGATAAGAGATCTGATTCGTCTAGTACTACCTCTTGGGATTTCGATACGAGTATCGGTGATTTCTACTGCAACATTCTGTCTTCCAACATGGTCTCCATTGACCGTTCTGAAGAAAGTGACGAAGACGAAGATGAGTTTGAAATCTCATCTGAATCAGAACAATGGGCCCAAAGGTTAGATAATCAATGGGAGTTTCGATTCGAGCAAAAAGAACCTCCGACTGAAGATAAACTTGTTCAAATAGATGTTGGTGAAGAGGGATCCCCCTGTAATGCCTGTGTTCGTTTTACGTATTTTGGGATACGTATACGTATTTTATTCTATATTGCCTGATTCCTTGTTTAGCTCTCGGCTTGGTTTAACTCTCGGGTTGGGTTGGCTTGGTTCGGCCGGCCCAATGCTTGGCTCATCATGGGCCAAGAGTGGAACACCTTAGCCTATGCTTCTCCCTCATTTCTACCACAACCACCCTCTTTATTATCCCCACCAACCTTCTCTCTCCTCCATAATTCTCATTTACTTCTCCTTCCTCCACCATTACTCTTCTCCACCAACCAAGAACACCATAGGCAAATGCAACTTGCTTCCACAAGAGAACCCCTTTTGATGGTTTCATTAGCTTCTCCTCATGATTCTAAACCATATTTGAACTTATTATTTTCTATTTTGAGGCTTTAATTCTTGTAGATCTAGAGTCTTGCTATTTTTGGATTTTTGGTGGTTTTGATCTATCAAACTTCCTTGTTTTCAAGTTTTGATGGTTCCATGTTGTAGAGAATTTCATTCTACCCAATTTTGACCTTTGGAAAGTTGGATTCGGACTTGTTTTGACCAAGATATGGACTATTGAAGCTTAGATTCAACTTTAGAGTTCTTGTTGTTCTTGCCATTTGGAGAAGACAGTGAACAGTGAGCTAGCTTTTTAGCTTACGCCGCTGACTTGGGTACGCTACTCTTTAGCGAGCGTACGCTGACTTGGGTACGCTGCTCTTTAGCGAGCGTACGCTAGCCTTGGGTACGTTGCTCTTTAGCGAGCGTACGCTGACTTGGGTACGCTGCTCTTTAGCGAGCGTACGCTAGCCTTGGTACGCTGCTCTTTAGCGAGCGTACGCTAGCCTTAGTACGCTGCTCTTTAGCGAGCATACGCTAGCCTTGGTACGCTGCTCTTTAGCGAGCGTACGCTAGCCTTGATACGCTGCCTATTGGCAGCGTGTCTTTTGCGTACGCTAGCGTGAGCGTGTCCTAGACCCTTTCGTACGCTAGCTCAAGCGTATGAACGTACGCTAGCTTGAGCGTACGCTGACCTGTAGCTTGAGCGTGCCCTTGTGTACGCTGACCCTTGCGTACGCTTCCTATTGGCAGTGTATGGACCCTTTGGTACACTAGCTTGAGCGTACGCTGACCTGTAGCTTGAGCGTACGCGTGCCTTGGTACGCTAGCTTAAGCGAGCAAGGTGTACGCTGGCCTGAGCGTAGCTTGCACTGAGCGTATGGCCTTTGGCTGACTTGGCCTTATGTCAGCGTGTCAGATTTGGTTTTATTTTCCTTAAGCTTGGCTCTTTTATAGCCCTGTATATATATTTTATTAGATATTTTACGCCCATTTTATATCCTTACGCCTTTTGTCCTGAACTTGATAATTGCGAATTTACTTGATATGTTTGGAATTGATAATTAAGCATGACACGATAGTGACCCGTAGTGGTGTACTCCTGACATGAGTAACCTGACATGACCTGATAGTGGCCCGTCGTGGCGCACTCCTGATTAGTACACTTGACCTGATAACCTGACATGTTATATCTTGATAAGCTGTTACGACGGCTACTTGGCATGACATGACCTGTATAATAACTTGGACACCGTGGGCGATTGTGCTTGTATAAATAAACCAGTCCTGTCTTGCATCATGTCTAGGATGGGACTCCTGAGTACCACGGTCAGGAGCACCCCACTAAAATGGACTAAGGCTAATATCTAGAATAGCACAGTAGTCATGAAGAGATTTTCCAGCTACAGGCAATCCCGTTACCCGGGCGCGCTTGGGATCTGTAGCCTGCCGTCGAGTAGGGCACATTTTCAGCATACTGTCATATGTTGCACCCTTTAAGCTACTTAAGGGTACATGCATTTCCTGGATGATGTACCCACCTGAATTCAACCCTAATCTTTCGACCTGGATAACCTGGATGGTCTGCAGGGCTTGTGGCTGTGGAACAATCTCACTGCATCTTGTTAGTAATTAGGCTGGTGACAACCCTAGTTAGTTAAAGTATCAAGCCGTAATTCTTGCTTGGCCGTAAAATGATTGGATGGAGTCTAACCAGTCTAGTCTTGCCCGGATCCTGTTCCAGATTATTGAACGACCAGAATGCTTGTATTTATTTTACCGATAAATGGTGAGAATTCCAAGTTCTGTTCAGACGAAGGGTTACAACCCCGGTCCTTGTTTGGTTTACGGGTTGTAACCTGGTTATCTGAATAGTTCCATGGGTATCTCGTCGTATATCATCCTGGTGTATTTTCTTTATTTCCAGTTCTTACTTTTATTCATATCTTGTGCTGATTGCTGGTTTTAGTTCTTAAGTGAAGCCTCCTTTGTGGCACTTGCTCTTTCTGGGGTCTGATCCAGCTGGTTTTGTGTGACCAGATTTCGGAGCAGCTCCTGAGGATCTACCGACATTCCTGTAAGATGGTGAACACTAGAAGGAATCCTGACAACGAGTGGGTTATTTTTGGCTCTCCCACTCTTTTGTAAAAATATTCTTTTGAGGCGTTTAGCCGACGAGCACTTGTTTAGCTCGATTGCACTTACTTACTGTCTGCCTACGGGCTGTAACATGATTGACAGATCCTAGGGTTGATCATGTATGACTAAACTCTCGCTAGTCCTGACATTTTGTAATGACTAGCTTCATGATCAACTGAATATGTAATGTTTGGGACGCCTTACTATTGTATATTTAATGATCATACATCTTGTGACTTTTACTTACTTGCTTATGATTGAGACACTAGGCTTGTTCATGACCTTAAGAGACTGTTGGCTTGTAGATAAACCCTCATGTATCCTAGACAGCCGTGACCGTATAGCGAGGTGGGTTGCACTTTTATATACGTAGCTGGCTATGTCTGCCCCCGCTCTCCAGTATTCTGGTTCTGGGGCGTGACATGGTTTAAGTGGTGGCCCATGCAGGTCTTGTAAATCAAGATATGTGAGGGTTTACCGAATAGATGTCTCAATCAGTATTCGTCCTTGATCTCTGCTCATATCTTCTGAATCCCTGGATTCTTGTCTTGATCATATGCTTGTATCGTTGATCTGTCCTGGTCCTTCCTTATTGTTCCCTATGTCGTCTTCTTCAGCGGCATTGTTCATGGTCCTACCGATCAGCAAGGCAGAGCACCTCCCGCGGACCAGCAGCAACCCGGAGATCAAGCCCAGCATTCCGGAGTAGCCTCCAGAGTCGAGCCTATTGGAGAAGAGCCCCCAGTTCAGCCGGTTCAGCCTGTCGAACCTGATGATGGCACATTAGTAGGACTCGTCAGGACCTTGATAGCTTCTCAAGATCGTCGTGGAGATGCATTGCAACAGGCAGTGACAGATGCTTTGACCAGAGGCAGTCATCCAGGGAACAGCGCGGCCAACAGCTTCAAGCGCTTGAACCCTCCATTCTTCGACGGTAGTGAAGATGCTATCGCAGCAGATGCATGGCTTCATGACACAGAGGTGGTTCTTGAAGCAGCCAAGACTCCAGAGAATGAGAAGGTAGCCGTGGTGCGCCTGCAGTTGTTAGATCTTGCCCGCAGCTGGTGGGCAGCGCAGGCCGTTGGATTAGCAGCACCTATTACTTGGGCAGTGTTCAGGGAGAGATTCCAGACCAAGTATTTCGATGCCGTGGCTCGGTATGATCTGCAGACGAGGTTTACCAATCTGAAGCAAGGAGGCAGGACGGTCGACGGATATGCGGTCGAGTTGTCCAGACTCAGTCGGTTTGCTCCCACCTTGGTGGCAACCGAGTATGATAGAGCCCAGCGGTTCCAGCAGGGACTTCACCTGGAGATCTTGTTGGCAGTTGAGCAGTTTGAGCATCAGACTTTTGATGCAGTCTTGAGAGCAGCCCGGAGGCATGAGTATACCTCCCAGAGGATTGTGGACAGGGTCGGAGGTCGGAAGAGATCTCACGGCCAGATGAATCAGTCTTCAGCACCGGCCCCGGCAGCCAGGGCTTTGACTATTGGAGCTCCGAGGCGAGCGGCCTCAGTAACGTCGGTTCAGCATTCCACTCCGACGCACCATCAGCAGCAGAAGCAGAAGCAGTCTTCCGCAGTGGGATGTTCTCATTGTGGGAAGCCAGGCCATGTGGTGGCAGAGTGTCGCGGGGCACAGGGATTGTGTCTGGTTTGTGGAGCAGCAGACCATAGGGTTGGATCCTGCCCGAATAGGAGTGGTTCATCATCGTCCAACCTTTCTAGTTCTTCGGTGAGAGGACCAGCTCCGGTCCAGCAGCAGCAGTATCCATTGCCGAGGCCCTTGCCGCCTCAGTCCCAGGCGTTTCAGCAGCAGAGCCTCCAGCAGTATGCGCAAGCCCAGGCTTTGAGTCAGAATAGGCAGCGAGGATATCAGCAGAGGGGACCAGCACCCCGAGGGTACGGTCAGGCTATGGTGATGACCGTGGAGGAAGGATTGGCACCAGGTAAGGTAGTGGCAGGTACTATTCTCGTCAACTCCTTTCCAGCTTCAGCTTTATTTGATTCTGGTGCATCGCATTCATTTATGTCTGTACGATTCGCGACACGGATAGGACTGGAGCCCGAGTCATTATCAGTAAGGCTTGATATACTTACTGGTAACGGACTTGTGGGAGTAGATAGAGTGTTTTCCTCGTGTCGGATCGTAGTTAGCGGTAGAGAATTCCCCGCTAGATTGATAGAGTTCCCGATGGCCGATTATGATGTGGTCCTAGGGATGGATTGGTTGAGGAACCAGTATGCTAGGATAGACTGCCATATCGGCATGGTTGTTTTTAGCATCCCAGGCGAGCCAGAGTTTTCCTTTTCCAGAGGCACAGTTGAGCCTTCTCCTCCGATATTGCGGATGGCAGTAGCAGCAGTGCAGTTGCCCAGGATAGTGGATGAGTTCCCAGATGTTTTTCCAGAAGAGCTTCCAGGTATGCCTCCGGAGCGGGAGATCGAGTTCACTATAGACTTGATTCCCGGGACAGCCCCAGTGTCAGAGAGAGTCTACAGGATGGCGCCATCAGAGTTGGAGATCTTGTATATGATGATTGAAGAGCTTAGAACTAAGGGATTCATTCGTGCTAGTGGATCGCCTTGGGGAGCCCCGATGCTTCTTGTAAAAAAGAAGGATGGTACGTCCAGGTTATGTGTTGATTATCGTACCTTGAACTCAGTGACAATCAAGAACAGATACCCTCTTCCAAGGATAGATGCCTTGTTTGATCAACTCAAAGGGGCATCAGTATTCTCGAAGATTGACTTGCGCTTAGGTTATCATCAGATCAGAGTCAGAGAGCAGGACATCCCGAAGACAGCTTTTAGATCGAGATATGGGCATTGGGAATTCCTTGTTATGCCTTTTGGAGCAACCAACGCGCCGGCAGTATTCATGGACCTCATGAATCGCATCTTCATGCCTTACTTGGATCAGTTTGTGATTGTGTTCTTGGATGACATTCTGGTTTACAGCAAGAGTGAGGCGGAGCATGAGCAGCATCTCCGTATAGTTCTTCAGATCCTCAGAGAGCACCAGTTATATGCCAAGTTCAGTAAATGCGAGTTCTGGCTCGATCGCATTTCGTACTTGGGTCATATCATCACTCGAGGAGGAGTAGAAGTGGATCCCCAGAAGATTGTGGCTATTGAGTCATGGCCAGTGCCCAGCACAGTTGCAGAGGTTCGTAGTTTTCTTGGATTGGCCGGCTACTACCGGCGGTTTGTTTTGGATTTTGCTCGAATTTCAGCACCATTGACGCAGTTGACCCGCAAGGATGCGCAGTTTACTTGGACAACAGAGTGTCAGAGTTCTTTTGAGCAGTTAAAGCGAGACCTGATAACAGCTCCTATTCTCACGCTTTCAGATGGGACCGGAGGATTCTCAGTATATTGTGATGCTTCGGGCAGAGGCCTAGGATGTGTTCTGATGCAACATGGGAAGGTGATAGCTTATGCATCACGACAACTTCATGATCATGAGAGGAATTACCCAACCCATGACTTGGAGCTGACAGCAGTGGTGTTTGCACTTAAGTTGTGGAGGCACTACTTGTATGGAGATAGGGTGGAGATTTTCACCGACCACAAGAGCCTGAAGTATGTTTTCACCCAGAAGGATCTTAACATGCGTCAGAGGAGGTGGCTGGAGCTTCTTGTGGATTATGATGTCAACCTGCAGTATCATCCTGGGAAGGCCAATGTCGTAGCAGATGCATTGAGCAGGAGAGCGGGAGTTTATTTCCTAACAGCACAGCCCGAATTGTTAGCAGATCTTCAGAAGATGGGTATTGAAGTTGTTCTCCCTTCCAGTGTGGCCTTGATGGCCAGTATGCAAGTTCAGTCCACTATAGTCGAGAGGATCCGGAAGGCGCAGTCGGCAGATTCCAAGCTTCAGCGACTCAGAGCCGAGTATGAGGCAGGACGAAGACCAGAGCTATGTATTCATGAGGATGGTATACTTCGACATGGTAAGCGTCTTTGTGTACCCAGCGGAGATATCCGGCAGGAGATCATGTCAGAAGCTCACAGTTCGCAGTATTCCATCCATCCCGGCAGTACGAAGATGTACCATGATATTCGGCTGCATTTCTGGCGGAATGGCATGAAGCGGGAGATAGCTCGGTTTGTCTCTCGGTGTTTGGTTTGCCAACAAGTTAAAGCCGAACATCAGAGACCGGCTGGACTTCTTCAGCCCTTACCGATTCCAGAATAGAAGTGGGAGCATGTGACCATGGATTTTGTGACTGGACTACCTAGATCCCCAGCTGGTAGAGATGCTATTTGGGTTATAGTTGACAGGCTCACGAAAGTGGCTCACTTTCTTCCCTTCAGAGTTGGTCAGTCGATGGCTCAGTTAGCAGAGATGTACCTCAGGCAGATTGTCAGATTGTACGGTATGCCAGTCGGTATCACCTCGGACCGAGATTCAAGATTTACGTCGTACTTTTGGCATAGATTGCAAGAGAGTTTGGGGACTCATCTCCAGTTCAGTTCAGCATATCACCCGCAGACAGATGGCCAGTCGGAGCGCACGATCCAGACTCTTGAAGACATGTTGCGGTCTTGCACACTTGACTTCGATGGTTCATGGGAAGATCACTTGCACCTGGTGGAATTCTCGTATAACAACAGTTTCCAGGCCAGTATCCAGATGGCACCGTTCGAGGCACTGTATGGTAGAAAGTGCAGATCCCCGCTAGCCTGGGATGATGTTGGAGAGAGACAGATGCTCGGTCTAGAAATGATTGCCCAGACAGTTGAAGTGGTCAGGCGAGTCAGAGATCATCTTCGAGTTGCCCAAGATTGCCAGCGCCATTGGGCCGATTCTCATCGGCGCCCTCTCGAGTTTTCGGTCGGCGATCATGTATTCCTGAGGATTTCGCCTAACCGTGGCGTCATTCGTTTCGGTGTACGGGGCAAGCTTAGTCCTAGGTATATAGGACCGTTTGACATTCTGGAGCGAGTAGGAGATGTATCCTATCGTCTCGCTCTTCCACCGTCGCTAAGCGAGGTGCATGACGTGTTCCATGTATCCCAATTACGACGGTATATCCCGGACCCGAGCCACATCCTGGATCATTCGGAATTGGTTGTTGGTACCAACCTTTCGTATGAGGAGAGGCCCATGTCTATATTGGACCGGAGAGAGAAGATCCTCAAGAACAAGACTATCAAGTTAGTCCGAGTTGCTTGGGGTCATCACTCTTTGGGGGAGTCAACGTGGGAGCGTGAGGATGATATCCGATCGCGATATCCCGACTTGTTTGACTCGTGATGTATAATATCTTTCTTATGCCTCATGCCTTCGATTCCTTGCTTGAATGAGTGATTGTCTGCCTAGTTATAGCTTGCATGTGATTAATGTAGCTTGTCATTACTCCTCTAGCCTCTTAATTAAATTCTGAGGATGAAATTCTTTTAAGGTGGGTAGAGTTGTAATGCCTGTGTTCGTATTACGTATTTTAGGATACGTATACGTATTTTATTCTGTATTGCCTGATTCCTTGTTTAGCTCTCGGCTTGGTTTAACTCTCGGGTTGGGTTGGCTTGGTTCGGTCGGCCCAATGCTTGGCTCATCATGGGCCAAGGGTGGAACACCTTAGCCTATGCTTCTCCCTCATTTCTACTACAACCACCCTCTTTATTATCCCCACCAACCTTCTCTCTCCTCCATAATTCTCATTTACTTCTCCTTCCCCCACCATTACTCTTCCCCACCAACCAAGAACACCATAGGCAAGTGCAACTTGCTTCCACAAGAGAACCCCTTTTGATGGTTTCATTAGCTTCTCCTCATGATTCTAAACCACATTTGAACTTGTCATTTTCCATTTTGAGACTTTAATTCTTGTAGATCTAGAGTCTTGCTATTTTTGGATTTTTGGTGGTTTTGATCTATCAAACTTCCTTGTTTTCAAGTTTTGATGGTTCCATGTTGTAGAGAATTTCATTCTACCCAATTTTGACCTTTGGAAAGTTGGATTCGGACTTATTTTGACCAAGATATGGACTATTGAAGCTTAGATTCAACTTTAGAGTTCTTGCTGTTCTTGCCATTTGGAGAAGACAGTGAACAGTGAGCTAGCTTTTTAGCTTACGCCGCTGACTTAGGTACGCTGCTCTTTAGCGAGCGTACGCTGACTTGGGTACGCTGCTCTTTAGCGAGCGTACGCTAGCCTTGGGTACGCTGCTCTTTAGCGAGCGTACGCTGACTTGGGTACGCTGCTCTTTAGCGAGCGTACGCTAGCCTTGGTATGCTGCTCTTTAGCGAGCGTACGCTAGCCTTGGTACGCTGCTCTTTAGCGAGCGTACGCTAGCCTTGGTACGCTGCTCTTTAGCGAGCGTACGCTAGCCTTGATACGCTGCCTGTTGGCAGCGTGTCTTTTGCGTACGCTAGCGTGAGCGTGTCCTAGACCCTTTCGTACGCTAGCTCAAGCGTACGAGCGTACGCTAGCTTGAGCGTACGCTGACCTGTAGCTTGAGCGTGCCCTTGTGTACGCTGACCCTTGCGTACGCTTTCCATTGGCAGTGTATGGACCCTTTGGTATGCTAGCTTGAGCGTACGCTGACCTGTAGCTTGAGCGTACGCGTGCCTTGGTACGCTAGCTTAAGCGAGCAAGGTGTACGCTGGCCTGAGCGTAGCTTGCACTGAGCGTATAGCCTTTGGCTGACTTGGCCTTATGTCAGCGTGTCAGATTTGGTTTTATTTTCCTTAAGCTTGGCTCTTTTATAGCCCTGTATATTGATATTTTATTAGATATTTTACGCCCATTTTATATCCTTACGCCTTTTGTCCTGAACTTGATAATTGCGAATTTACTTGATATGTTTGGAATTGATAATTAAGCATGACACGATAGTGACCCGTAGTGGTGCACTCCTGACATGAGTAACCTGACATGACCTGATAGTGGCCCGTCGTGGCGCACTCCTGATTAGTACACTTGACCTGATAACCTGACATGTTATATCTTGATAAGCTGTTGCGACGGCTACTTGGCATGACATGACCTGTATAATAACTTGGACACCGTGGGCGATTGTGCTTGTATAAATAAACCAGTCCTGTCTTGCATCATGTCTAGGATGGGACTCCTGAGTACCACGGTCAGGAGCACCCCACTAAAATGGACTAAGGCTAATATCTAGAATAACACAGTAGTCATGAAGAGATTTTTCAGCTACAGGCAATCCCGTTACCTGGGCGCGCTTGGGATCTGTAGCCTGCCGTCGAGTAGGGCACATTTCCAGCACACTGTCATGTGTTGCACCCTTTAAGCTACTTAAGGGTACATGCGTTTCCTGGGCGATGTACCCACCTGAATTCAACCCTAATCTTTCGACCTAGATAACCTGGATGGTCTGCAGGGCTTGTGGCTGTGGAACAATCTCACTGCATCTTGTTAGTAATTAGGCTGGTGACAACCCTAGTTAGTTAAAGTATCAAGCCGTAATTCTTGCTTGGGCCGTGAAATGATTGGATAGAGTCTAACCAGTCTAGTCTTGCCCGGATCCTGTTCCAGATTATTGAACGACCAGAATGCTTGTATTTATTTTACCGATAAATGGTGAGAATTCCAAGTTCTGTTCAGACGAAGGGTTACAACCCCGGTCCTTGTTTGGTTTACGGGTTGTAACCTGGTTATCTGAATAGTTCCATGGGTATCTCGTCGTATATCATCCTGGTGTATTTTCTTTATTTCCAGTTCTTACTTTCATTCATATCTTGTGCTGATTGCTGGTTTTAGTTCTTAAGTGAAGCCTCCTTTGTGGCACTTGCTCTTT
Organism: Iris pallida; assembly: GCA_029216955.1. Lineage (NCBI taxonomy): Eukaryota > Viridiplantae > Streptophyta > Magnoliopsida > Asparagales > Iridaceae > Iris > Iris pallida. The sequence continues at coordinate 422,278 of JANAVB010021597.1, forward strand.
CTGGGGTCTGACCCAGCTGGTTTTGTGTGGCCAGATTTCGGAGCAGCTCCAGAGGATCTACCGACATTCCTGCCAGATGGTGAACACTAGAAGGAATCCTGGCAACGATTGGGTTATTTTTGGCTCTCCCAATCTTTTGTAAAAATATTCTTTTGAGGCGTTTAGCCGACGAGCACCTGTTTAGCTCGATTGCACTTACTTACTGTCTGCCTACGGGCTGTCACATGATTGACAGATCCTAGGGTTGATCATGTATGACTAAACTCTCGCTAGTCCTGACATTTTGTAACGACTAGCTTCATGATCAACTGAATATGTAATGTTTGGGATGCCTTACTATTGTATATTTAATGATCATACATCTTGTGACTTTTACTTACTTGCTTATGATTGAGACACTAGGCTTGTTCATGACCTTAAGAGACTGTTGGCTTGTAGATAAACCCTCATGTATCCTAGACAGCCGTGACCGTATAGCGAGGTGGGTTGCACTTCTATATACGTAGCCGGCTATGTCTGCCCCCGCTCTCCAGTATTCTGGTTCTGGGGCGTGACACCCCCAAACCAATATTCATCAGTGAAAGTCTTTCAAAAACTGATAAGCAAGATATGACCAAACTCATTCGTGATTACATCGATGTCTTCGCTTGGAGTTATGAAGATATGCCAGGACTTGATCCACAAATTGCAACTCACAAGCTCAATATCTTGCCGAATGCTAAACCGGTCAAACAACAACAGCGACAATTTCGTCCAGACATTATGGATGCAATTGAAGCTGAAGTCAATAAACTCATGACCTCCGAGTTTATTAGAGAGGAACAACATCCCGATTGGGTGGCTAATATAGTTCCTGTTCTTAAAAAGACCGGCAAGATCAGAGTTTGCATAGACTTCCGCGATCTCAATGCGGCATGTCTTAAAGACGAATTCCCTCTACCAATCACTGATGTCATGATCGATAATACCTGTGGATTTGAACGGATGTCATTCATGGACGGGTATTCTGGGTACAATCAGATTAAAATGTTTCCAGACGACGAGAAGCACACTTCTTTTAGAACGCCGATTGGTACATACTGTTATACAGTGATGCCATTCGGTCTCAAGAATGCAGGAGCAACTTATCAACGAGCTATGAGCACTATATTCCGTGAACATTTGCGAAAAACAGTCGAATGCTATGTTGATGACATTGCAGTCAAAAGTCGACAAAAGGAGGATCACATCCAAGATTTGAAGACTATTTTTGATCTAATGCGTAAGCATCAATTAAAGATGAACCCTACTAAGTCCTTCTTAGACGTCTCTAGTGGTAAATTTTTTGGCTTCGTCATTACCTCTAAAGGTATACACGTGGATCCCGAGAAGATCAAAGCCATCCAAGAGATACGTCCTCCACGCACCTTAAAAGAGCTACGAGGATTTCAAGGAAGGATCGCTTATATCAGGAGATTCATCTCTAATTTGTCAGGACGCTGCAGACCATTCAACAAACTTATGAAGAAATGTGTCTCTTTTGTCTGGAATGATGAATGTCAGAAAGCATTCGATGATATAAAACAATATCTGATGAGCCCTCCAGTATTGGTACCTCCCGTCTCAGGAATTCCATTTCTCCTATATACCCGAGCAATGAGTCATTCATTGGGTGCATTACTCGCTCAAAAGAATCAAAATGGTCATGAACAAGCCATCTACTATCTCAGTCGTACTATGACCGGAGCTGAACCTCGATATTCACCGGTCGAAAAAGAATGTCTAGCCTTGATGTTCGCTGTTCAAAAGACACGACATTATTGGCCAGACTATTCATGTCATCTCCAGGATCAATCCTATACGGATCATGATGAAGAAATCCAGTATTTTGAATTCTCGATTAGCTAACTGGGAAATCCTACTTGCTCAGTATGACGTGCATTATATTCCTCAGAAATTAGTCAAAGGACAAGCTTTAGCTGATTTTCTGGCTGCTCATTCAATTCCAGAAAATTCAAAACTCTATGACGAAATTCCAGATGAAGTCCTAGATTCAAACCAAATTGCTGAAGAAGATCCTACTTGGCGTCTATTCTTTGATGGAGCTTCAAGGATAGGTCCTAATGGGGATATTGTCGCTGGAGTTGGAATCGTTCTTGTATCGCCAGAAGGTCTTGCTATCCAAAGAGCTTATTCTCTCGATCAGCCATATTCAAACAACGTAGCTGAGTACAATGCGTTACTCATTGGTCTTCAACTCGCTAAATATCTGAATATTAAACATTTGGAGGCATACGGAGACTCTAAACTCATTGTCAATCAGATAAGGGGTACTTATGAAGTTCGCCATCAAGATCTGGTTCCTTATCATAGATCAGCTATATCTATGGCTTCTTCATTTGAAGAATTCTTCATTGAACATGTTAGGCGAGCATGTAACACAGAAGCTGATGCTCTTGCTAATCTTGCGGCAGTGTTGGCTATCCCGATTAGACGGCAACAAATGATTATTGTTCGTAATCGAGAATTATTTCATCTGGAAAATAACCTGACCCTAGGACTTCCAATTGACATTGAAGAATCAACATCTCATGACGTCAACACAACAAGAGGATTTGGATTTAGTCGTAAATCTTTATCATCTTCATCTGATTCCAGCATGGAATTCATCTTCAGTAACTCGGCCGAGAATCAAAATACGGATAAAGATTGGAGACTTCCTTTCTTAGATTTCGTATTGTATGATATTCTTCCAGATGATCCGAGTGAGGCAGCATCTATTAGACGACGATCACTCAGATTCTATTATAATCATACAACAAAAATCTTATATCGTCGAGCTTATGATGGTTTACTTCTTCGATGTGTTGCTGGTGACGAGGCTCAACAAATTATTCGCGAAGCACATAATGGAATTTGTGGAGCACATCAGCCTGGACCAAAACTTCAAGACCGTATTCGACGTATGGGTTATTATTGGCCCACTATGGTATCAGACGCCATCGAATATGCAAAAAAGTGTAAAGCTTGTCAAATCCATGCGGATTTTATTCATCAACCTTCGGAATTTCTACATCCAACGGCAGCATCATGGCCCTTCGAAGCTTGGGGCATGGACATTATCGGTCCGATCAATCCGCCGTCATCAAAAGGTTATCGGTTTATTCTCGCAATAATCGATTACTTTTCCAAATAGGTCGAAGCCATTTCTTTATCTGAAGTCAAGACGTCCAATGTCATCAGCTTTATTAAACACCACGTCATCTATAGATTTGGTGTTCCTCGACGCATTATTCATGATAATGGACCACAATTCGTCAGCCAGAAATTTACTCGATTCTGTGACGATCACCGGATCAATAATGTGGCTTCTACCGCATATAATCCGGCAGCTAACGGATTAGCAGAAGCTTTCAACAAAACTATCATCAAACTCCTAAAAAAGTTTGTCTCTACTAACAAACGTAATTGGAGTGAGAAGCTCGGTGAATGTTTGTGGGCTTACCGTACTACAGTTCGTAATGCTACTAAATGTACACCCTTCTCTCTGGTGTATGGTTGCGAAGCTGTTCTTCCATTAGAGATTCAAATTCCTTCTTTAAGGATAGCAATCGCTAATGAACTCACTGCCGAAAATAATGATCGTCTTCGACTTCAGGAATTAGAAGCTCTGGATGAAAAGCGATTATCTGCTCAACAGAATATTGAATTCTATCAAGCTAGAATCTCAAGAGCTTTTAATAAGAAAGTCAGAGTTCGAGCGTATCAAAAAGGAGAACTTGTTCTAACAGTCAGACGTTCTATGACTATGACTCATATGAGCAAAGGCAAATTCGACGCAAAGTGGGAAGGTCCCTATGTCGTAAGCAGAGTTTTCTCAAATGGAGCTTATCAACTCTCAGAACTGGATGGTCGAAAAGTTATGATGCCTATTAATGGCAAATTCCTTAAAAAGTATTATGCATAAATGTAAATACTTGTAAATCATCAGACAAGTTCATGTTTATAAATAAAATTTTTATTTTATTTTAATCATGAATGATGGTACATGATTTTAAGGAAGATCACTATCATCCTTCTCTACATTTGGACGAGGGCCACTGCTGTCCTTCTCGAAAACGCAGTCAGCAAAAGAGCCGAGAACCTCCTTGCTGGAACTCACGAGGAATTTGCAAGCGGCTATCCTCATGGCTTCTTCTTCTTCAGTCCTTCCCAGTTCGAGCAGGAAGTCCAGAATGTCCCTTGGTGGCTTGGGTACAGACGAACCCTCGCCTGCTTCAGCCTTCTTTGATTGAACTGGATCAACAGGGCGTTCTTCAGTGCCCTTCTGAACCTTCAGCGTGATTCTAGCTTTCTTGGATACTTCTTCAGACGACATTTTTATGTTTGAAAGTAGAAGTGTTCGTTCTTGTCAAATTTCTGCTATATTTATAGGCAGAAGTTCCTCAAATAATAAAGCGTCACATTCATCCGACGATTCACACGTTCATTAATGCTTGACGGTTTATCCGTTCATTTCTCACATTCATGAGACGGTTCGCTCATTCATTAATACTTGACGGTTCATCCGTTCATTTATTACGTTCATCCGACGATTCGTCCGTTTGCAATCTTCTATCAATTTATTAAGTGGGGATTCGTTACGTATCACGTTTTCATAACCTCTGAATCAATTTCGAATCTACCTACTTACTTGTCATTTTTTGACCTCTGCATAGAAATCAATCTATTTTCTTTTGAGTTCCTATACATTATCACGTCCATATTACCTCTGATAATATTATATACTCTAAATCAGAAAAGAACATTTCATTATCTATCATGTCCACAATTCCACAAATACAAATTTTTGAGCATAGAAGAATTATCATTTCCATTCTCATTTCACCATAAAAAGTCTATTACATTTTCTTAGACTTTCTTACAAATCATAATGGAAATTTATTACAAATTTTGGATTTTCATTCTACGTCACAACAATAACCTAATAGAGATCTATCTTCTTTCTTGGATCTTCTCCGTCGGACCTTCTCCGTCAGGTTCGTTGTTGGTGGCAGTTCCTGACTGTCTGGGACCCAGTCACGACCAGATCAGCAGGAATCAAACTCTGGTCTTCTCTCTCAGACGAGAGGAGAACCACAGAGTATGGCAGCCCGAAGTCGTGGTGCTGCCAATACAACTGGTGGATTGGGAGCAACCTTTCAAAGGAGATAGGAATGTATTCCACATTGGGATACAATTCCTAGTTCTGCCCTGAAAGGAACTCTACTACCCGATTTCTCGGGGTAGAGCTGACTCCACCATCCAACTCTCGTGTATAAAGGCTCTTCCTACCATCTGAGGAAGACCCTTCTATCCCACGAAGAGTTCTGAGTTGTCTGATTTACGCGTCAAAAGCGTATGAGCTCCCTGATGTAGGTGTCAGAGGAATATTCTCCACAGCATCCAAATCACCAATGCCAGTTCTGAAGAAACTTTTTAGCCGAGCTTCTATAGAAAACAGCAAGGAAAAAGAGATTAAATCAACAGAAATATCATTATCATCCAGCGTGCATTTGTCAACTAGAAACAGATGCACCCTGTTCAGTCAGAAACAAAAGCCCATCTTCAAACAGTAAAAAATGGTACGCGTTCTATACTGGACTTACCATCGAGTTTGGTGCTACGGATTGGCAAACCAATGTCTGGTATAGTGCACAAAAATCGAACATTAGAAAGCATTGCTTTCCCGTTTGAGAATGAAATCTCACAAAAATTTATTCTCAAAGAAGAAGAAGAAGAATAAGGAGATGAGTATCTGTGAAACTCACTTATCTATTTAAAGGACAAAGTACAAGCCTATTCTTGGAAAAGGTCCGAGCAAAAAGCGCTCATAAACCACGGAATGAGTGTCACGTGTACTTTGGAAGACAGCACAACATTGAAAATATTCAAAGAGTGCCGTCTATGGCTCTTCATTGGTGCACACTATTCGGAGTAAAGTTAGCTTTCAGCGTAGATTTATACCACAGAGAATTTTGAACATTCAATGCAAAGATAAGCAGGCACTGATGGCCTTACAAAAGACAAAAGTGCAACATTCTCAAAAAGAAAACAAAAGCATAAAAGTCACGCTCTATTTTGCAGAGCGACTGAGCTTAGCGCCCAGTTCTTCTACGCTCTTGACTCCCATATGGTGTAACAGAACCTTGAACATTTCACGCTACTCTGCGAGGCTACGTCCATTGGAAGAAGACGAGCCATCCAGGCCAAAATAGCTCAAGAAATTCTTGGCTAGTTGTGTTGGGTCATCTTTGAACTCGAAGACAAAAGGCTCCGGTTCCTTACCCCCAAAAGTAGGATCGCCATGGGCACAGAAACCTAACTTTCTTGTTTCTTCTTTAGCTTCTTCCTTCGGAGTCATGTTGACGTGAGATGAACATCAAAGCTGAATTCTCTCCCTGTTTATATAACAGAGCTTACCGGTGGTTCATATTCTACCATAAATTGGATTCAATTAGTCTCGAAAAATGAAGAGTCATCATGACATTTAATAAGTTTATTTGGATGTTTTCAAAGAACTTCGAAGTCTTTTCGACTTCCGAGAAATTTGAAGTCATCTCAGCGTGACTGATTTTATTTTATCATCTCGTTTTCAAAGTATTTCGAAATAATTTATGATTTTTCGAAAACTTTGAAGAGGGTTTTTGTAGGCCTCAAAAATGAAAGTCACGCTGAGTTGATCAGAACAAGGTCCAAAAGTTACGCTGAGTTGATCAGAACAAGGTCCAAAAGTCACGCTGAGTTGATCAGGACAATATTTAAAAGTTATGCTGGGAGACAGCTCATCATTTTGTCAGAGGGTCATTATGACTGACAGCACGACAGTCGAAGAATGTCTTCTCGTATGCCACGTATGCACAAATTAGAGAGATCACAACCGACTATTACGTGACTTTCGAAATCTTCTTCAGCAAGACTCAGCCTTCACCAAGTTGGCATACCAAAAGAGTTCTTTGTCATTTAATGCGACTGACAAAAGCAATCACTGTCAGAGATTTTGTGTCAGTCGAGGCACGTCAAATCAAGACAGCTGGCAGTCCTGCCTCAATCGTGCGTGGATTTTGAGCCTTCTGACTCAAGTCTGCGTGTATTGTGAACTTATATGTTCCTTCCTAAAGTCCGCGTATATTTTGAGCTTTCTGTCTCAAGTTTGCGTGGATTCTGAAGTTTCTTGCTCCACCTCTGCGTGGATTGTGAAGCTTTCTGCCCCAAGTCTGCATGGATTTTGAAGCTTTTTGCCCCAAGTCTGCGTGGATCCTGAAGCTTTTTGTCCCAAGTTTGCGTGGATTTTGAAGCTTTCTGCCCCGAGTCTGCGTAGATTTTGTCTTCAACAAGTCTGCGTGGATTTCATCAAATTGGAGTACGTGGCAGCCATGCCACTGATCTCTCGCCTGCGTGTCCTGTAACTTGCACACGACTCATGCATGATAGCCATGTGTCCAACAGTTACAGGCCACGTCCAGTAACTGCTCACAACCTTGCGTATGTTAAATCCTGCATGATTTTCAACTAGGCACAGGCTGTGAAGACAGTTATCCTTTCAGTTATTATTTTTGACTCTATAAATAGAGTTCTTTTTCTCATTCATTGTACAGATACATAGTTATCTACTGTCAAAATTTTGAGAGCTTTTCTTCTTCGCATAGTCCAAGGGATAAAGCGATCGTCTTCTAGATCGGATTCCTACAGTTGTAATTTTCCCAGATACACAATAAATAAAATGAATTTATTTATGGAAAACAATCTACAGTGATATCTGTGAATTAAATGGTACTCTCACTCGTAGTGGTAAGCATTACTTTATTGTATTTATAGATGATTATTCCAAATATTGCTATGTTTACTTGCTTAGAACAAAAGATGAGGCTTTTAGTAAGTTTATGTCTTTTAAGGCTGAAGTTGAAAATCAGCTTGAAAAGAAAATAAAAATTCTTAGGTCTGATCGTGGGGGTGAATACACATCTGCTGATTTTGATTCTTTATGTGAAATGCATAGAATAATACATGAAGTGACTGCCCCGTATTCTCCTCAGCAGAATAGGGTAGCAGAAAGAAAAAATAGAACTTTTGTTGATATGATTAATGCTATGCTAGGTAGCTCTGGTTTAGCAGATAATTTGTGGGGGAAAGCCTTACTTTCTGCATGCCATATTCTTAATAAAGTTCCTTCTAAAAAGACTGATAAAATCCCTTATGAATTATGGAAGGGCAGAAAACCATCTTTGAAATATTTCAAAGTGTGGGGGTGTCTTGCAAAAGTCTTTGTCCCCCCTACTAAGAAAAGAAAATTGGGAACCAAGACCGTAGACTGTGTATTTTTGGGTTATGTTCAAAACAGTATTGCTTATAGATTTTTTGTTATTAAGAGTGAGTTTAATGGTATTGATGCAAACACTGATATGGAATCTAGGGATGCTACCTTTTTTGAAAATGTCTTTCCTTTAAAAAATAGAACCCCTAGATATGATATATTTTTACAAGTTCCTATTGCAACTTCTAGTTCTCAAGAAGAAACCCTAGTAGAACCTAGGAGGAGCAAAAGGACCAAGAGAGAACCGAACCTAGGAGAAGGGTTTTTCACCTACCTTGTTGAAGAGGACCCTATATCTTATCAAGGGGCTATGTCTTCTGTAGACTCACTATTTTGGAAAGAATCCATTAACAGTAAAATAGATTCTATTATGTCAAATAGAACCTGGGATTTAGTTAACCTTCCTGTAGGTTGTAAACCAATTGGTTGCAAATGGATCTTCAGGAAGAAGCTAAGACCTGATGGGTCTATTGAGAAGTTCAAAGCAAGGTTAGTTGCTAAAGGGTTCAAACAAAGGAAAGGAGTAGACTTCTTTGACACATACTCTCCAGTTACTAGAATTGCCACAATTAAAATGTTAATTGCTATTGCATCTATTTATAAACTATTTATTCATCAAATGGATGTAAAACTGCATTTTTGAATGGAGATTTACATGAAGAGATTTACATGGAACAACCTGAAGGGTTTGTTGTTCCAGGACAAGAACACAAGGTATGTAAATTGATTAAATCTCTTTATGGGCTGAAGCAAGCGCCAAAGCAATGGCATGATAAATTTGATAAGGTAATTCTATCTTATGGTTTTGCTATTAATGATTCTGATAAATGTGTATATAGCAAAACTGTTGGCAGCTCATGCGTAGTATTGTGTTTATACGTTGATGATATTCTTATTTTTGGCACTGACTTGGATATTTTTTTATGATATCAAAAGTTTTCTGTCTCAAAATTTTGATATGAAAGATTTAGGACCTGCTGATGTGATTTTAGGACTTAAATTAAGTCGCACTTCTGAGGGAATTGGTATCTCCCAATCTCATTATATAGAATAGGTCCTAAAAAGATTTAACTATTTTGATTCTAAACTTGTAAGCACTCCATATGATGCAAGTATCAGGTTGAAGAAGAACAAAGGAGACAGTGTGGCTCAACTGAAGTATTCTCAGCAAATTGGGTGTTTGAACTATATTGCTAACCGTAGCAGACCTGCTATTTCCTACGCAGTAGGAAAACTTAGTCGGTACACAAGCAATCCGAATAGTTCACACTAGATTGCCTTAGAAAGGGTAATGAGATACCTGAAGGGCACTTTATCCCATGGATTATTCTATGGAGGATACCCATCTGTATTGGAAGGGTACACTCATGCAAACTGGATCTCAGATACAGATGAGACCAAAGCCACAAGTGGATATGTATTCACATTGGGAGGAGCTGCTGTCGCTTGGAACTCAACCAGGCAGACCTATATATCTAGATCGACTATGGAGGCAGAGTTCATAGCTCTTGACCTCACCAGTGAGGAAGCAGACTGGCTCAGGAATCTGGTAACAGATATTCCTCTGTGGAGCAAACCAGTTCCTGCTATCCCTGTACACTGTGACAGCCAGGCTGCTATAGCAAAGGCTCAAAGGACAAGCTATAATAGAAAATCCAGACATATACGTCTGAGGTACAATCGGGTGAAGCAATTACGGTCCAGCGGAGTAATTGTAATTGACTTCGTCAGATCAAAGAACAATCTAGCGGATCCTCTAACTAAAGGTCTCTCAAGGAGACTAGTGTTGGAGACGACAAGAGGAATGGGGTTAAAGCCCTTAGATTGAGTCACCTCAAAGGCAACCCAACCTTTGATTGGTAGCACCAAGAAAAGGTTCAATGGGTAACAACAAAATTGATGTGTGACTGGAAAGCACTATATAAATATAATTGTAATGAACCGTTCCTCTACTATATAGTGTTGATCTGCAATAAAATTGAGGTTGATTGTAAAATCTTAATGAATCTGTGGCTTGTAAAGCAGGGTATATAAATTGTAGAATAGCTAGAAAGATTCACCTATATGGAAGTGAAAGTGGGGCCGCTTTCTGGAAACTCGGGCTGTTCTCTAGAGCTCTCAAGAAATCGAGATAAGCACATGGTCGAAAAGTGCACAACTGTTGATACGATCAAATGCTTGTAATGTGTTTGTGCGTACGTTGAGTCTGTACAAATAAGATCCTAAGTTCAAGACTTACGTCACTTTGGATCCGTATAGATAAAATTGTTGGCCCAATGATTGTATCATTTTTTTGAATATGGTTAATCTGTTAAGTTTAGCATTTCAGTATCACTAATCTTCATACTATCACTATAGCATTTCTACTTATACTTATATCTTTGGTGATATGTGCCCATTGGTTTACATCTTAGTGATATGAGCTTATCTATCTTAAATTTAATTGGGTTGCCAAAATCAAAACTATGTTTTTGATTGTGGTCATTCAATTAAGTTTAATCATTATGATATCACTAACATTTATGCCATCACCTTAGCACTTATACTTAAACTTTGCATAGTCCTAATGTGCTTTAATTTATCATACTTGCTACTATGTATATTGCTTTGTTCGTCTAACATGTACATGCAGAAAAGCAATAAGCAAGATCAATGTGGACATATGCAATGAAGAAATCATGGTGGGCCAAAGACGACGGATCCCACAAGATTTCTCTGAACCACCCGACGACATCTCTGGAGCCACGCACCGGGGGTTCCGCTGCCCGGTCAGCGGACGAGGGTCGAGGGGGCAGCGCCCCTCGTCGGGGGTTCGGGGGCGAAGCCCCCGAAAGGTATTCAGTTTTTACAAACTGGATATCTTTGGACAGCTGCCGCCAAGGGAAAAAGCCAGCACCTGTCAAAGGAAGAAGCCAAGTCATGCCATCATTATTTCAAGACTCTGAAGAAGCCTGCACCTGCTACAGTATATCTGGAGTCTGTAATGAGTCTTAGGAATAATTGTAAACACAAGAAATGGATGGCAAAATCGAAAGCTAGGGCAGAAACTAGCCCAGGATCATTTTTTGGCTGAAAACCGGCATACCGACGGTATACCAGTGCATACCGGCGGTATACCGATTTTGTTCACAGAAAGTTTCTGTCCACAAAATCGGCATACCGACGGTATACCGGATCATACCGACGGTATACCGATTCAGTAACGTTGAAATTCTAACGATCGGATTTTCAGCATTAAATGATCCCAACGGCTATATTTCGAGCCGTTGCAATCCCAGACCGGTATACCGTCGGTATGCCGGATCATACCGGCGGTATGCCGGTTCGTGACTGAAAAGTTGCCTTTGGCTTCTTTTCAAGCTTTGGTTATAAATAGCCTTGAACCCCTTCATTCAAGGTTGATGCTTTGAGCCTAAAAATTTCTAAACCACCAAAGCCTATCCACAAACAACTCTACAAAGCTTTTATTTGCCATTCACAAATTGTGTTAGAGTTATTGAGTTGAAAAGTGAGATCTTCATCCTATTGTATAAGGAGATCAAAACCTATTGTGAAAGGTTGAAGTTGGAGAGTCTTCGTATCCAAACTCTCGGTTGAAGTTGGAGAGTCTTCGTATCCAAACTCTCGGTTGAAGTCGGAGAGCCCTTCGGATTAAAGCTCTTGTGTAAGAAGTTGGCGAGTTCTTCGGATCCAAACTCGTGTGTAACTATTTGCTCAAATAGTGGATTAAAGCCGGAGAGAGTTCCGGGACTGGACTGCCTCTTAGGAGGATACCAGGATACATCGGGTGTCGGTATTGTGTTTGCTTCTTCTCTTGCACTTATATTTTTAAATTGTCTATTAGCTTGTGCTAAGTGCTTGATTAGTTAGCTTGACCCTATTTACCCCCCCTCTAGGGTTCCTACAGAAATGTACAACACTAAGGGGAGGTTCAAGTCCGGAAGACACCTTCCTCTGATACACAATGTAACTGCCCAAATCTTATTCTCTTTCCTATCGTTCTGCCTATCTATATTCTTTTGTTAACTCCTTTTGAATCATGTGGGGGATTGTTGATTTTTTTAATGCATTTGTTGCTTGGAAAGCAACACACATGCGTGATTCAAAAGGCATCCACTCTTCTTTTAGTCCCACATGGGAAAGGAGAAAAAGTTCTCCTTTCCATGTAAGGCTTTCCCCTCCTTAGTGGGTTAGTGGGTTGTGTAGGGGATGGGCTACTTTCCATCCAACCCGTGAGCGGGTGCGCGATTTAATGCGCATTTTTGACGCGTTTATTTGTCGCGCACTTAGCACTTTGCACGCTTGCGCGCCGCGGACCGGACCAAGGGTATAAAGGTAATTTTCTATCTCCTTTTAATTATTATTTGATTTAATTTTTTAGTTTGGTTGTCTGGTCTTCCGTAAGAAATATTACCACGTAATCCCGTTACGGGATTTGTGGATCGCGGAGATAATTCTGGCCACGTACAGAGAGATTTGATTTTAAAATCAAATCAGGTGATCTGTTGGATCAGATACGAAAAATCTTTTCTCTCTCTCTCTCTCTCTCTTCCCCGTTCGGAACTCTGTTCGTACAAAAGAGAAAAGTTGCAACCAGAACCCTCCTCCTCCTCCTTCCGTCCAACTCTTTCTCTGGGCAAGGCTATGATCGATCGAGGGATTCACTACCAGGTGCACGGTGCTGTGGATCGAAGAATTTGTTGTATCTCGGGATAGATCGCTGGAACCCGCTGCACAATTGTGGGGGAGAAATTCTATTCTAAGGACAGTGTTTGTAACATTCCTCGAATCCTAAAATCTTAATTCATGTTCTGAATTTTACTTCTTCTGATTGCTTGCTTTAGGAATTCTGTCTAATATTTCCAACAATCTCAGAATAGAATTTTTAGGTTCTGTTTACCTTCTGTTTGCTTTATTCCTACGCACGCACTATGAATCCCACAGCAGAGGAATTCTCGACCAATATTCACAACTTCTCTAAACCGGAGAAGATTGATGGTCAGAATTTTAAGCTGTGGCAGCACAGGATGACCTACTGGTTGACCTGCCTAAAACTGTTAAAGGTTCTTAAAGAACCTGATGCCCTGCCTGGCCTACACGAACCTGCTTGGACTTTTGAATTAGAATCATACAATGAGACAGACTTTATTTGTCATGAAAAAATACTGAGTTGTCTGTCTGACACGCTATATGATATCTACTGCACAACTACCACTTCTAGAGAGCTTTGGGAAGCCCTCGATAAGAAATACTCCAATGAAGGAGCAGGTTCTGAGGTTTACATTGTAGACAGGTTCCTAGAGTTTAAGATGGTTGATCAGAAGTCTGTTGTTGAACAGACTAACACCCTGCAAACCATTATTCACGAGATGTCTCAGAAAGACATGCCACTAGCTGATAAATTTCTTATTGCTGTCTTCATAAATAAATTACCTCCATCCTGGAAATCCTTTGGCTTAAAACTGAAACACAATAAGGAGCCAATGTCCTTAGATGAGCTGTTTGTCTCTCTCCTCATTAAGGAAGAGAGTAGAAGTAGGGACAAGGAACCTTTGAGTAGTGAATTCGAGGCAAAGTTGTATATTGCTGAGTCCAAGGGAAAGCCTAAGGGCCAACCCTTTCAACAGAGGAATAACCCCCAGAACAGGAATCCTGCAAAGAAACAATTCCTGAAACCAAAACCTGTTATTGGGAAAGACAACAGGCCAAGGCGGGAGTGCTACAACTGTGGTAAGCCTGGCCACTTTGCTAGGCAATGTCGCCACAGGAAGAAGGGTCAGGGATTCCAGAATCCTGATCGCCGAACTTCTGCTGCAGACGCTCATGTTGTTCCTCAGGCTCACTAGTCATAGCCGGGACCGAATCTATCGGTACCGATGATCAGAGTTTTGTAGCTGTATATTCTGATTTTGGTACCTCGTATCAGCCTACTGATTGGTGGGTTGATACAGGGGCAAATGTCCATGTGTGTCCTAATATTGATTCATTTCCTCCTACCGACAGGTTGAGGAAGGCGAATCAGTAGCTATGGGAAACTCGAGTGCTGCCAGAGTGCTTAGAAAGGGAAGAGTGAATCTCAAGTTGTCTTCGGGCAAGATCCTCCCTTTGAATAATGTGTAGCACGTACCGACGTGAACAAAAATCTAATTTCTGGATATTTGTTAAATAAACATGGCTACAAACTAGTTTTTGAGTCTGATCGAGTTATAATCTCCTAAACAGAAATTTTATTGGGAAAGGCTATGTTTGTGGGGGTCTATTTAAACTTTCTGTTGATATTTCTTGCAACAATTTTACTTCTAGTTTAAATAGTATTGATTATAATAATGTTTCTCCTGTAAATGCAATATCTTCCAATATTGATAGCTACAATATTTGGCATGGTCGTTTGGGATATGTGAATTTTAATTCTGTTAAGAGAATGTCTGTTTTACAATTAATTCCCAAGATTGATATGAGCATGAATGATAAATGTGAGATTTGTACTCAAGCCAAACAGCCTAGAAAGTCCTTTCATTCAGTGGAAAAAAATTCTCAGCTTTTGGAGCTTATCCACGGTGATATCTGTGAATTAAATGGTACTCTCATTCGTAGTGGTAAGCATTACTTTATTGCATTTATAGATGATTATTCCAAATATTGCTATGTTTACTTGCTTAGAACAAAAGATGAGGCTTTTAGTAAGTTTGTGTCTTTTAAGGCTGAAGTTGAAAATCAGCTTGAAAAGAAAATAAAAATTCTTAGGTCTGATCGTGGGGGTGAATACACCTCTGCTGATTTTGATTCTTTTTGTAAAATGCATGGAATAATACATGAAGTGACTGCCCCGTATTCTTCTCAGCAGAATGGGGTAGCAGAAAGGAAAAATAGAACTTTTGTTGATATGATTAATGCTATGCTAGGTAGCTCTGGTTTAGCTGATAATTTGTGGGGGGGAGCCTTACTTTCTGCATGCCATATTCTTAATAAAGTTCCTTTTAAAAAGACTGATAAAACCCCTTATGAATTATGTAAGGACAGAAAACCATCTTTGAAATATTTTAAAGTGTGGGGGTGTCTTGCAACAGTCTCTGTCCTCCTACTAAGAAAAAAAAATTGGGACCCAAAACCGTAGACTGTGTATTTTTGGGTTATGCTCAAAACAGTATTGCTTATAGATTTCTTGTTATTAAGAGTGAGGTTAATGGTATTGATGCAAACACTGTTATGGAATCTAGGAATGCTACCTTTTTTGAAAATGTCTTTCCTTTAAAAATAGAACCCCTAGATATTCTATATCTGCACAAATTTCTATTGCAACTTCTAGTTCTTAAGAAGAAACCCTAGTAGAACCTAGGAGGAGCAAAAGGACCAGGAGAGAACCGAACCTAGGAGAAGGGTTTTTCACCTACCTTGTTGAAGAGGACCCTATATCTTATCAAGGGACTATGTCTTCTGTAGACTCACTATTTTGGAAAGAAGCCATTAACAGTGAAATAGATTCTATTATGTCAAATAGAACCTGGGATTTAGTTAACCTTCCTGTAGGTTGTAAACCAATTGGTTGCAAATGGATCTTCAGGAAGAAGCTAAGACCTGATGGGTCTATTAAGAAGTTCAAAGCAAGGTTAGTTGCTAAAGGGTTCAAACAAAGGGAAGGAGTACACTTCTTTGACCCATACTCTCCAGTTAGTAGAATTGCCACAATTAGAATGTTAATTGCTATTGCATCTGTTCATAAACTGTTTATTCATCAAATGGATGTAAAACTGCATTTTTGAATGGAGATTTACAGGAAGAGATTTACATGGAACAACCTGAAGGGTTTGTTGTTCCAGGACAAGAACACAAGGTATGTAAATTGATTAAATCTCTTTATGGGCTGAAGCAAGCGCCAAAGCAATGGCATGATAAATTTGATAAGGTAATTCTATCTTATGGTTTTGCTATTAATGATTCTGATAAATGTGTATATAGCAAAACTGTTGGCAGCTCATGCGTAATATTGTGTTTATACGTTGATGATATTCTTATTTTTGGTACTGACATGGATATTGTTTATGATATCAAAAGTTTTTTGTCTCAAAATTTTGATATGAATAATTTAGGACCTGCTGATGTGATTTTAGGACTTAAATTAAGTCACACTTCTGAGGGAATTGGTATCTCCCAATCTCATTATATAGAAAAGGTCCTGAAAAGATTTAACTATTTTGATTCTAAACCTGTAAGCACTCCATATGATGCAAGTATCAGGTTGAAGAAGAACAAAGGAGACAGTGTGGCTCAGCTGAAGTATTCTCAGCAAATTGGATGTTTGAACTATATTGCTAACCGTACCAGACCTGATATTTCCTACGCAGTAGGAAAACTTAGTCGGTACACAAGCAATCCGAATAGTTTACACTGGATTGCCTTAGAAAGGGTAATGAAATACCTGAAGGGCACTTTATCCCATGGATTATTCTATGGAGGATACCCATTTGTATTAGAAGGGTACACCGATGCAAACTGGATCTCAGATACAGATGAGACCAAAGCCACAAGTGGATATGTATTCACATTGGGATGAGCTGCTGTCGCTTGGAACTTAACCAGGCAGACCTGTATATCTAGATCGACTATGGAGGCAGAGTTCATAGCTCTTGACCTCACCAGTGAGGAAGCAGACTGGCTCAGGAATCTGGTAACAGATATTCCTCTGTGGAGCAAACCAGTTCCTGCTATCCCTGTATACTGTGACAGCCAGGCTGCTATAGCAAAGGCTCAAAGAACAAGCTATAATGGAAAATCCAGACATATACGTCTGAGGTACAATTGGGTAAAGCAATTACGGTCCAGCGGAGTAATTGTAATTGACTTCGTCAGATCAAAGAACAATCTAGCGGATCCTCTAACTAAAGGTCTCTCAAGGAGACTAGTGTTGGAGACGGTAAGAGGAATGGGGTTAAAGTCCTTAGATTGAGTCACCTCAAAGGCAACCCAACCTTCGATTGGTAGCACCAAGAAAAGGTTCAATGGGTAACAACAAAATTGATGTGTGACTGGAAAGCACTATATAGATGTAATTGTAATGAACCGTTCCTCTACTATATAGTGTTGATCTGCAATAAACTTGAGGTTGATTGTAAAATCTTAATGAATCTGTGGCTTGTAAAGTCGGGTATATAAATTGTAGAATACCTAGAAAGATTCACCTATTTGGGAGTGAAAGTGGGGCCACTTTCTATGGGAACTCGAGCTGTTCTCTAGAGCTCTCAAGAAATCGAGATAAGCACATGGCCGAAAAGTGCACAACTGTTGATACGATCAAATGCCTGCAATGTGTTTGTGTGTACGTTCACTACTAAAATATGATCTATTAGCGACGTAATTTAGCGACGGCGTAAAATTACGTCGCTATATATGGAATTCAGCGACTCCTTTATATAAACATCGCAAAACGTCGCAGAATAGCGACGTTCAGCGACAGGTATAAAATTATGTCGCTGAATAGCGACGTTACGTCGCTGGATTATTAAAATATGTCGCCAGTTTACGACGTTTAGCGACGTCCTCATGTGACGTCGCTAATATTTTTACTTAGGGCATAGCGTTTCGTTTTTCCCACTCACTCGAAATTTCTAATTTTTCCCACTACTCCTTCCCCCCCTCCGGCGATTCCTTCGGCGACCCCTTCCCCCCCCCGGCGACTCCCTCCCCCCCCGGCGACTCCCTCCCTCTCCGGCGACCCGTACCCCCCCCCGTCGAGCTCCTCCTCCTCGAGCTCAGGTAAACCCTAACCTAACTCCTCCTCCTCCTCCTCCTCCTCCTCTCCCACGGACACACACACACACACACACAGACACACACGCACACACACACAGAGACACACACACACACACACGGACACACACGCACACACACACAGAGACACACACACACACACACGGACACACGGACACACACACAGATGGACACACACACACACACGTTGGACACACTGTGTCATGTTGTGGTGGGCACGAGACACTATGTTGGACACGTACACATAGCCTAGATCCTTTACCAACCATTTATTTTCCATTTTAACATGTTTTTATATATCAATTTCTAAATACCCTATGTTGACTGATACCTTGTTAATTTATTGTATTTTCTAATTTTGAAAACCCAGTTTTGACAACCATTTTAACCTAGTTTAATGCTTTAATTTAGATATTTAAAACCCTAGTGTAGTGTATCTATATGTGTGCTGACTGAGTTTCAAGTTTGGGGTGATTTGGTTAGAGTTTTGGTTCTCAATTTGGGTTTGAGGTGAATGGGTCTGAAATATGTTATAGGAGTATGTAATGTTGTGTGAAATGAACTGATTTCCTTTCTTTTCCTTTCCTATTTGACTAAACACAGTAAATCCCCTTACTATCCAGATTGGACTGACCTATAGTTCATATCACTCACTCACTCACTCACTCTTGCCTAGGTACACACACGTATATAGCCTAATACAAGCATGTTAGCCTCCCTCATATACACGTATATGTGACTGTCACATGTAATAGTCAACACACTCACTCCCCATTCACATGTGCATGTACACACACCACCCACTCTCTACTTCTCTCTCTATATATATATGTTTGATAGATGGTATTGTATACATATATACATAACTATATCATGTAACTCATATGTAATATAGGCATATTGCCTATGTTAGAGTGTCTAAATATATGAATGCATGAAAGTTGTCTTGTCTTGTAATATAGGCATATAGTATATACATGCCTATATATATATATTATATGTATATATCTATATAGATATTACTTGTGTGTATGAGATAGCTTGAGTTGACTTTGGTCATTATTGGTACTTGAATTGATCGGAACAAAGACCCCCAATGTCGGTATCGGTCAATATTTGGTATCGGTCGGTATCGGATCGGAACATGCCAAACCGTATCGGTATCGGTCGTATCGGATCGGTATCGGCCGATACTTTAAAATTATATGAAATAGTAGTCACCCCCAAGCTTGACTATTTTTACTGAAAGTCAAAGTAGAGTAAACATCTGACCTACATTGGACTAAGAGTTGACAAAGTCAACTATAGGTCAACCCTTGACCTAGTTTGACCTTGTTTGACTTTGTTTGACTTAGCTTGACCTTGTTTGACTTTGTTGTCTTCATGTTTGTTAAATGACACCCAGATACTAGTTTTAGTTATTTAAATGACACCCAGATACTAGTTTTAGTTTCAGTTTGCTTTGGTAACTCACTATTGCTCATTACTTGGTACTAGTTTTAGTTGATTGCGTTTTTTTAAGACTAAACAAATGACACCCATATATTACTTATGTGTATGAGATAGCTTGAGTTGACTCTGATTATTATTGGTACTTGAATTATAGGTTATGCTTGTATAGCCTTGAATGGTGTGTGCTAGCTAGTATTGGGATACCAATAGCGATAAGGTAAAGGGTACCTTTGTTTGACTTAGCTTGACCTTGTTTGACTTAGTACAACCTAGTTTGACCTAGATTACATATCATTGTTATTAGTAACTGTCCGCTACTAATGTGTGTCCCATAATAAGACATAATATACGAATTTGTGCCTGTTGGATAATGTGTGTCCATCTTTGCAGAATTATTTCCAAATGGATATGAATTACTACTTGCAAAATCGTTCATGGATGTACAATCGTCGTCCTGATGATATGTGTGGTGTACGGGATGAATACATAGCGGGAGTAGAGCAGTTCCTGGAGTTTGCTAAGGTGTTCTCTCAGTACATGGACGGCACCAAAATTAAGTGTCCGTGTGTGAAATGTCATAACGTGAAATATTATCCAGAAGTGGAAGTGACATATCATTTGTACTCGAGGGGTTTTACGCCTAATTACTATCAGTGGACCGCACACGGAGAACTTGTGTCTTTAGCATCAGAGCCGGAGCCTTATGTTGAGCCGTATATGCATGCGGGACCTAATTTTGTTTCAGATAATCATGCATACGACGACGGGTGCGTGAACATGGTTTTCGACGCTGCGGGACCTAGTTTCATTCATGATGCACCTGAGGAGGCACCGAACGCTGATGCTGCACAGTTCATGGAGTTGTTGGAGAATGCAAGGACTCCATTGTATCCTGGTTGTGAGGATCATTCACCGTTGGAGGTGGTTACAAGACTGTTGAGCATTAAGTCAGATTTTAACATGTCGCAAGAATGCTACAACTGAGTGTTGGAGTTGATTATAGAGATCTTGCCGGCGGGTGCTAAGTTGCCTAAAGACTTCTACCGGTCTAAGAGGATGGTGAGATCGCTCTGGATGGGATACGAGAAAATCGGGTAATGATACAATACTGAAGGTATTCAATGCTCCAGGAAAGCCATCGGGTAAGATGAAAAAGAGATATCTGAACGATGATGAGCTAAGGGCTGCTCAGGTGTATGTATTACTCAACTGCGACGAGGAGGAAGTAGAGAAACTGGAGGGGTAAGTAATTAATACGTCTATATTATTTTAATAGTGTTAATTATTATACTATTACATTAATTGAACGATGTTGTTTTCAGCATATTTAATGATGATGTGAGGTCGGGTAGGCCACACATAACAGAAGAAGAACTAGAACAAGAAATGAGGCGTTATTTTCCATCATGGTTGAGTGCATATGTAAGACTTGAGAACTCTGTAATTACCTTTTTGTATATGCACTTGATTGAGAATGAGCTTAATTACTTCTTTCGTGGTATTTAGGTCGATCGTCCATACGCAAGACTTGAGAATGAGTCTATTAGAACGCTAGCCAAGGGACCAATTTATGCTGCAAAAATATGGCCAAGCTACTGTGTTAATGGGTTTAGGTTCAAGTCAACAACTTGCTCGATCAGAGACAACTTTGTGGATCTCGATTCCACCAAAAACAGCTGTTTGTGTATCAGATCTTCGAACTACAAAGATGTTGATGTGGGCAACAATTTCTATGGCGCGTTACGGAAGATCGTGGAGCTAACATATAGTTATGGAATAGAACCTGCTAAGATTGTGTTATTCAGGTGTGATTGGTTCGATCCGATTGAAGGTCAAGGTTGGAAAGTAGACAAGCACGGTCTTGTTGATATAAACTATCGGCGTCGATATCAAGCCTATAAACCATTTGTCCTATCAAGTTAGGCTCAGCTCGTGTACTTCACAAGTTATCCTAAACGGGGAACAACAAGGTCGGACTGGTGGGCAGTATGCAAGACCAAAGCTAGAAATACCTTTGAGGTTGACGATATAGCTTATCAACAGGATGAACTACCTCTTGTAACAAATATTATAGAAGTGGACACGACGGAAGTTCCCTATTACACATCTAATTGTGTAGAAGAAGTAGAATTATCTGAAGAGGAAGATGCAGATGAAAGTGAAGATGTAGAGGAGGAAGAAGAAGAAGAAGAAGAAGAAGAAGAAGAAGAAGAAGAAGAAGAAGAAGTAGATGAGCTAAACGAACTAGATAAATTTTTAGAAGAGGATTAAATCTGTACGTTTGTTTTATCATCATATTTGACACTTTAGTGACACTTCTATCATATAAATCCGTGACACTTCAGTGACACTTTATTGACACTTTTATTGACACTTCAGTGACACTTTTTGACTATAATATTTTTCAAAAATCTGTGATGTCTATCATATAAATATGTTTTTTTGTTTTATTGTCATATGTTTTATTGTCAGGTATGACTAGACCATCTGGACGACGCGGAGGATTATATATTAGGCAGCCCCGTCAGCCTCGGGCTGGGAATGGAGAGGGCAGTTCCGTACCCTCATTCTCATCTCCGAGTACGCCAGTGTACCGTTCTGTTCCCGGTCTATTACCGGGACAGGGCAGTTCTAGCAGGTTGGCGACTCCTCCCTCGTCGTCCAGCCTTCCTGATCCCGCGTCCAGCATCCCTGATCCCCCGTCCAGCACTCCTACTGTCGACGGCTCTATGGAGGGAGCCCACGTCGATCATATGGAGGACGACGATCAGACTGATCCTGCCCAGGCATGAGGTGAGAGCGACCCTCCATGCGCTCCCCCGGGCGAGACGCATATGGAGATTTGGATGGACGGGCCTATGAAGTAAGTTAATTAATTATTATATATTTCTCAAATGATTATATGTATATATATATTCATGAAAAATTATTATTGTATAGATATCGGCCTTCTGCAGTACAGAGACAGCTGGGGACATTTGTGAGGCAGAACTATGGTGGGCCTTGGCTCAACTACTCAGATGCTCCCGCAGATAGGAAGGCCTTTTGGTTCGCCCACTTCAAGGTAAAAAATTTGTTTATTTTTAAATTTTAATAATCATTTGTGTATATTATACAACTTTTATATTTTACTTCTTGTAGAGGACCTATTTCTATCCACCACACCGGGCGGCGAGGATCGAGGGCCAATTTTCTGCCGTCATAGCCAAGCTCATCCGTGATGCGATCGACGACCAGAAGCGTCGTGATCGCTCCGGACAGCCGATCCAGGGTTGGATTACGCCAGAGAAGTGGACTGCGATGAAGGCTAGATTCAGCGAGCTCAAGTACCAGGAGCGGTCTGAGAAGGCCAAGGTGGCGCGGTCGAGCGCCGGTAAGTGGTGTGGTGGCTCCATTCTGATGACGGAGCATTTTCGTCGTCTGGTACGTTTTCTATGACGGACATTAATTTATATATAGTTCGATATAATGTTTAATACTAATAATAGATAATATATTTTAACAGGTAAAGAAGGGTGAGGACCCGAACATGGTGACCGTCTTCCTGGTCACCCATCGGAGGGCTGGGGACTTCATTGACGAGAGGGCAACGCAGGCATATGTACGTTCTATTCTTTATATTAACTGACTATAATTTGGAAAACAGGAAAATAGATATCAATATAGACTTTAGTAAACACTTACACGTTAGCAAACATATTCTAGGCCGAGTTTGTTCGGCTACAGAAGGAGACGGCTGATGCTGCTGCTGCTGCTAGTACGCAAGCAGAGGGAGGGACTGGTACTTCCTCCCAGCCGCCTGCAGAGCCATCGTCGGACGAGCTCTGGATGACCGCCGTTGGCGGTCTTCAGAAGCGTACGTACTACGGTACGGGATCCTACGGCGCGTATTTGGCTTCGGAGTCATCCCGGGTCCCCTCTGTCAGTGCGCAGTCTCCGGCTACGCAGGCGTCGTCACGAGCTGAGGATGTTCGTCGTCAGATCGAGGAGCTGCGTCGCGAGTTGCAGCAGCAGATTTCTGATGCGGTCGAGCGACGATCCGACCCTCCGATCGTCACCGGACGATTTGATACGGTCGAGCGCAGTATACAGGAGCTGATGAGTCTGCATCAGGCTGCAGCTGCCAACTTGCAGACGCTCACCGAGTCTACGCAGCACACAGAGCATAGACAGGTCGAGCTGGACGGATCGCAGAGGAGCCTTTCTCTCTCATTCGCTCAGTATACTGAGAAGGTGGTGAGTACCCTTGCTGCGCATGGTGAGCGACTGCGAGAGCTGGAGCAGGTACGTCCTCCGGGTCCATCGACGGCGCCGACTCCAGATACTGCACTGCCTCCGGCGCCGACTCCAGACATTGTACTGCCTCCTACTGCCCCTACGGTACAGCTCACCCAGGAGCAGTATGACTACATTCTATCCCAGTTGCGCGGCAGGGGTCCGCAGTGATTTTATTGGTTTTTTTATGACTTGTATGTATTGGCCCTATGGGCAAATTGTTTATTCATATACTGTTGTTTATACACTTGGTGGGAGACTTTTTATCATCTTTCATTTTTATTTGACTCTATTGGATGTTTGTGAGGATGTGTGTCTGTGATATTTACTTTGCACTGCCTCCTATTTTTATTGTGATATTTACTTTGTGATATCTGCGACGGGATGACAAATATACCTACGCTGGGTTATAAGCGATGATCTGATATACAAAGGAGGTGCTGCCGAAATTTTAAAAAAATATATTGTGTATTTTTGTTATGATGTGTGTCTGTGTTTACAGTGAATGTGAAATACAGTGTTCGGAACCATCGACAGTTTCGATTACTGTTGTATGTTTTATCTTGGATAGAAATAGCAACAGTTCAGGGTGCACTTCTGAGAGCTTCATTTTCACGTCCTTCACTTTCTCGGACGTCGTAAAGGTTCCCGAGAAGGTGAAGGACGTGAAGAGGAAGCTCTGAGAAGTGCACCCTGAACTGTTGCTCTTTCTATCCAAGATAAAACATAGAACAGTAAGCGAAACTGTCGATGGTTCGAACACTGCACTTCACACACACTGTAAACACAGAAACACAGCATAACAAAAATATCAATTATATTTTAAATTTTTTTTAACATTAGCGACGTATAGCGACGTTCTGCGACGTACTGCGACGTCAAATAGACGTCGCTATACGTCGCTAACTAGCGACGTTACGTCGCTCGACGTCGCTAATATACGTCGCTACGTTGCCCACGTGGCCACGTGGATGCCATGCCTCGTCATCATTTATAAACTTTTGAAGCGTCGCTAGTGGTCGCTTTACGTCGCAATGTTGGCGACGTACTGATACGTCGCTCTCTGTCGCTCATTTGGCGACGTCTAGCGACAATGGACGCCGCGTCGCAAATAGCGACGTTCGGCGACGAAAGTATCATCTGCGACTTGCCTATAAGCGACGTAAGTTTTTCGTCGCTAAATACGTCGCAAATCATTGTTAGCGACGTATTTTCTGTATTTAGCGACGTCTACTGACGTCGCTAATCTGGGTTATTTTAGTAGTGGTTGAGTCTGTACAAATAAGATCCTAAGTTCAAGACTTACGTCACTTTGGATCCGTATAGATGAAATGTACAACACTAAGGGGAGGTTCAAGTCTGGAAGACACCTTCCTCTGCTACACAATGTAACTGTCCAAATCTTATTCTCTTTCCTATCGTTCTGCCTATCTATATTCTTTTGTTCCTTTTGAATCATGGGGGGATTGTTGGTTTTTTAATGCATTTGTTGCTTGGAAAGCAACACACATGTGTGATTCAAAAGGCATCCACTTTTCTTTTAGTCCCACATGGAAAAGGAGAAAAGTTCTCCTTTCCATATAAGGCTTTTCCCTCCTTAGTGGGTTAGTGGGTTGTGTAGGGGATGGGCTACATCCCATCCAACCCGCGAGCGGGTGCGCGATTTAATGCGCGTTTTTGATGCGTTTATTTGTCGCGCACTTAGCACTTTGCTTGCTTGCGCGCCGCGGACCGGACCAAGGGTATAAAGGTAATTTTCTATCTCCTTCTAATTATTATTTAATTTAATTTTTTGGTTCGGTTGCCTGGTCTTCCGCAAGAACTGTTGCCACGTAATCCCGTTACGGGATTTGTGGATCGCGGAGATAATTCTGGCCACGTACAGAGAGATTTGATTTTAAAATCAAATCTGGTGATCTGTTGGATCAAATACGAAAAATCTTTTCTCTCTCTCTCTCTTATCCGTTCGGAACTCTGTTCGTACAGAAGAGAAAAGTTGCAACCAGAACCCTCCTCCTCCTCCTTCCGTCCAACTCTTTCTCTGGGCAAGGCTGTGATCGATCGAGGGATTCACTACCGGGTGCACGGTGCTGTGGATCGAAGGATTCGTTGTATCTCGGGGATAGATCGCTGGAACCCGCTGCACAATTGTGGGGGCGAAATTCTATTCTAAGGACAGCGTTTGTAACGTGCATCGAATCCTAAACTCTTAATTCCTGTTATGAATTTTACTTCTTCTGATTGCTTGCGTTAGGAATTCTGTCTAATATTTCCAACATTGACGGGATTGAGGGTGACTCGAAGTGTTGAGGTCTTGTGCTTCAATTAGCGTTATGTGGCTTTGGTTCTTGTCGCTTGTTGATAATGTTGGAGCTTTTCCTTTAACATGTGAAAAGAGCTTTTCCTAGATTGATTTTCTAATTTTAGTAAGTCCATCATCATCCATTTAAATTTAACATTCACATATTTTTCTAGAAGCTTGGCTGGTCTTATTGTGCCCAGTATAGTTTGATTGCATTTATTTTAACTACCTTCTTCAAGTTTCGCGTCAATACATAGTGTATGCATATATACATATCGAAAAAGGCATCCCACATTCTCAATTAACATATATCAGTCCACCTTAAGTGTTCCGAAGATACCTACATCATATTCCGTAAGGAGTATGACATTCTGATTTTTGGTTTTTGTTACGCGTACCATAGCGTTCTGCATTCCAGGTTACATTGAGACGACTAGATCCAAGTTAGTGCCACTGGTTTAGTACTCATGTCTTATTTCTTAGCCTGTGCTTAGACTAGGTTCTGGGAATATTAAAACCCTCCACTTTGGTAATAGAATTTTACTTGGGTAACATTGGCTTGGACTAAATAAGAGCAATCTCTCTAGCATCTTAAGCCACAGTTTTTTTCGACTTTTTTTTTTTTTTCTCTTGATCATCTGTTTGTTTACACTATTGGTCTGTGCGCTTAGTGCTGGTTGATTGGTCGAAGATGTAGACGAAAATGAACTATCAGCCATTGTGTTGTATATATGTTCTATGTTCTACTATTCAGTCTTTCATAATGCACGTCTCTTAGGGTCTGTTTGGCAATTGTAGGGTAGCAGTTATGAGGTGTTTTTAGAGTACCGGTTATGAGCGGTTATGAGAGGTCCGGTTTTGGATGGGTTTTAAGTAGCGGCTTTTAAACCAGTCCAATCCATGCTTGGTAATTCAATAACGAGAGGTTCTGAAAGTTTTTTACACGAATAAATTAAATAGGGAAGTGTATCAGTAGTTATAATTATATATATTTTTGTGAGGATATAAATGGAATAAAAAATAGAGCCGTTCAAAATCCACCGATTTGGGGTGTTTATAAAGCCACCCAAAAATACATTACACCGGTTTTAGAGGGTTTTTGAGCCAATCAAAACCAGTGCCTCAAAAAAATTAACAAGCAAGAGTTTTCATAAACGGTCGGTTCAAAAACACTCCAAAACCGGTGAAAACACCGTTACCAAGCAGACCCTTAAGGATGTGCTGCTTGTACCAAGGGGGTGTTGGAGGTTTCTCATTTATATAACTATTAGACATTTATTTATCCCTCAGAATTTTGTTGCTAATAAGAAAAAAAAAAATGCTCCCATGGGTGTTATGGCAGACTGTAGGTGATTTTCCTACTAGTTTGAACTATATTTGCTGATCGATGTTTTATCAAACCTCACCATAATGACATACTAAATAGAGTATCGTACAAAAATCTTATGAAGCATGTGCCTTGACACTTGTCCTGTTGATTTAAGACTTACAATTTTATGCCAATATCTTCAATGAGAATGGCATTCCTGAAACTTTTGCAGATTGTTCTTGCCATAAAGTTAGGAATGCAACCTAAAGAGGCAATCTCCAAAGTGAAAACCCTTTCTGATGTTGAGGGTTTATGTGTAACATATGCTGGTGTCCATGGGTCTTCTGGTCCTGGAGTGGCAGTCAATTAAGGTATTACATTTTTGTTGTATGAAAAAATATCATTATTTTTCATTTGTGCATCAATAGATTGTCTCTCTTTGTGGAAAATCTGCAACTGGCATGCAAGAAATTGGGTGTAGCAATTAGTATTAGTTGTGCTTATTACTCTTGCAAGCCAAGGGAACCCAATTACTTCTCAATACTTGTTTTGCTAACAGGAGCATGACTTTTCAGTAGGGATTGAAAACTGTAACATCTAGTTATTTTAGAACCTATGGGACTTTTTAAATTATTGTATATTCTGATGCTGGAGGAAATATAGAACAACTAGATTATATCTACCTCACATATGATAAAGAAGACGGTTTCTATTGAAACTAAACAAGAAAAAGTAAAGGGTGAAGTTGAGCACATAGGTTGTAGAGATCTTCACATGCATCAAATAAAGGACCTAAAAAGCACATTATTGGTAACTTTTCAAGGTGAGCAATTTGGAGGACCTCTGATAAATCTTAGGAATGTGCAATCTCTCTTAATTGCCTTTTATATCACAGTAGAAATTTTCTCTTGACAATGGTTCTTCTTCCTAGTTATCGAAAATCCCATGCTTTGCATCTTGCAAGTATATGCAATATGCTTTTATATCTTTTAAGCTAAAATTTTATTTTTTGATGCATGAATTTTTAAATGACCAACCTTATACTATCGAAGATATCGAGAAAATTATGAGTGAGAGTTTTACTTCTATATTTGCAAACTCAGCAACATCATTAGATGTGCTAAAAGCTGCTAAACATTTTAAATTATCTCAGATAAAGCTTTCTCTTCATTATATCTTTGTACCTAACAGAAAAGTATAAAAGTATGTTCAGTGATTAAGAAATCTTGGAAAAAGAATGATTGATCTAATTTGTAGTCTGAGCCAGTTTATCAAGTAGAATATAAAGGACTCGACTCCTACATGAACATAGTTTTTCTGATGTTGAATGTTTAGTGTTATACAAGATTGCTACTGGCACATATATATTGTTCTATTCTTCTATTTCCATCATGCGTATCTTTTCTTGGTAAGAATAATTCATATCTTGGTATTTTCTTATGTTAAATGATGATTGCTTGTAGTCTTAATTGACATACTAAGACGTCATAGATGACATTCAAATTTATGTGACTTTTCTTATTCTTTGGTAAAATATGTTTTTGACATCAACTATACATTGTCACAGCGTATATCCAGTCTAGTATCTTCATTTTGATAGGCTTGGTGGTGGAGTTGCTGAGAAAGTGACAACAACAATAGCAGTAGTGATAGCAACAACAATGGTAGCAACAGCAGCAGCGGTAGCAGCAATAACAACGACAACGGGAGCAAAAATTAGAATAGTGTATTTGTATTTCTATTTGTGTATTTGTATTAGTATTATAATTGAGGATTAAATATATTTTTATTTGTAAACTATATTTTTTAAAATGGAAACATAATGAATAATGTTTCAAAACTGTTGTAAGATAACATTTTAACGTTTCTAAACATTGTAAAATTTATTTACAATACTTTTAAATTACTGTTGAAATTATAATTACAACATACAAATATTTATTACAATGTTTGACAAACATGATTAAATGAAATATACAACATTTTGTAAAAGTTTATAAACTCTTTTTATCAACGTCTCAAAACTGCTGTAAGATAACATTTTAACGTTTTTAACAACGTTTCTAAACATTCACCGGCCATGGACCAATCATTATTGGTGGAAAAGAATTCATGGAGCCTTTGATTCTTTGAATGGGTGAGGCCACATTCGCCAGCCATGGACTAATCATGGAAACAATAAGCCTTATACCACTTATTGTCGACAAGTTAAGACCCAAGAACAACAGTGTCTTTATAAATGTTAATAACAAAAACCACTTATTGTCAATTAATGTATCAGATATTCAATAACCAACTTAATTTAAATACAGCAAACAAACCTTGGACTTTCAAATAGGCGCTGATAGATATTTTTCTAAGATCTAATCCATATCCAAATTAACAGAAATTTTTATCTAGGGGATGAATTTAGCTAAAATAGCATGTGAAAGGGAAGGGTTTTGTGATTAAAGGAAGAAGTCTGCCAACTAACTTGACAAGTTAGAGCGGTTCGCCAATTTAATTGGCAAATTTTTCCAATGTGATAACCAATTTTTCAAATTAGCTGACGACTTGTCCTTCAACCGTATTTTTTAAACTATTTTCTTCACATACTGTTTTAGCTAAATCCCACCCCCAAATTAATAATGTTGAGATCACAAACAAATGTCACACTAGAATTATTATATGAAGACAATTATCATCTCCAAAGAGAGATGGCACAAAACTGTAGAGAATCTGATGATCAAACTTACATTCCATCAAAAGACCAACAAGTACAAGAATCAAAAGATAAATAAAACATGCAAAATATTACGGAAATTTTCACTGAGAGCATAAAAATATTACAGAATTCTACATATAGCATAAACTTTCATAAAATTTCAAATACAGCATAGAAACGCCCTTCGAAAGGGCATTCTTCAAAATTTTGAATAAAAAATAATTTCTGTTAACTGACGTTAACGGAAAAAAAAAATATAAATATAAGAAGAAATTGAGGAAAACGTCCTTAGGAAGAGCGTTTCCCTTTTACATATAGTTCTCCCTTAAAAAAATTTCTAACGGTAGCTCCCTCCTTGTGCTTTCCTTCTTCGGCTTCTTCTTCTTCCGAAATCATCTCCTTTTCTTTTGATAGCTTTTCCTTCCTTGTCCTCCTCCTTTTCTTCTTCTGATAACTTTTTCCTCCTTGTGCTTCTCTTCTTCTTTTATGTAACCCCATGTCTGCATAAATACGTGTGCCTTCACACTTCCCAAAGGGGTTCAAAGGCTGCTTCTTGAGGAGGAGTGGAAGAAAGGGGTCAAAGACTGATGCTACCGCCAAAGGGTTCAAAAGCTGCTGGGAGCATCGCGTACTTCCTACACCGCGAAAGAGCAACGTGTCCGCAGCGTGGCGGAGCGAGAGGATGCCACGAAGACGGACGTTTTGTCAGGGAAGAACGCCCATATGATTGGCCTTTTCCTTTTTTTTATAAACAATATTAACGTTGTCCGTTAACAGAAATTATTTTTTATTCAATTTTTTGAAGAACGTCCTTCCGAAGGGCGTTTCTATGCCGTATTTGAAATTTTATGAAAGTTTATGCTATACATAGAATTTTGTAATATTTTTATGCTCTCAAAGTAAAATTTTGAAAATATTATGAACTTTATTCAACATAACATATATAGCCTGTCCTCTGAGTTGATTGCCTCCTGACAGTATCCACTCGATCTCCATGTGGAAACTAATACATAACTCCGACAACAACAATGTACAGTGTATGATTAGACCATCTGGAGCATTCTCACAGGAGAAATCATTAAAAAAAAAAAACGACAGTGTAATTTTCGTCTTAAATTTAAGTATTTTGTCAACAATGCTCTCTCTACATCAATTTAAAAAATCCATCTGAACGAATGATGCTTATGCAAGATCATA
Organism: Iris pallida; assembly: GCA_029216955.1. Lineage (NCBI taxonomy): Eukaryota > Viridiplantae > Streptophyta > Magnoliopsida > Asparagales > Iridaceae > Iris > Iris pallida. The sequence continues at coordinate 453,614 of JANAVB010021597.1, forward strand.
CGCACGCAAATCTGACCGGTTCCTACTCTTCTCATTTACAAACTGCTACAATAGCTTCAAAATATGCCACAAAATCCAATACCAGTGTCCGATATATCAAGTATATCGGAACCCGATAATCCCTTGTCAGATTTTGCAGTCCAGTTTTCTTTCTTCGGGCATGGGGCTTTGTCTCCTAATGCCGATACCGATAATCCCTTGTCAGATTCTGGTGTGGTTGGGTGGACGAGAGGGACGCAGCTAAGGATTTGGTTTAAGGAAAGTTCGGTGTCTCCCGTGTCGAGGGTTGGAGTGGAGAGTAGTGCTCCACCGCAGGTCAGCATTTTGAGTCCAGGCTGAGAAGATTTGGATCCACCCGTCCGAACTGTCATTAGTATCCTCAACTATGGTGTGGAGAACCTGACTCATCCCGAGCTGTCATCAGAGCCCACTTACTGGCGGAACATGAAGCAGGTGTCTCCTCTCCAAGTGAGGAGACTAAACTGTGGCTATCCGAGAAGCACGAAGTGGATGTCGTGAAGACAATGAGGACGAAGCACAGAGCTTGTTCCTCGGCTACTCATGACTCTTAGGCCACCCTCTTTCTGTTCCAGAAATGTCAAATACAGGTCCTATCCTAGGTTACAGGTCTTATGTTTGTTTTATTTTTCTGTTGTTGGGGGTAATGTTTTGCCCTTCTGTTGGATATTTAGTTTCATTCAATAAAATAGCTTTTTATTAAAACAAAAAAAAGATATATCAAGTATAAATAAGCGTCACAACAAAAGCACAATACAGCAAGGATGCTCAACGCAATCCAAATGTACGTTGTAGAAGTAGATAACTCGAATTTGTCAATCTCATCGGCCATTTGGGTTCACTACCTCCGAGAAAACTGTGCCTGATGTCACGTCTCACTACCGTAGGAGCGATCGTCCTCGCTAAGACGTGATGCCGCGTGAGCCTAGATTGCGCTCAAGCAAGGCAGGTCGATAACGGTCGATTACAAGCTAAGCGACGGGGGTCGTCGCACAGAAGTCCCAAGCAGAAATATTGAATAGTCAGCAGCAAAAATTTGAAACAAAATACAAGTCATGCAAAATGCTCTTTTATTGATATTGAACAAAGATTACAATATGGGCACTAGGCCAAATTACAAGTCTCTCAAGCTCACTTTTCTCTCATATTACAAGTCACTCTGCTCTCTTTCATCTCTCAATACAAGCTTCAAGCGATGAGTAGCAGATTCTACGGGATGGCGATGTCCATACATTATGTCCCGTATAAGTTCTGACTCCATGTGGCCGCACGTCTCGAAACGCCAAGAAACTTCGTGTCTCGATGCATCCAAGCGAGCACCGCGCCATCGGACTTCTACCTGTGCCTGCACATAAAAATTGTGTGGGTGTCAGTACTCAACTGTACTGGTGGAGTGAGCTCCTTGTCCACCCATACAAAACTGACACGTTCATTTACTTTGTGCAGCTTAATCACTTTTAATTATCTTTCTAGTCTTGCCTTAGGATTAATTTTAGGACAAAGACGCCTTGGCCTATACTTGGCAACGCAACGACAGGGTCGTGCTATACTCTATTCGTGACTTCAATATATTTACTCGGCTGTGCCTCGCCGAGTAGAAACTTATGCAACTCGGCCGTGCCAAGACTTTCACTTATTTTTATGAGCCTCTAGACCATTCTCGTGCCAATGACGTCAAGGGGACGACTCATGCTGGTCGTGCAAATAGACTTGATCGTGCCTTAAGATCGAGGCCGTGCCTCCCAAGGATCAACCAAATTTAACCAACTTGCCTTACGGCCCTCCCTGACTTAACTCGAGACGACTCGATGATGATGTCACATTCATGCCGAAGCACGTGTCCTTCCTATAGCCAAATCTTATGCTCCAGAATCGTGTTACAATCGTGCACACCTAACCCGCGCCGATTCAAGGTTAGTGCTTGCTGTAAGTAGACCTTGTTAATCCAACTCGTAACTTGCTAGTACTCGACGCAATCCAAAGGCATACACGCAGATAGCCGCTCTTATGCCGACACATCTATATGAGTGGCACTAGCAATGTCAAGCTATACTGGATCTTTGCATACAGTGACCATTTGCGTGTGAGGTACGAGCTCCTACCGAATGACCCGCAGCCTATATTGTAACGGTTCACTTCAATCGAGTCGTACCGTCGATAAAGGTCGTACAATATTTACAATTCCTCCTAGGCCGACACGAACCCGGTACCCCGGGATCGTTCGAGGAATTCCCCTTGCGCGTAAGTTATCCAATGACCATGCAAGACTCAACTCGATCTACCAAGTCCTTCCTTAATCATGACCATGCTTTCCAATTTTCTATCGAAACTCCCAAGTAGTGAGACCGATCTCGGCGACAACCAGTTACGTGGACTTCCTTATCAAGACTCCCAAGTAGCGGGACCGATCTCGTGAACTTCCTTATCGAGACTCCCAAGTAGCGGGACCGATCTCGTGAACTTCCTTATCTTTTGAAATCCAGGAAACGACTACTAAGTAGTCTTCTATCTTAACTTGAACATAACGTGTTCCTTTGTCCGTGGCATGCTTTTCCCTAAACCAACCGTGGCTCGTGCCTTAGACAAACCTTGTTCTCTACGTGACACAATCGTTCAAGTCACATACTTATATGACGAGCCTTGAGATCGTAGGACTATGTGACTTGACAACATCAGAAAATATGGGACAGTGCTTGCTATAACTTCGATAGCCCAGTAAAACTCTTGTCTAACTTATTCGGATAACGACTTGACGAGCAAAGACTATGCCAAGCTTCGCATTATGGAAACGTGTCGTGCACGCGTTCGACTTGAACAACCAAGTTCTTTGGGTGCCTAGACTTACGCCACAATCCGTGCTCTGCAACGTGCACTGTAACTTAACCCGTGGGACGAGCAAGGCAATGCCAAGCCCTGGACGATGGGGACCAGCATACCATATCAAGCATTCATGCGGGCGACGCCTATGACTTAGGCTAATTCCAGCATTGTGGCAACTTAGCAACTTAGACCAACTTCCTTCTCCCAAGCCACGGGATGAAGGACCGAGTGTCATTTTGAAAGCACGTTGAGCAATACTTCTAAGCCGACCGTGGGACCTTTTTCCATGTTCTAACACAATCCGACCCAAGTTGGGATTATTCCCTTAGCTATGTGGATGCATCTCTTTTATTATCAAGCCTACTTGTGCATTTGAAACTTTCGTTCTATTAGTGTGAAGGCCATGCTGAGGCAAGTTCACCGAAGCCACCCACCTGAGCGAGGGGTCGCCTTGACCGAGCGAGTCTTCGAGCAAGCTGTTGCATGGCTAGGTCTGAACGTGTCGGCATTTCGATTCATCCGATTGATTGAGCGGGACGGGGTACTACACTATACACCACTCAAAAAAAGTTTCGTCCTTGAAACTAACTGAGTACTTACTTATCGACTTATCACTTTATTCAACATTCTATAACTCTCGCACACACTACGCCTATGCGTTTCTTCAATCCGAGCCACCCTCGCACTACCATCAATCCTTCCTTTAAAACACAATTTCAAAATCCTTGACACTTTTCCATTCCTCAACTCGCACTTGAATTCAACGTATCACTTGATTGGATCATGCACATATCCCAGGCGTCCCCAAAATAAATGCATTTAAGCTAAGCCGCGTGATAAAAAATTCGTCATTCTCACTCGAGTCGCATCGTTCACATATTCAGGCGTCCCTGAAATATATGCATGTCAACCGAGTCTCGTGAGTGATATTACCATACTCTTGAATCATTCTATCCATCCATACCATTCCTCAATCCTATCAATCCTCAAGATTAATATTTTCAATGCTAACTCTTGAAACATGGACGTCTCGCCTAACCGCTAGGCCATCTCTCCAGACTAAAGTCAATGTCAGGATTGGAATCATAGTTTCCCAATAATAATGCCAACACTAACCCCAATCCTAGGGTCAAACCAAGTTGATAGTACGAGATTTTCTACCCAAGCTCGCATCACTCAGATTTCTAAACATCGAGCATATATTTCTCCTATTCGCACTTGTAACACTTAGTCCAAGGGGTCCGAGTCATTCATCAAGCCATCCTACACTGAGTCATGTTCAAACATTTCCTTGACATATCAATATCGTTCATCCAACAAGCAACTTGCATAGTCTCTCTCTTCGAACAAATTCGACAATATCCACCTATCCATTCCTTCCACGTCAAGCATGCTATGATACGACTTGTCGCTAAACCATAATTTTTGTTACATATTTCTTAAGTTATTTATCCCAATTCATGTAATCGATCACAAGGTCGTCAAACTTTAACAATATATCACGCCCCAATCTCACGCGAGTCTGATTATCCACGATCGGCATGAAATCACCATGCAACGCTCTCGCAGAATAATCATTCTCATCGGAGAATAACTCTTATTTTAACTCTTATTTTGAGTCTAGACTATTTCATTCTCGATACACAGATTGGATGTCCTCAATTCTCAAGTTTACTCAATCATCAATCACAAGTCCGATCAATCATCGAATCCACCTTCGTCTCAAACCACAAGTCGAAGCAATCCAAATTGCCACATCTTGATTTTCCGAGTTCGATCGTTTCCGCGACATGAATCACCATGTCCGCGCTCATACGGAACGATCGTCCCCAAATCCGACGTGACGTATGGGCGAGGCTGGAGTTGCGCTCGCACAAGACAAGAACGTCAACATTATGGTTATCGGCGTAACCATCAAGACACAATCATTTTCATCCAACTTTTATTTCATCAAAATTCTAAGCATATCATCCATCAGAACAATAACATTTTTCACGATCGTCATTCCTCGAATCAGAGTACCCCCGAGTTATCGCATATCGATCTTTGATATGCCTCAATACCATCGTTGATATACGTAACCTGACGATCTTCATTTACAACAAATTTTGAGTCGTGCGACTGATGCTTTCGTATGAACTGGATAATCTCTTCGACATTCAAGATCAAGTTCGATCATTATCTCTCGAATCATTTACATAATCAAATAGTTCAAATCTAAAAGCACGTACATTTATCCGTCTATCTTAAGTCATCGAATAACGAATTTCCTCAAGTCGCATAGATATATGCTAGCTCAATTATCGAACAACATTATCTACCCCAATTTCTTTGAGTTATTTTGTAACTTCCAAAATCAATACTTTTCATGCACGCTATCATCCAATCGTGCTAACTTTTTTGCATAAGATTCATATCATTTTCCCCGATCGAGTCATCCGTTCGTACACCTTATCTTTTCCTCGATTCAATCTATCTTTTCCTTATCACTTGCATTTCGCGCTCAATGCAACTTCCAATCTCGTTTGCGTCGATTCTAATTCCGTTCGAAGCAACTCATCGAAATCTTCAAGATTATAACTTACTCAATGATACTCGTTCTAAGGCTTTGCATACATGCGGTGCTTGCTGATAGACTCATTGGCGGCCCACATCCTCAATCGACTAACATCCCCAAGAGTATCCCATACACCACTCAGGGATGAAGTCATTCAACAAATCCTCGAAACAAGTTATGAATCACAACCAATTATTTTAAAATTTTCGTTTGAGCCATTCCTCAAAATCCATGCACAATTTTCCCATGTCGCATCGACGATAATATCGTTCGATAGCGCTTATATAGTCATCCCACATTCTATGAATCGAGTCTAACTCATTCTTGTTCGACACAATTTGAATCCTGCACTCGAATTTGCTAAGGTCGACACAATTCTTGGTGTATATGCCCAGTCCGACTTAGCCAACCATTCTTTACTTGAACTTTTGTTCAACCAAATTTCTTCCGTGCGATTTTGCAAAATATTTAGACTTATTGTATGGACATGTCATGGGACATTTGAGAGAGAGCGTATCAATTTGCAGAAGCAATACTTCAGAGTTTGCAGAAACATCCGAGTTAAAGAATTCAATCGAAAGTCCAAGGACGTAAAGCCGTGCTATGATACCATTATGTTACGCCCCACTCCGGTAAGAGCGATCGTCCTCGCTAAGGCATGATGCCGCGTGAGCCTAGATTGCGCTCACGCAAGGTAGGTCTATAACGGCTGATTACAGGCTAAGCGACGGGGGTCGTCGCACAGAAGTCTCAAGCAGAAACATTGAATAGTCAGCAACGGAAATTTAAAGCAAAACACAAGTCATGCAAAATGCTCTTTTATTGATATTGAACAAAGATTAGAATGTGGGCACTAGGCCAAATTATAAGTCTCTCAAGCTCACTTTTCTCTCATATTACAAGTCACTCTGCTCTCTCTCATCTCTCAATACAAGCTTCAAGCGACGAGTGGCAGATTCTACGGGATGGCGATGTCCATACATTATGTCCCGTATAAGTTCTGACTCCATGCGGCCGCACGTCTCGAAATGCTAAGGAACTCCGTGCCTCGACGCATCCAAGCGAGCTCCGTGCCATCGGGCTTCTACCTATGCCTGCACATAAAAACTGTATGGGTGTCAGTACTCAACTGTACTGGTGGAGTGAGCTCCTCTGTCACGACCTGCTCTCGAATAATCGAACGCGAGTCGGACACGCCCAGACTTCGTCGTTAGATACGACGATGTAAGCTGTACCAAGCTAGAAAATCTAACAAGCAACATAAATATATACAATCACATCATCTATAAACGATCCCAGAACCAGAGTACATGTCTAAGCATTATTACATTCATCCAGTAAAAGTAAGTAAATGTCTGACTAAAGTCTCAAGTACAATGAAAATGGAACAACTAAGGTAAGGTAACTAGGCCTCCCCGTAGGGGTGCAACTCGGGCGGGTTGGGTCGGGCTTGGGGTTAACCCGAACCCAACCCGATGAATCATAAGTCTAGCCCGAGCCCAAGCCCGACCCAGCCTCAGGTTCAACATATGAAGCCCAAGACCAAGTCCAGAGGATCGGGTTGGGTCGGATTTATCGAGCTCTAATATAATATTTGAAATAATTTAAAACAAAAGTAATATTAAACACATAATCAAATAGCAATCAAGCCTTGATCATTACAAAATACAAATTGAAATAAGATTTAGGACAAGGAGTTGAAGAGTTTGAGTAGAGAAATTTAGGATTTAAACTTTTTTTAAGAAGTATGAAACACACACATGTATATAAAAGTCGGGTTTCGGGTTCTTCGGGTAACCTGACACATGAACCCGAGCCCAACCCAATTTTGATCGGGTTCAAATATTTAACCCAAATTCGAGCCTAAATTCGAGTATCTTCAACCCTAATCTAACTCATTAACGGGTTTACCCAATCAGGCTCGGGTTTAGCCCGCCCAAGTTATACCCCTACCTCCCCGGCCTCTAGGTCCTGAGCAACTCTAGCTGGCTCAACTACCTCAGCAGTCTCCCGCCCGTAGTACGTGTCACAAATAGCCTCCATCTCACTTGAACATATCCAATCAGAAGCGGAGCAAAGTACTATCCTAGGTGATGAACAAGAACATCATGATATGAAAAAGAGTACAAAAGAACATAAAATATAAAGTACATGAAAAGAACATGAAAGTACAAGAATGTAAAGTACAGGAAGTGCAGGAAATAAAGTACAAAAAGTAAACCCTAAACATGAAGTACACGAACCTGATATGTGCACAATGTTTAAAATACAGCAAGCATATGTGACCGGCTGGGGTAAGCACATGAATAAGCACATGAAATGGGTACGGCTTAGGGATCGCGTGCACGGTACGAGGCCTAAGCTATCAACCTGAATTTCTGATCCTTGGGTTTGGTCATATAGTGTCATGCCCCAGAACCAGAATACTAGAGAGCGGGGGACAGACACAGCTAGCTACGTACATTGAAGTGCTGTAGCTGTAGCTCTCCTTCCCGAAAATTTTTGGAATATTTTTTTTATTTTAGATTTTGTATAATAAAATTTTGGGTTTATTACTATTTCTTTATCATAGGATTTTAACGTAGGATTTATCGTGAGCTAATAAATATTTTTATAATTTATTAATATATATATGTTATGTATATATATATATATATATATATATATATATATATATATATATATATATATATGTGTGTGTGTGTGTGTGTGTGTGTGTGTGTGTTTATGGGTATGAGTATGTAAATATACGTATATATGTGTGTACGTGTATATATGTATATATATATATTATATTGGTATATACATGTATGTATGTATATATGTATATATATAAATGATTATATACAAAGGTAGGTATACTATTATACTTAATTAATTATATAAGAATGGAAATGGAATAGAAGCAGTGGCAGCCCATTTCGACCAGGCCCACCCCATATGCAACCCGAGCCCGACCAAAGCATATGATCAAACCCTGCTGGCTGCTACACAACAGAGACTCCCCTGTGTATATATAAACACCCGCGGCATATACAAAGGATAACTACGAAAACCCTAGCCGCCCCCAAGCTTTACACTGGAGCTTTTTCCCTCGTCATCGTCGTCGGCATCGTCGGGCAACGCCGACGTAAGGCTGCAGTCTCTCTTTGCATCTCGCTGGCATCAACACTCTACTCTTCTTCGAATGTGTGGCCACGGCGGACTTGTCCCCGGTGCTGTCAAGGCCACTCCTTGACATCATGTCCGTGGACTTCTCCACGACCCGGCCAAGAAGCATGAGGGGGCATCTGCTGCCTCTCGCCATCGTTCGAAACCTCCATGACACGTCGGGCCCGAACTCAGTGAGTTCCCTACGGGTATCTTTCTATCCTCTCAGGAACTTGTTTCATACTAGGTTCTGTGTGTAGTTCCTGTTGGTGCTTTCTTTACATGGAGAGAGCTTGCTCTCAACATGCCTTGTGAATTTTAGTCCCACATCGGAAATGCACCATGAGTTATCTCAACATATATACTTGGGTGTATTGTTAAGAGATGCACATGGGGTGGTGACCCTAAGGAGGGAACCATGTGGGTGATTTTACAAGGAGGTAAGAATAAGGCTCCAAGGATTAAGCATTAATGCTTTTGTCATTCTCTTGGATTAATTCCACTTGGAGCTAAGCCCCAAAGGGGCTTAGCGACTCGGACTCGGACTCGGACTCGGGCTCATGAGGCGTAATGTGGCGTTTTATTGGCGCACTTTGCACTTAGCACGTCAGCAGTCATACGGTCTTTATGCGGCTCATATGTGGCCATGCGGTCTTATGCGGCATGCGGCTCATATGCGGCCTCATGCGGCTCATGCGGCCATGCGGTTCATGCGGCCATGCGGCTCATGCGGTCCATGCGGCTCATGCGGCCATGCGGCTCATGCGGTCCATGCGGCTCATGCGGCTTATGCGGTCCATACGGCTCATGCGGCTCACGCGTCACATGCGGTCCATACGGCCCAAGCGGTTCAAGCGGTCCATGCGGCCAGGCTGCTGCTGCTGCTGCCGCATGGAGGGCTACGCTGACTGTGCAGATTTTAAATCGGTTATGGAAAGGGTGAATCAATGCGATTAATTCAGATCCTATCTTTGTGGGATTTGAATTAATTTCGTTACTATATTTGTGGGATTTGAATTAATTCAGTTCCTATCTTTGTGGGATTAGAATTAATTCGTTGCTATCTTTTTGTGATTTGATTCAATCTTTCCATAACTGAAGAGGCGGCTAGGGTTTCCACCCTCTCTCTATAAATACTCTCTTCCGGCCTCCTTTATGAGGACTACGAAAATTAGAAGTCAGAAAAGGAGAAAGAGAGAGAGAGTTGCTGACGCCATTGCAAGTCCATCCGAGGAGTCTGAACAAAGGTGACTTCGAGCGTTCCACAAGTTCTTCAACTTGCTGGTTCCTGGAAGCAGATCGTGTGGGGCGAATCTTGCTTTGAGCAACGGTGTTTTGACACCCCAGCATTGTTCTTCTTCTCATCTCTCTCTAGTTTTGTTGTAACTTGTTCTGTCCCAATTGCAACACGTTTGTAAGGAAGAACAAGAGATCTTCTCTTTGCTATTTTTTTCCTTCATATTGTAATTTGGCTATTTAGTTTTATTCGTAGATCTTGAGTTTGATCATCACAAAGTTTTGTGTGACATCTCAGATCTCGATTGCATTAGTTTTCATCTGTGATCAAGCCCCCGGGAATAACAATCTCAAAGCAAGATCCATATAGATGGAAAACATTAATGCTTCGCTCCTCCAATCGGACTTCTGCAAGTTGGAAAAGTTCGATGGAGAGCACTATCAAGTCTGGAAGAGAAAGGTGTACCTAACTCTTCAACTAAAAGATGTTGATCATGTTCTGTTGGAGGAAGAACCCTCTGTTCCAGACACTGGATCTACTGCCGCCATCAACGCGGCTACCAAACTCCAGGCCAAATGGAGAAGGGAAAATAGCATCTGCAGGCTTATCATCCTGAATGCTATGGAGGACTCTCTGGCAGAATCCTACTCAAAGAAGGAACTTGCCAGAGACATATGGGAGTCTGTGGAAAATCTGTATGAAGAAGACAAGAACAGGAGCAAAATGTTTGTGGTTGAAAAATATCACAAATTGCTCTTTGAGGACGAAAAGTCCATGCTGCCACAGGTGAAAGAATTTCTGAAGCTGCGTCAAAAACTGGAAGACGAAGAGATGCCCCTTCCCGACAAGTTTGTCGTCGGAGGGATCGTCTCAAAACTTCCTGCTGGATGGAGTACCTTCTATGCAAGGATGCACAGAAAGAAGCTAGACATTAGCTTGGGAGATCTACTGCAAGAGATCCATGTTGAGGACGAGATGCGTTCCCAACAGAAGGTGGACACTCTGTCCAAACAGTTGGCTAAAGCCAATCTTGTGCAGACGAGAGATTCCAAGGGGAAGCAGGCGGCTTCTCATCCCAAGAAGAAGGACTTCGCTAATCTAAAAGTGAAGGGTCCTTCTTTCAAGCAACAGAAGACTAAGTCCCACGTGACTTGTTATAATTGTGGCAAGAAAGGCCACTACAAGAGTGAATGCAGATCTAAGCCTAAACAATCAGAGAAAGGTGAGCCTAATAAGGTTTTATTGGTTTCTAACGTTGTTGCTATGATCGGACAGGTCACAACTGTGGGGGTTGACTCTGACTGGTGGATAGATACTGGTGCGACTTGCCATGTCTGTTCAGGCAAGGAATGGTTCGTCACGTACCAGCCGATATCTGAGAAGGTTGTCATGGCGAACCAGGCCCAAGCTGAAGTTCTGGGGATCGGGACCGTGGAACTGAAACTCACTTATGGGAACACTCTGACGCTTCAAGGTGTGAAGTATGTTCCGGCGATTGCCAAAAACCTGATCTCTGGGAGCCTGCTCTGCAACGCAGGCTTGAGGATGGACATCAATGCTGGTCAGATGGTGATGTCCAAGAAAGGAACATACTTCGGGAAGGCTTATCAAACCGAAGGCATGTTTAAAATTCAGCTTGTTAACCAGTTTGAAGACATTAATGCAGTTGCATTTTCTGATTATTCTCTTGAGTTGTGGCATAAGAGACTAGGACATGTTCATAGTAAAAGAATCAACAAAATGTCTAGTCTAGGACTTATCTCCAAATGTGGGGGTAAGGTGGAGAAGTGTGAAGTGTGTGCTCAGACGAAGATCACAAGAAAACCCTTTTATCGGGTCAATCGAAGCACAGATCTTCTGGAGTTGGTGCACTCCGATATCTGTGACTTCAAACATTTCTCTACGAAGGCCGGGATGAAGTATTTCATAACCTTCATCGACGACTTCTCAAAATACGCGTTCGTCTACTTGCTCAAGTCCAAAGACGAAGCTTTCGAGAAGTTCAGAGAGTTCAGGGCCGAAGCTGAACGGCAGACTGGACAACAACTCAAGAGGCTGAGAAGTGATCGAGGTGGAGAGTACAGGTCTCATGAATTCGCATCGTTCTGCAAAGAACATGGAATCATATGCGAGACTACTGCTCCATATTCTCCTCAATCCAACGGAGTAGCAGAGAGGAAGAACCGGACATTAACAGAAATGATGAATTCCATGCTGCTCACTGCAGGTCTTCCAAAATGCTACTGGGGAGAAGCTGCATTAACGGCCACTTTCATTCTGAATAGAGTGCCATATGCAACTTCGGACGTAACTCCTTATGAACTCTGGTTCAAAGTCAGACCAAACTTGAATGTCATTCAAGTGTGGGGGTGTCTGGCGTATGTGAAGCTTCCAGATCTGAAGATTCAGAAGCTGGGGACAAGGACTACGAAGGCGATCTTCTTGGGGTATGCCGAGAAGAGTGATGCTCGGAGATTTCTTGATATTGAATCAAATCATATCATCGAATCTCGCGATGCTGAATACTTTGAAAACAAGTTTGCTAAAGACAAAAACATTGTTCTTTCGGACATTCCGGAAAATGATGTAGGTGCAAATGAGACTGAAATCTCATGCGAGCTAGTAGTCCAAGAAGAAGCTGTTGTTGATGAAACAACTCTTGTACCAGAACTCGCAGTGCCGTCAGCTAAGCGAGCGAGGAGACCGAAAGATTTCGAAGATGACTTTGTCACCTATCATGTGGAAGCAGATCCGCTTACCTATGATGAGGCGATGAAGACCAGAGATGCTATCTTCTGGAAGGAGGCAGTGAATGACGAGTTTGACTCTATCACCTCCAATAACACATGGGTGTTGGTAGATCTACCTGAAGGAGAAAAGTCCATCGGATGTAAATGGATCTTCAAGAAGAAGATGAAGGGAGATGGAACTATTGACAAGTTCAAGGCCAGGCTGGTAGCCAAGGGATTTTCTCAGAAACAGGGGATAGACTACTTTGACACGTACGCTCCAGTAGCCCGGATGACCACCATCAGGATGTTAATCGCTCTAGCAGCTATACATAAATTGGTGATACATCAGATGGATATAAAGACCGCATTCCTGAATGGGGAGCTGACCGAAGAGATTTACATGCAACAGCCAGATGGATTTGTCGTCAAAGGTCTCAAGTTGGTAAAATTATTGTATGGTTTGAAGCAAGCTCCCAAGATGTGGCATGAGAAGTTTGACAAAGTTATTAAGTCAAAAGGCTACAGAGTCAGCGAGACGGACAAATGTGTTTACACAAAGTTCGCTGATGGAAGAGGAGTCATCGTTTGTCTGTACGTGGACGACATGCTAATCCTAGGTACGGATATAGGCTGTGTCACAGAGACAAAGAAGTTCCTCTCAACCAAGTTCAGTATGAAGGACTTGGGGGATGCAGATGTCATCTTGGGCATAAAGATCATCCGGACAGACACTGGAGTAGCGCTGTCACAATCTCACTATATTGAGAAGATGCTCACACGCTATGGGTATAAGGATCTTCCAGGGATCGATACGCCATACAGGTGTGATCAGAAGCTGAAGCCAAACTCGAGGGAAAGCGTCAGGCAGCTGGAGTATTCTAGCGTTATCGGAAGTTTGATGTACGCAACTACTGCCACAAGGCCTGACATAGCTTTCGCCGTGGGAATGCTGAGTCAGTTCACAAGCAACCCAGGGGTTGAGCACTGGAAAGCTGTGAAGCGAGTAATGAGATATCTCAAGAAGACTCAGACATATGCACTGCACTACAACGGGTATCCGACAGTAGTGGAAGGCTTCAGTGATGCTAGCTGGTGTTCAGAGGTGGAAAGCGAGAGATCCACAGGTGGATATGTCTTTTCCTTGGGTGGAGCTGCTATATCGTGGAAGTCGAAGAAGCAGACTATACTCTCTCGTTCCTCCATGGAATCTGAATTCTATGCACTTGAAACTGCAGCAGATGAAGCAGAATGGCTTCGGGAGCTCATGTATGATCTTTCAGTGGTTGGGGCTCAGATACCGACGATACCGATGTACTGTGACAACCAGGCGACTGCGGCGGTGGCATCAAATGACCTCTTCAACGGAAAGAAGAGGACTGTGCGGTTGAAGCACAGGGCAGTACACGATCTTATCAAAAGAGGTGTAATTGCAGTGGTTGATGTTCGGAGTCAGGAGAACCTGGCAGATCCGTTCACAAAGGGCCTCAAGCGCCAGTTGGTCGATGACACAGCTTGTAGAATGGGCTTGAAGGCATTCTGATAGTGTGTCTTTGTAATCCTACCATAAAGTTTTATGCTATTAGTTCAAAGAGAAATCTACTAGGCATCTAACTTTTGGTTCAAAGGAGGATCACTGACTGGAAAACTATCAGGTAACAGTGGGTACTTGTTCTCTGGAACATGGAAGGGATACGGACCCATAACCACTGTTGTCTACTATGTATTTTTCTGCGGAAAAATAAATCCTGTGGAAGGTTGGCTTAAACGCCTTAATGAGTTCTCAGGCAAAGTGAATGTCTGGTGTGCTTTACAGGAAGCACGGTAGAGCAGCACTACAAGGAGTGAAACTCCATGCTACAGTGGGATGACTCCACCATGAGGTTTCCAGGTAGGGGTAATGCCTCAGCTTTGCAAGCCAAGTCATAGCGGCGTAGCACCGCAAATAGGCAGGTAGCCTAATGCTGTATGACGTAATTAAAGAGTTGTAGACAACACTACAAATGGGAGGATGGCCCCATGTTACAGTGGCACGACACCACGATGAGGTACCCAGGTAGGGGTAAAGCCTCGGCATTACAAGCCATGTCGTTGCAGCGTAACACCGCAAGGAAGCCTCAGGCTTCATGCTGGGTAGTTTGGCACTACAAAGAGGCTTGTGACCTCATGCTACAGTAGTATGACACTACGATGAGGTTCCCAGGTAGGGGTAATGCCTCGGCTTCAGGCCATGTCATAGCGGCGTAGCACCGCAAGGAAGCGCGAGGCTTCATGCCATATCTCTTTAATAAAGAACTCACCTATAGTGTATGGAAAGAGATATCAGGCCGTCTCTTGAGGGTAAACTTGTAGACGCCCAAAATTATACACTGAAACCAGGCTGGCACAAGGCCTTTAATGTGCAGCCAGAAGCACACGTAACTACACTTTGTGAGTGGGAAGAATTACAATTGTGGTGCAGAATTCAAGACGTAATCCATTCTTGTATCACATTGTTATTTAACCCATACGGGAAGATTCAAGTCGTCAGCGACATCTATCCTAATGCAAAATGGACAGTTACTGTGGGGAACGCTCAACCCTGGACACATATATATGTTGTGATATGTGGGGGATTGTTGGTGCTTTCTTTACATGGAGAGAGCTTGCTCTCAACATGCCTTGTGAATTTTAGTCCCACATCGGAAATGCACCATGAGTTATCTCAACATATATACTTGGGTGTATTGTTAAGCGATGCACATGGGGTGGTGACCCTAAGGAGGGAACCATGTGGGTGATTTTACAAGGAGGTAAGAATAAGGCTCCAAGGATTAAGCATTAATGCTTTTGTCATTCTCTTGGATTAATTCCACTTGGAGCTAAGCCCCAAAGGGGCTTAGCGACTCGGACTCGGACTCGGACTCGGGCTCATGAGGCGTAATGTGGCGTTTTGTTGGCGCACTTTGCACTTAGCACGTCAGCAGTCATGCGGTATTTATGCGGCTCATATGCGGCCATGCGGTCTTATGCGGCATGCGGCTCATATGCGGCCTCATACGGCTCATGCGGCCATGCGGTTCATGCGGCCATGCGGCTCATGCGGTCCATGCGGCTCATGCGGCTCATGCGGTCCATGCGGCTCATGCGGCTCACGCGTCACATGCGGTCCATGCGGCCCAAGCGGTTCAAGCGGTCCAAGCGGCCAGGCTGCTGCTGCTGCTGCCGCATGGAGGGCTACGCTGACTGTACAGATTTCAAATCGGTTATGGAAAGGGTGAATCAATGCGATTAATTCAGATCCTATCTTTGTGGGATTTGAATTAATTTCGTTACTATATTTGTGGGATTTGAATTAATTCAGTTCCTATCTTTGTGGGATTAGAATTAATTCGTTGCTATCTTTTTGTGATTTGATTCAATCTTTCCATAACTGAAGAGGCGGCTAGGGTTTCCACCCTCTCTCTATAAATACTCTCTTCCGGCCTCCTTTATGAGGACTACGAAAATTAGAAGTCAGAAAAGGAGAAAGAGAGAGAGAGTTGCTGACGCCATTGCAAGTCCATCCGAGGAGTCTGAACAAAGGTGACTTCGAGCGTTCCACAAGTTTTCAACTTGCTGGTTCCTGGAAGCAGATCGTGTGGGACGAATCTTGCTTTGAGCAACGGTGTTTTGACACCCCAGCATTGTTCTTCTTCTCATCTCTCTCTAGTTTTGTTGTAACTTGTTCTGTCCCAATTGCAACACGTTTGCAAGGAAGAACAAGAGATCTTCTCTTTGCTATTTTTCTCCTTCATATTGTAATTTGGCTATTTAGTTTTATTCGTAGATCTTGAGTTTGATCATCACAAAGTTTTGTGTGACATCTCAGATCTCGATTGCATTAGTTTTCATCTGTGATCAAGCCCCCGGGAATAACAGTTCCCTTCCATGCATAAATCTAGTAACTGATGTGTGTAATACTGTTGTCGTCCCCCTTTCATTACCTCGTTATGTTGTAAACTACCTGTAGATATAGGGCTTTTGCTAGGTACTGACTTGGTTTAGGTGAGAAAACAAAAGATAAAGGTTTGGAAGCATGAAGGGTTGCTAATGTCGAACAGTTGATAAATTTTCAAGTGTATTTAAAAGATAGGTTGGAAGAAGGAAGAAGAAAACAGAAGACATATTGTGCACTTGTAAACTTGTGTTCACGTGGTAATAATGAAAAAGAAGGCAAGAATATTAAACTATGTTGGCAGCATGAGAAAATATATGGTTGTGGAAATTTGCTTATAAGCCCCTCCTCCTTAAGCACTATTGCTTAGGACACAACCTTTTACCTTTTGTTAAATTATAAGTTATTATAATAATAATTCATAGCTAAAGTATCAGAGAGCTCCCTGTAGCTCTATTGATTAGCCTTTACCATAGATGCGCAATTTGCATAAAAGCCCTTAGGAAATAATCTTTGGTGTATAAGAAAGAGAATCTTTTCTCTAGATATTTTTAGTTGTACATTTTCAGTGAAACCTCAATCAATTCGTGTACGTTCGCCAAGTCGAGATAAAACTTGCGCCAACAGGACCGTGATATTTTTCTGGTCCTGTATGCCAAGTTTGGTCCGATTCTGAGACAGTTGATAAAATCACCGTTTTGCGGGCCTCACGGTTCCACTCAACGGACGATTTTGTGCACGGCCCGCCGGAATCCAACTCTGGACATACGGTTGGGTTCGTATCGAAAAACTGGATCCGTAGACATGTAGTTTGACGACTTTAGAGACCGTTGACCCTGGCACGCCTTTCGGTGCAAAGCGGGTCCAACGGCGGACATCGTTTTTGCCCGATATTACCGTTTTGCCCCTGTGTCCAGAATTGGACTTAAGGACAGGCAATCCTATCTAATTTGACTATTCTAAGAATGTTGGTAACGTTTATTTCAGCTTTCGGGGACAGTTATGATGACTTGGACTTTCTGACTTGTTGATTGGCGATACATTGTTGGTTCTCTGTGCAACTTCCAGGCAAGTATACCTTGCCTCCCTCTACAGTTTTATTTACATGCATTTTATTTCAGTTTTCAGCTTTTGGATTATTTATGGACATGTACTTTTTTGTGTTATTTTCGGTGGAGTTGTTTTTATCGTTTATAGCCATGTTCATGTTTTGGCCTTGTGTTTCACACTTGGAGTTTCTCGTCCGTACCTTGCTTGAGTCGTGTCATAGAACGAGTGCGTGTAGTGAACTGCTAAATCCTTGATATTGCGTCCTTGGTACCAGAGAGTCCACACACGGGACGAGGGTGTTTTTCTTGATCTGTTTACATCCGTGAGTCCACACTAGGGACTAGGATGTCGATTATTGCACCAGAGAGTCCACACTCGGGACGAGGGTGTAGACTTGACTTGACTTGCACCAGAGAGTCCACACTCGGGACGAGAGTGTTTACATCAGAGAGTCCACACACGGGACGAGGATGTAGTATTTACACCAGAGAGTCCACACTCGGGACGAGGGTGCCTTGCCGTGAACTAACCAGAGAGTCCACACTCGGGACGAGGGTTAGTGTTAGTTCAAACCAGTGAGTGCACACTCGGGACGAGGGTTTGGTTCTTCCATTGTACAGTATAATTTATATGCATGTTCACCATCTCGCTGCTATTTTTTCTTACATTCGTGATTGCTTTATTACATTTTTCCTGTTATAGTTTCACTTTACATGTTTCTGTTGCCTGTACATTCTTGTTCTCTCTGTCACGATATTTCTATCTGTTACACTGTGTTAGCCTCATATGTATTCCTTGCTAGAGTCGTCTAGTCCTACACCACGACTTTCTCGACTTGATTATAACTTGACTTGCACCAGAGAGTCCACACTCGGGACGAGGGTGTTTACATCAGAGAGTCCACACACGGGACGAGGATGTAGTACTTGTACCAGAGAGTCCACACTCGGGACGAGGGTGTTTACATCAGAGAATCCACACAC
Organism: Iris pallida; assembly: GCA_029216955.1. Classification (NCBI taxonomy): domain Eukaryota; kingdom Viridiplantae; phylum Streptophyta; class Magnoliopsida; order Asparagales; family Iridaceae; genus Iris; species Iris pallida. The sequence continues at coordinate 472,074 of JANAVB010021597.1, forward strand.
GGGACGAGGATGTAGTATTTGCACCAGAGAGTCCACACTCGGGACGAGGGTACCTTGCCGTGAACTAACCAGAGAGTCCACACTCGGGACGAGGGTTAGTGTTAGTTCAAACCAGTGAGTCCACACTCGGGACGAGGGTTTGGTTTCTTCCATTGATCATCGTGTTTCGTTCATCCGGCAGTTCATTATGCGTAGTTGTTCTAGTGTTCGTGTTCGTGTTCGTGTGTCCGTATTCGTGTTCGTAGTCATTGTCTTGTTTTTGTTCTTTCTTGTTTATTTCTTGCGCATGATAAAACTGTTAGATAGGCATGTATATTATGTATCTTACTATGTCCTCTGAGGACCTGATGATCTCCTCAGGTTTAGCGATTGTATGGAGTTAGCTAGTAGTTCTGGATAGCGGAGGATTTGCGACTCTTGTGGGATTCAGGTATCATGATTACGTTGTTATCTTTTCGTGCTTTCTTACCTTATCATGTTTTCTGATTCAGTTTTAGACTCTTGTTACTATCGTTAGAGTCTTATCGGACATATATGATAGTGGACTGCAGACCACGACCCATACTTGTTCATTCTTGTTTAATATTCTTATTGTGGGTTGAGATATAGATTTGTTTGCCATGAATTGGCAGTATACCATAGCCTTGACAGCGTTTACGTATTCGAGTCGGGCTGGAGTCCGTTCGATACGTAGCTGGGCTTGCACACGTGCTCACGTCCGAAAAGTGGGTGCGGGTCGTGACAAGTGCAACCCACCTCGCAATACGGTCATGGCTGTCTAGATGCATGAGGGTTTATCTACAAGCCATCAGTCTCTTATGGTCAATAACAAGCCTAGTGAATCTCAAGCAAGCAAATAAATGTACAAGATATTAGATCATCAGACATACAAAGTAAGGCATCCCAAGCATTACATATTCAGATGATCATGAAGCTAGTCATACAAAATATGAGACTAACAAGAGTTAAGTCATACATGATCAATTCTAGGATTTGTCAATCATGCTACAGCCCTTAGGCAAACAAAAATTAAGTTTCAACATGAGCTAACACTTGCTTGGCGGCTAAACGCCTCAAAAGAATAATTTACAATAGAGTGGAAGAGCAAAATAAGAAACCCACTCGTTGCCAGGATTACGTCTGGTATTTACCATCTGGCTGATAAGCAGGAAGATCTTCGGGTATCACTCCGAAATCAGGCCAAACAAAACCAGCTGGGTCAGACCCCAGAAAGAGCAAGTGGCACAAGGGAGGCTTCATTAAGGAACTAAAACCAACAGATAATAAATAGAAGAATAAATAAATAAACATGCTTAAATGATAAGAAGACAGGGTTAGAATAAAACAATAGCTTGCATTAGAAAAAATAAGAGACGAAATATAATTCCCATGCTAATCACGAGCAAGCATTCAGGCATGCCAATCAAGTCCTACGTCTTGATATCATTAACTAACTATGGTTATCACAGGCCTAGTTACTAGCAAGATGCAGTTGAGATGTTCTCGCAGTCACATGCCCTGCAACTATCCAGGTTATCCAGTCGAGATGATTTATAAGAGTTATCAAGATTATTGGTGTACTTTCAGTACTTATATTTTCAAGAAGTGTCCTATATGACGGTGGGCTGGAAATGTGCCCTACTCATCGACATGCTACAAGTCCCTCAAGTATGGCCGGGATAACGAAATTGTCTGTAACTGGAAAAATCTCTTTATATTAACTACTTGATCATTCTAGTCATTAACCTAGTCAGATTCATTGTGAATTCCTGACTCTGATAACCAGGAATCCATGTCCTAGACATGATGCAAGACGAGACAGATAGCTTGTACAGACACAATCAAGAAAGTCAATCATGGTGTCAAGACAAGAGTTACTTAGCAAGTCAGGGTAGCTGTTGTAGTGCCCCGTCCCTACATTGTGCCCCGTTCTCCGTCCACCGGGTGCGCGAGAAAGGAACACTGTCGCTATCGATTTGGTCGGGACCGGTAGGTCAGGATCGATCGAATCGATCGAACGGGAATGGTTGAATTAAGATCCATTCTCCGTTATGGAATGGTTTCTTCGGAACCAAGTCCCATATTCAGCGGGTTGTGCCTCGAGGATAGACTTTGCGGCTGAGTCGGGAGAGACCTCCCGTTGCTCTGCTTTTCATGCCGCAATTGCTTCTTTGGCTTTGGTTTTCTGAATGCGTTTTCACGAATGTTTTCGATGGTTTTCATGGCTTGCATTTCGAACTTCGCATTCGTATTGAATTTTCTTGAATAACACAGTGTTCTAATCAGTTGCTTGTGCGATTTTAGGTGGTCGCGTAGGCAACGTCTAGCACGACCAACCAGTTTTTCGTTCCAACTTAATACTAAGGTGAGTGGTTGACCTCCTTCGTCTCGACCCTCTATTTCAAAATGAGAACTTGGGTAATGATATCAAATTTGAATGATTCGCTTGAAAAACAAAAACAAGTCCTATGTTCTAGAAGAGAAAAGATGAGATGTGTAGAAAAGAGATATAATTATTTCAGGCCTGCAAAACAACCAAGTAAATGGATCGATTACATAATAAGCCCCATCGATACCCTAAAATATACCTTGTTAACTTATCACGGTCATGGACAACTTGTCGACAAGGGCGATGGTTTCTTTCAGCGACAAATCGGGGCCACGGGACCGACTCGGCCTAGGAAGAAACAAGTTATAGCCGAGCTGGGTAATAGGCAATCGGTAATACGAGAACTTGCATCGGAGCTCGCTACTTGAGTTACAAGGGTCCCGTTTACCAGGCTATGTCCAGGATGGCTAGTTAATGCCAGTGATCTCCACATTAAACACTTGATATAAATTGTTATTAACTAACAGAGAAGGTGATGGTAAGTTTTATGTTGCACGATGCGCTCTGGCGAGAAAAATTTTGGTGTAACTTACTTGGTTTACGTTTTATCAAAATGCTCCGTATGAAAATATCTAGGATGGTTAGAAAGATCACTAAAAGCAAGTCGTATAATTTTTATCTAAATTCTTGAACCAAATGAGAGCATGGAAATTAATTAGCCACTCGCCAGTACATGTTGATTGTACTGATCCTCGCTCTCTCTACAGGTACGATAAATCGGGAGAAGCGTGCTGCGTGAAGGGAGGCAACGCTCGTGTGTTTTGAAGCTTCGTCCGTGCGGTCGAAGCTTAGATCCAATCCCTTTTGAAGACTCCACTGTTGAAGATCAGAAGACAGATGGAGTGACTTCCCACCATCCCATGTGGTTTTGTAATACTGGTTGTATATTCAATGGATGAAATGTATGGAATGGCTATCTCATCGACGTTCATTTTGTAATGGAGTCAGTTTGTAAAAAGCCTAAGCGGCGTCTTTGTATCGAGTCTGTAAAATGATGTTCATTATCAATAAAGCTGAAGTTTCCTTTTTTATAATGTGTGTTCAATTTACTCTACGCATTTTATTGTTGTTGTATTTCGGATAACCTTATGACTATGCCTTGTGCGAGCACAATTTAGGTTCACACGACATCACGCCCAGGAGACGACTATCGATTCTACGGAATCGGAGCGTGACATAATGGTATCAGAGCACGGCTTTACGTCTTTGGCCTCCAGTATCGAGTTTCTAGTCTCAAAACCGTTGGTCTCGTGTCGATGAGATATGTTGTTCCATACGAGTGAGTCCACAATAAGTTTTAGGACTAATGTATTTTGCCTTCAAAAATTCCAGAAGGTACGGCGGTGAACGTGGCGGCGAACGAAGAAAGTGCTTCGAGTAGCTCTAGGCCCGGACCCTCTAACGATGCCATAGAACGGATGTTGCGTATGCTGGAGGCGCAACAAGGACAAGCTGAGGAGAATCAATGCCAGAATGAGCAACATCGACGGCAGACGGTGGCACGCCAGACTCAGTTCGAGGCCCGATTCGATGCACAATTCAAGTTGCAGCAGAAGCAGCTCGATACTCTTCAGCAGATTATTCAGACAGTTGTGGCCAACAACAACTCAACGACAACCCATGCCATAACCGAGCCCGCGGCTAAAAAAAATGAAGTCGAACCGGAGGTACCCGAGCCTCTACCTGCAGTACCGAGAAGTTCCAACTTTGAGGTGTCAAAATTCAGCAAAAGCTTTCGTACTTCCTTCTGCGGTACTAAAGACCCTTCTGTGGCGATCAATTGGTTGGAGGAGTTGGAAGACCGGTTCGAGCTTCTGGGCGTCGATGAGTCCAAGAAAGTCGCATGCGCTCAACTTCTACTCCGATTGAACGCGCACGACTGGTGGGCCGTACAAAAGCGAGTGATCAGACGCGACAACGAGACAGCGACAATTTTTTGGGCCATCTTCCGAGAGGCGTTCGAGATCGAGTATCTCCCTGCAGTCGTTCGACAAGAGAAGGAAAATAAATTTATGCAGCTAAGGCAAGGGAATATGACGGTACGGCAGTATGCAGCAGAGTTCAACAAGTCAGCCAAATTTGCTGGAGAATTCCTGCCCTCTACGGAGAGTCGTGCTCGACGATTCAAAGTGGGTCTATGATCATCTATTTACGCTCACGTGTCTGTTCCGTAATACAAAACGATGGAGGAGTCTCTCAACCACGCCCTCCGCCTTGAACGCCAATACCATCCAGGTGCTGTCGGCGCTGTGCCTACATACAATCACAAACATCCTAGCCACATGGGAGGAAACAATGTGACCAAGCGTCCAAACAATGGACAACAAGACGGATATCAAGGACGTGATCCACGGCCTTACTGCAACCGATGTCACTATGTCGGTCACACTATCAACGACTGTCGGATACCAAAGGGTGGATGCTGGAACTGTGGCAAGATGGGCCACGTTCGTGCTAATTGTTCGACCAGAAGGCCAAACCCAATTGCCCCAACAGCAGCAATATCGTCCAGGGAACCAGGGTCCAGCGACTCGAGCCTACCAACCCGTACCATAAAGTGGCCAAGACCGTCGCCCCAATGCCCAGTGCCGTATCTACGCCATGACCCGAGATGAAGTGCTTGCATCAGATACAGTAGTGTCAGGTATACTAAATTTCAATAATGTGCCTGCTCGTGTGTTATTTGATTCAGGCGCTTCGCATAGTTTTATATCGGCGGACTTTGTCGTCGAACACAAATTTCCTATAATATCATTAGATCTCGATCTTAGCATAAGTACACCGTCGGGCACACCACTACTCACAAATTTAGCCTGTGGCGACAGGATTACCTGTATTGGCGATCAAAAGATCGGTCTTGACGTGATAGTTCTAGACATGAATGACTATGATATCATTCTGGGAATGGATTGGCTCGGGCCGTGCAATGTAACCATCGACTGCGCCAGAAAGACGGTCACCTTCCGTGTACCAGGAGTGCCTGAATTCTGCTTTTCGTGTGGTGAGACGTCGTCGACCTGCATGCTGATCTCGGTGATTTCTGCTCGGAGGATGTTACATTCTGGGTGCGAATTCTATTCGGCGTCCGTTCGAGACATGCGACAGGATGGTGCAAACACGGGTTAGGCCGACGTTGTGGCAGAATTCTTCGATGTGTTCCCGGACGAGCTACCCGGCATGCTCCCCGACCGAGAAATCGAGTTCAGCATCGATACATTTTCCGATACTCGACCGATTTCCATGGCCCCGTACATGCGTCTGTGCGTCGATTACCGAGAGCTGAACAAGGCCACCATCCGAAACAAGTATCCATTGCCCCGCATAGACGACTTATTCGATCAGTTACAAGGCGTCTCGGTATTTTCGTAGATTGATCTCCGCTCGGGCTATCATTAACTCAAGATCAAGTCAGACGATGTACAAAAGTCAGCCTTTCGCACTCGGTACGGCCACTACGAGTTCCTGGTGATGCCATTCGGCCTGGCGAATGCCCCTGCTGCCTTCATGGATCTGATGAATCGGTTATTTCGACTATTTTTTGATAAATTTGTCGTAGTCTTTATTGACGATATTCTCGTCTACTCGAAGGACACGGTACAGCATACAGAACATCTGCGGACCACGCTCCAAACACTTCGAGAGAATCAGTTGTACGCAAAGCAGAGTAAGTACGAATTTTGGCTGAGTAGCGTATCCTTTCTTGGTCACATCATTTCGTCCGAAGGCATTGCAGTCGATCCGAAGAAAGTAGAAGTTGTTGCTGATTGGAAGCGGCCTGCATCTGCTAGTGAGATTCAAAGCTTTCTTGGTTTGGCAGGATACTATCGACACTTCGTGAAAGACTTCACGAAGATTGCATTGCCATTGACTCGCCTTACTCAAACGTGAGTCGTGTATGAGTGGTCGGATGACTGTGAAGCTTCCTTCCAGGAGCTAAAACAAATGACTAATTTCGGTCCATATACTCGCACTTCCGGATAGGCCAGAGGGTTTTCAAATATTCAGCGATGCTTCAGGCCAGAGCTTGAGATGTGTGCTCATATAGTGGAACAAGGTGATATTCTTCGCCTTCAGACAGTTGAAGCCACACGAGAAGAACTATCCTACGCACGAGTTGGAGTTAGCGGCAATTGTGTTCGCATTAAAATTGTGGCATCACTACCTATATGGCATGGCGTGCGCGATCTATACCGACCACAAGAGCCCAAGTATCTCTTCATCCAGAAGGAATTGAACTTACGACAGAGGCGTTGGCTCGAACTGATCAAAGTCTATGACTTGACGATCGACTACACTTCGGGCAAGAAAAATGTTATGGCGGACGCTCTGAGTCGAAAATATCTCGCCTCGCTATCCATCAACCGCAGACTACTACGAGATCTAGAAGAAATGGGTATCGACCTCCGGGTTCGATTCAAGGATGTACGGTTGGCGCAACTGCAGTTAGAGCCGAGTTTGCTGAAAAAGATCAAGACCGCTCAGAAGGATGATCCGTACCAGAAGAAATATGCGAGCAAATTTCAACAGGTAGTGCGACCGACTTTGCGGAAGATAAGGCCGGCGTGCTGAGATTAAATGGCCGACTATGTGTTCTGGGTGATTCAAAACTACGAAAGGAGATATTGTCGGAGGCGCATTATGCGAAATATACCTTACATCCAGGAAGTTCCAAGATGTATAAGGACCTCCGCACGACCTTCTGGTGGCACGGGATAAAGAGAGACGTGGCGCTCTTCGTGTCACAATGCATGACCTGTCAGCAGGTGAAAGCTGAGCATCAGAGACCGGACGGGAAGATGCAGAACCTTGCTATTCCAGAATGGAAATAGGATCATGTCACTATAGACTTTATTGTTGGCCTGCCGAGGACACCACGGGGGAACGATGCCATCTGGGTCATCGTCGATCAACTAACCAAGTCAGCGCACTTCATAGCCATTAAAGTTACTTGGAGCGTCGACCGCCTTGCTCAGATCTACCTTGACAAAATTGTTCGGCTGCACGGGGTACCAGTATCTATCATCTCGGATCAGGATGGACGGTTCGTGTCACGCTTCTGGGGTAGTCTTCAGTCAGCTATGGGGACCAAGTTGCAGTTCAGCTCAGCTTATCATCCTCAAACCGACGGCCAAACAGAGCGGGTGAATCAGATCCTCGAAGATATGTTACGACTTTGTGCGATCGACTTAAAGTCAACCTGGGACGTCCATCTACAGTTGGCAGAATTTGCATATAACAATATCTAACAGTCCAGCATCCAAATGGTGCCGTAAGAAGCTTTGTGCGGCCGGAAGTGCAGATCGTCAATTTGCTGGGATGAAGTCGGGGAACGACAGATACTCGGTCCGGAGTTGGTGGAACAGACAGTGGAAAAGGTCAAGCTAATTCGGAAAAGATTAAAGATTGTACAGAGTCGACAAAAGAGCTATGCCGACACCCATCGAAGACCACTTGAGTTTCTGGAGGGCGATCACGTGTTCCTGAAGGTGACGCCCATGCGAGAAGTTACCAGATTCGGTGTGAAGGGAAAACTGAGTCCAAGATTTGTAGGCCCTTTCAAAATATTGAAGCGAGTCGCCCCAGTAGCTTATAAAATCGCTTTGCCACCGGCACTTTCGGATGTACACGATGTCTTCCACGTATCTCAGTTGCGGAAGTACGTGTACGATCCGAACCATGTGGTAGATTTTGGACAGTTGAATCTGAAGGTGGACTTGTCATATGTCGAAGGGCCAGTGCAAATCTTAGAACACAAGGATAAACTTCTCCACAACTGTGCTATTCTTCTTGTCCGCGTCCTCTGGAGAAACCACTCGGTCGAGGAGTTGACGTGGGAGCTTGAGTCCGAAATGAAGGAAAATTTTCCTTCATTGTTCTCGTAGAGGTAGGTTCTATTCTTAAGTTTCAAGGACGAAACTTTTTCTTACTTGGTTATGTTGTAGTGCCCCGTCCCTACATCGTGCCCCGTTCTCCGTCCACGGGGTGTGCGAGAAAGGAACACTGTCGCTATCGATTCGGTCGGGATCGATCGAACGAGAACGGTTGAATTAAGATCCATTACCCGTTATGGAATGGCTTCTTCGAAACCAAGTCCCATATTCAGCGGGTTGCGCCTCGAGGATAGACTCTGCGGCTGAGTCGAAAGAGACCTTTCGTTGCTCTGCTTTTTATGCCGTAATTGTTTCTTTGGCTTTGTTTTCCTGAATTCATTTTCGTGAATGTTTTCGATGGTTTTCATCGCTTGCATTTTGAACTTCGTATTCGTATCGAATTTCTTTGAATAACACAATGTTCTAATCAGTTGCTTGTGCGATTTCAGGTGATCGCGTAGGCAACATCTAGCGCGGCCAACCAGTTTTTTGCCCCAAGTAAATACTAAGGTGAGTGGCTGACCTCCTTCGTCTCGACCCTCTATATCAAAATGAGAACTTGGGTAATGATATCAAATTTGAATGTTTCGCTTGAAAAAAAAATACAAGTCCTATGTTCTAGAAGAGAAAAAATGAGATGTGTAGAAAAGAGAGAGAATTATTCTAGGCCTGCAAAACAACCAAGTAAATGGATCGATTACATAATAAGCCCTATCGATACCCTAAAATATACCTTGTTAACTTATCACGGTCATGGACAACTTGTCGACAAGGGCGATGCTTTCTTCGAGCGGCAACCCGGGGCCACGGGACCGACTCGGCCTAGGAAGAAACAAGTTATAGCCGAGCTGGGTAATAGGCAATCGGTAATACGGGGACTTGCATCGGAGCTCGCTACTTGCGTTGTAAGGGTCCTATTTACCAGGCTATGTCCAGGATGGCTAGTTAATGCCAGTGACCTCCACATTAAACACTTGATATAAATTGTTATTAACTAACAGAGAAGGTGATGGTAAGTTTTATGTTGCACGGCACACTCTGTCGAGGGAAATTCTGGTGTAACTTACTTGGTTTACGTTTCGTCAAAATGCTCTATATGAAAATATCTAGGATGGTTAGAAAGATCACTAAAAGCAAGTCGTATAATTTTTATCTAAATTCTTGAACCAAATGAGAGCCTAAAAATTAATTAGCCACTCGTCAGTACATGTTGATTGTACTGATCCTCGCTCTCTCTACAGGTACGATAAATCGGGAGGAGCGTGCCGCGTGAAAGGAGGCAACGCTCGTGTGTTTTGAAGCTTCGTCCGTGCGGTCAAAGCTTAGATCCAATCCCTTTTGAAGACTCCGCTGTTGAAGATCAGAAGACAGATGGAGCGACTTTCCACTATTCCAGGTGGTTTTGTAATGCTGGTTGTATATTCAATGGATGAAATGTATGGAATGGCTATCTCATCGACGTTCATTTTGTAATAGAGTCAGTTTGTAAAAAGCCCGTGCGGCGTCTTTGTATCGAGTCTGTAAAATGATGTTCATTATCAATAAACCTTAAGTTTCCTTCTTTATAATGTGTGTTCAATTTACTCTGCACATTTTCTTGTTGTTGTGTTTCGGATAACCTTATGACTATGCCTTGTGCGAGCGCAATTTAGGTCAGCACGACATCACATCCGGGGGACGACTATCGATTCTACGGAATCGGGGTATGACATAATGGTATCAGAGCGCGGCTTTACGTCCTTGGCCTACAGTGTCGAGTTTCTAGTCCCAAAACCGTTGGTCTCGTGTCGATGAGATATGTCGTTTCATACGAGTGAGTTCGCAATAATTTTGTGACTAATGTATTTTGCCTTCAAAAATCTCAGAAGGTACGACGGTGAACGTGGCGACAAACAAAGAAAGTGCTTCGAGCGGCTCGAGTAGCTCGAGGCCCAGACCCTCTAACGATGCCACGGAACGGATGTTGCGTATGCTGGAGACGCAACAACGACAAGATGAGGAGAATCAATGCCAGAATGAGCAACATCGACGGCAGACGGAGGCATGCCAGACTCAGTTCGAGACCCTATTCGATGCACAATTCAAGTTGCAGCAGAAGCATCTCGATACTCTTCAGCAGATTATTCAGACAGTTGTGGCCAACAACAACTCAGCGACAACCCATGGATAACCGAGCCTGCGGCTAGACAAAATGAAGTCGAACCGGAGGTACCCGAGCCTCTACCTGCAGCATCGAGAAGTTCCAACTTTTAGGTGTCAAAATTCAGCAAAAGTTTCTGCACTTCCTTCTGCGGTACTAAAGACCCTTCTGTGGTGATCGATTGGTTGGAGGAGTTGGAAGACTGGTTCGAGCGTCTGGGCGTCGATGAGTCCAAGAAAGCCGCATGCGCTCAACTTCTACTCCGATTGAACGTGAACGACTGGTGGGCCGTACAAAAGCGAGCGATCAGACGCGACAACGAGACAGTGACAATTTCTTGGGCCACCTTCCGAGAGGCGTTCGAGATCGAGTACCTTCCTGCAGCCGTTCGACAAGAGAAGAAAATTGAATTTATACAGCTAAGACAAGGTGTCATGACCCGCACCCATTTTTTTTTTAAACGGATACGAGACGTGTCCAAGCCAGCCTACGCCGCAGTGTCGGCGGTAGAACGCTGTCACGGCCATGAAGATCAAAATCACAAATAATGCTCATTCACATAATTAATTTAACTTACAATGATTTCAAGTTTTACATTTGTAGAAAAATATAAACTTGTGCAAATAAATGAATGACTACAACTCAACTATCTAGCTAATCTCTAGGCTTTGTCTGCAAGTATTTCCGTCACTTCCCAAGCTAAGTGAATCCACGGCTAACCTGAAAATATTGGTTTCCAGTCAGGAATGGAATGAGCACAATTCACTGAATGCAATTTTAATAAAGAAAATGACTATAAAACAAAGGTTAGGCATCAATCATGAGTTTTAAAAATAACAGTAAAGCCGTAAGAAAATCACTAGTAATAAATAGACCAATATACTTTCCACCGTTAGAAGTACCTTTGACATGTGATCGGTCTGGGGTGCTACACCGCACGGTCTACGATATCTACTTGCAGAATATAAACACTGTCTACGATGTCTACTGCAAAAAATAAGCACTGTCTATGATGTCTACTGCATAAAATAAACAATGTCTACGAGATCTACTGCATAAATTAAACAATGTTTATGAGGTCTACTGCATAAAAATAAACAATGTCTATGAGATCTACAATGTCTACGATATCTACAATGTCTACGATATCTACAATGTCTACGATATCTACAATGTCTACGATATCTACAATGTCTACGGTCTGATCACACATCCTTGGTACTTCTCATTTCCGACTCAATAATTTATAATAGAGTATAAAAATCACATAACCAATGACTAATCAATGAAATATAGTAAAGATCAATATCGAAATGCAAACAATAAACTGTACTCGCCTGTGGTCCTTTGCTGGTGAAACCGACAATCTGAACTACTCAATGTGCCACTATAGTCAAAACCCGTACAACAGTCCCCGGAAGCTGAAATAAACAATACCAATGATCTCAGAATAGTCCAATTAGCTAGGATTGCCTGTCCTTACGTCCAATTCTGGATACAGGGGCAAAACGGTAATTTCGGACAAAAACGATATCCGCCGTTGGACCCGCTTTGCACCGAAAAGCGTGCCAGAGTCAGTGGTCTTTAAAGTTGTCAAACTACATGTCTACGGATTCAGTTTTCCGATACGAACCCAACCGTATGTCCAAAGTTGGATTTCGGCGGGCCGTGCACAAAATCGCCCGTTGAGTGGGACCGTAGGGCCCGCAAAACGACGTCGGATTCAACTGTCTCAGAATTGGACCAAACTTGGCATACAGGACCAAAAAAATGATACGGTCCTATTGACGCAAGTTTCGTCTCGATCTGACGAGCGTGCACAAAGTAATTGGAGAATTTGCAACGTGCACGATACGGTGAATTTTCGACGGATACGCATCAAATTCGTCGCGCACACGCGACCAATTTGAATTTCGTCAAAGCCCACACGACCATGAAGCCGTTACGCAGCTTTCGATGTCTTTGGTTCACGACCACGTCGTCCGGATTGACGTGACGCATGTCGTGTGGAACAATTTTCTAGTTTTCAAAACAGATTTTTGGGAAACTTTGAGATTCGATTTCTCGACGTGTAGTCGATGATTTCAAATTCCGTAAAAAGGGATTCGAAGCCCTACATGTTGTCTAAAAGTGTCTTCAAATAGTTTTCTAAAATTCTTAACATACAGATCATAAAACGCCTTCAAAGGTGGGCCTTTGGGACGGGTTACTGTCCTGTTTTGGACAGGTTTTCGGTCGAGTTTGCCTCGATTTATCACGGGGTCTCGATCCGTTTCCATTAAAACTAATTGATGGCTTGGATAGACGTATGGTTGGGCTTCGTACCTGAGAAAACGGCATGAAGAATGATCGATCACGCGCGAAGAAATTCTACGACGAAACCAGCGCATCAGCTGCACGCTGCTGCTGAGTTCTCCCGCGCGCGCACTGTGCGCGCCCCCTCCGGCGGTCCGCACGGCCGCGCGCGGCGGTGGGTCGCGTCCAGGGTGGCGCGCCGTCGCCGTCCAGGTCACGGGTCACCAGGTGCGATGGAGTTTTAGGTTTCCCTCGATCTCGATATCTCTATATATACATTAGGTATATAATAGGGTTATATAAGGTCGGGTTACTTGGGTGCACAGGGAAATCCTTCTCGGCCTGGGAAGTGCTCTGTTGGGCCGAGTGTTATAGAAAAGTTTGATACTGCTGCTTGCTCTCTTCTTTTATTTCTTTTCCATTTATTATTCTTTTTTTATTAATATCTATATATATATATTTTTTTTTCTTTTTTTCTTTCTTTTTTTCTTCTTTATTAATATATATATATATATATATATATATATATATATATATATATATATATATATATATATATATATATATATACACATTTGTATACGTATAATCATATATAAATATATATATACACGTATACAATTATGTATATACATATTTATATATACATAAAATACACACATATACATGTATATATTTATATATAAATACACATAAATACCTATATAATATATATTTATATACACATACGCGTATATATATATATATATATATATATATATATATATATATATATATATATATATATATATATATATATATATATATATATATATATATATATATATATATATACATACACATAATAAAAAAAAAAAAAAAAATATATATATACATACACATAATTACCTATGTGTATGTGCTTATATATTTATAATTATTTACACAAAGTTAATATATCCCTATACTCCTCTTCCTATTTTATTTACTTACATATTTCTAAATGTCCTTATGTATATTTTCCTATATATATATATATATATATATATATATATATATATATATATATATATATATATATATATATATATATATATATATATATGTATATATATCAATATATATACACGTACACATATAAATATATACAAACCATATTTACGAAATATTATAAACAATGATTAACTAACGTCTAGACAATAATTGACAATATCCTTAAAAGTACATACAAAGATATTTGCATATATATAATTAAAATATTTTAATACTCATATACTATACAATATGCATATATTATATTTATATAAAACGAGTCTATCAAATAAGCTACCAATACACATGTATAAATATATATACACATAAATTAAATATAAAGGATATTTATGAAGTTTATATAAATAAGACATACTAATATACACGTACTGCCTAGTATTTGTATACCCTAGATATGCGTACCTATATATTTACCAGTATTCAAGTAGCCTAGCAATTCATACAATTCCCAAAAGACAATTCCTAAGACGTGCCATCATACACTCAGAATCAATTATCAATATACACGTCTCATCTAATAATTACCATTTAAATAAAATAAATAATAAAAATATTTTAGATTTTCGGGAAGGGGAGCTACAAATCTACCCACCTTAAAAATAATTTCGTCATCGAAATTCTAATTCGTAGTTATTCCGTAAAATTCTAAAAGAAGTTTGCCTTAACCTCAACCTCACACATCGTCTATATCCTCTTCTAGTCATTTGGTTTTTACGAAATCTCGAGGACTTCTACCCACCTTTAGTCACACTACTCCGTTGGAACACAGGTAGGTCACTAGAATCTTAAAATTTTCTAACTGGTGGCTAATAACTCTTCTAAAAATATCTAGGACATATGGTATCAATAATACTCTCGTATCTATCAAACAACCCCAAAATTTAACAAGCAACAAACTTACACGAGTAGCTAAGAAATGTTGATAAATTCTAATAACATGACCATCCGTCGCTCTGCCATAGGAAGGACAGGATGATAAGGAAGAATAATCGGGAGCAATAATGAGATTCCAAGAGCGATAGAGTATCCGATGGTGTAGATAGAGAGGAAGTCTATGAACCATTGACTTATTTGTTAGACTGGGTTACTCTGGTCTAGTCAATCGAAAAACCCTTCGCTTCTTAGAGGGTCTTATAATCCATGCAATATGAAAATTTTGTTCCCAAAATTTTAAACAAGGTTCCACATTAGAACAGAATTTGGGAAATCAAGGTTGTGATATATTCCGTGGTTATTTAAACACACAAGCAAGGGATATAGTTGTAATGGAAGATCGTATCGTGACTTCTAGGTAGATGGAATATGGGTTATGGATGGCATCACATCCTAAGAGGTGGAGACTACTTAAAAATAGTTCCGTTCTATAGTCCAAATATGGTGGTGTGCATGGATGGGTTCTACTGGGCCTTAATGGGTTCTCTATTTGGACATCAGTCGTTGGTTGGATGAGCATTGGATTTCAATCTATAAGGGTTGGACAAGATCCCAATGGTGAACTCCTCCTACTAGATTAGGGTATCCTAGATTAGGTTTCTATCCAAAGGTTGGGCTAGTTGCCCGTTCGGTTGGTTAGCTAGGTCCCTAAAGCTCAGGATGAGACTTCAGTGACTTTATGTTTAAAGAGCACATGAGACCTCAATTGGGTGGCATACTCGTGGCATGTGCATAGTGGGCTCCGAGTAGATCACAACCAAATATTGGGTCGAAGGCTTCGAGTCGAGGTTGAGTCCCTAGTCATAATCGAGAAGTTTACCGGTACCACGGTAAGGGTTATAGTTAGTCCTTTCTACCTGAAAGTCGTACCATAAAAATAGAGTACAAAGGAACGGGTTTGAGTGGGACATGATATACCTAGATAAAGGTGGACTCGTCTAGATCTTACACATGAAATTTGTTGGAAGGTACAACTGGTCTCGTGCTCCGAATATTAATGATACGGCCGGGGACACAAAATGATCTAAATGAAAAGTGGGAGTCCAAGGGCACTAACCATCACCCCAGTGGAAAATTATTCTAGTCAATCGGTAATATTCATATACTCCCAAAAATTTTAGGAGACTTACAGTCTACCCACCTTAGAAGCTAAGATATAATTTTCAGGAATAAAGAGGTTAGAAAAATTTCAATGTCCGGATATTGTACCTCGACTCTTGTTAAATAAGAATAAGGCACGGCGTAACGGAATACGGTTGATATAAGTCAAGTCAAGGATCGTTCCTCAATTAACTGAGAAACGAGTGTGTACAATGACACATGGTCGATAAAATAGAATGGTCTACTCGCCCACAGTATACAAGAGTTGTCGACGGGGTAACCAACTCTAAGGTACATCCCATGAAGGGATCTCTAATAACTGAGTCGTAGATTTCTATTTGTGTTAACCTGCCAGACTATCGTCACAAGAGTTTGTAGTGATCATATATTGTTGTTGACAACTGGTAGATCATAATATGACAGGGTATTTAAGTTATGGTATTGGCCAAACTAGTGACTGTAGTGCTCCAACACTAGTTAGGTCTTAATAATAAAATTTACATCACTAGGGCAATACTTGTTGGAAACCACTCTCGGGATGAGTGTCACGATAAATGATTTCCTATTGTCCACTCATCTCAGGTCTAACTGCAGCTTTGGTCGAGGAAGGGTTGGTTCAAGGCTTAAGGGTTGCTAGTTAAGACAAGCTTCCAGCAGATAATTAGAGACTCGCAACCTTTGGTCTCTAAAGAATAGGTAGACTCTTAGGTAGGTATTTCGACTAAGGGTAAAACCCTCATCATTCACAAATTTGAATGGCTAGAAGGTCTTAATAGTAGTTTGAGGGTCGAGAGGAGAACGAGTAACTCAGTCATATGACTAGCCGATGGTAGCTACACTTGTGTATACCGCTACCATAACCATGGGAATACTCTGTACTATCACGAGCTTTCGTCTTTCCAAATCGATGAAAGACAAAACAATAAAGAATTCAAGGAAGATGTTACTGAATACAATTCGTGATTCAAGGGCGAACATATAATTCAAGAGGAATTTTCAATGCAGTCGTGGATGAGATCCTAGATACCTATATCTCTCCATCCACGTAGTGTAATTAACGAAGAGCGAACCAAATGCATCATGGTTGATCAGACCATAATACACTGATTCTGACTAGACAATATGTTAGTGGGCGTCCCCAATAAACATATGTCTTGGATCAAGCTTGATAAAAGAGTGAGCTTGCAAAACTAGGCTGTTATAACAACATTGGTCAAAATAGACCATTACAAGTACGCGAGATTTTTGAAAAGAGGCACAAGTAGTTCGAGTTTAGAGAGAATCAAAACTTCACCTGGTGATCTTGCTTCTATAGACATCCCACTATCCTCTTATCCTTAAGGCCTTGGTCGACTAATGGTTTATGGACTTCTGAATTCTATATTTTAGGTAAACCTATTAGTATCAGTCAATTTCCTTGCCAATACGTCATAAGGACTACGGAAGGCTAGGCCGGGAGACATGTTATCCAACTTACAAAACTTCCACTAATATTGGCTTTGGATCTTATGGAACATACATGGCATTGTTCTATCCTCTATAGTACCTTAAACTTGTAATCACGTCTGAAATTATTTCACCGAGGATTATGCCTCGTCCGTTTACTCGGGCGATGGTAAACTCTTGGTTCTGTGATTCAGATGTGATATGCTATCACATACTATACCTTATCTCGACACCCGGGTAACTATGATCAAAGAGGACCACTAGCCATAGTTTTTAGGAATATTCTATAACCTATAATTTCCTTAAAATTTTCAACTCTAGGGTCGTGTCTTGCCAGTGCGCTGCTGGCTGCAGGGAATCCAGAGTCTTCATAATTTAAATAAATGGCGACAGTGCGCTGTTGTCCTGCCATTATGAGTTAACTAACATTCCTTTAACTACATTCGTAAAAATTCATGAGCTCCTAGAGATTCAAACAAGTTGCCTATGAAATGAAGTGTAAGCATTTGTCCTATCAGTCACAACCCTTAAGATAAAAGATTGAACAGGGGAAAATAACTAAGGACAAAAGAAATACATACATTCTAACTCTTCCATGTGTATTCAAGCCTCTGAGGGACAACTTGAATCGAAACTAACTCGCGGTCCGTATATGGATAACAAAAATTAGAACTTTATAAAATAATGATTCTTAGGGCAACTAGCAATTATAGGGGTAATTCGGCTAGGATATGGGGATGATATCTAAGAGGCAAAGAGAATGAATTAAACAATTCATCAAGGTTAGATCATTACTCTAGAAAACTCTGTCTCACCAAGTGAATAATCTATCCACATTGGATCATATCGTCCTATCAATAGGTAATAGTGTACCTATGGGAATTTGACAACTATCAAAATTAATAACATTCACCCTAACTTGCATGGCCTAAACTACCCATCGGTAAATTTGTGTAAGGGACTCCTAGTCCTAGTCATTCCTTTAAATTAAATTAATCCTTGTTCGTGAATGAGCATGTTCTAGTCGCAGGCTCGCAATAGTACAACTGACTTAAGTACTATCACGAGTTCGCATGATTTGCGAAGACTGACCTGCATGGGCCACCACAAAAACTTGTCACGACCCGCACTCGTTTTTTTTTTAAACGGATACGAGACGCGTCCAAGCCAGCCTACGCCGCAGTGTCGGCGGTAGAACGCTGTCACGGCCATGAAGATCAAAATCACAAACAATGCTCATTCACATAATTAATTTAACTTACAATGATTTCAAGTTTTACATTTGTAGAAAAATATAAACTTGTGCAAATAAATGAATGACTACAACTTAACTATCTAACTAATCTCTAGGCTTTGTCTGTAAGTATTCCCGTCACTTCCCAAGCTAAGTGAATCCACGGCTAACCTGAAAATGTTGGTTTCCAGTCAGGAATGGAACGAGCACAATTCAATGAATATAATTTCAATAAAGAAAATGACTATAAAACAAAGGTTAGGCATCAATCATGAGTTTTGAAAATAACAGTAAAGCCGTAAAAAAATCACTAGTAATAAATAGACCAATATACTTTCCACCGTTAGAAGTACCTTTGACATGTGATCGATCTGGGGTGCTACACCGCACGGTCTACGATATCTACTTGCAGAATATAAACACTGTCTACGATGTCTACTGCAAAAAATAAGCACTGTCTACGATGTCTACTGCATAAAATAAACAATGTCTACGAGATCTACTGCATAAATTAAATAATGTTTACGAGGTCTACTGCATAAAAATAAATAATGTCTACGAGATCTACAATGTCTACGATATCTACAATGTCTACGATATCTACAATGTCTACGGTCTGATCACACATCCTTGGTACTTCTCATTCCCGACTCAATAATTTATAATAGAGTATAAAAATCACATAACCAATGACTAATCAATGAAATATAGTAAAGATCAATATCGAAATGCAAACAATAAACTGTACTCGTCTGTGGTCCTTTGCTGGTGAAACCGACAATCTGAACTACTCAATGTGCCACTATAGTCAAAACCCGTACAACAGTCCCCGGAAGCTGAAATAAATAATACCAATGATCTCAGAATAGTCCAATTAGCTAGGATTGCCTGTCCTTACGTCCAATTCTGGACACAGGGGCAAAACGGTAATTTCGGGCAAAAACGATGTCCGCCGTTGGACCCACTTTGCACCGAAAAGCGTGCCAGAGTCAGTGGTCTTTAAAGTTGTCAAACTACATGTCTACGGATCCAGTTTTCCGATACGAACCCAACCGTATGTCCAAAGTAGGATTTCGGCGGGCCGTGCACAAAATCGCCCGTTGAGTGGGACCGTGGGGCCCGCAAAACGACGTCGGATTCAACTGTCTCAGAATTGGACCAAACTTGGCATACAGGACCAAAAAAATGATACGGTCCTGATGATGTAAGTTTTGTCTCGATCTGACGAGCGTGCACAAAGTAATTGGAGAATTTGCAACGTGCACGATACGGTAAATTTTCGACGGATACGCATCAAATTCGTCGCGCACACGCGACCAATTTGAATTCCGTCAAAGCCCACACGACCACGAAGCCGTTACGCAGCTTTTGATGTCTTCGGTTCGCGACCACGTTGTCCGAATTGGCGTGACGCACGTCGTGTGGAACAATTTTCTAGTTTTCAAAACAGATTTTTGGGAAACTTTGAGATTCGATTTCTCGACGTGTAGTCGATGATTTCAAATTCCGTAAGAAGGGATTCGAAGCCCTATATGTTGTCTAAAAGTGCCTTCAAATAGTTTTCTAAAATTCTTAACATACAGATCATAAAACGCCTTCAAAGGTGGGCCTTTGGGACGGGTTACTGTCCTGTTTTGGACAGGTTTTTGGTCGAGTTTGCCTCGATTTATCACGGGGTCTCGATCCGTTTCCATTAAAACTAATTGATGGCTTGGATAGACGTATGGTTGGGCTTCGTACCTGAGAAAATGGCATGAAGAATGATCGATCACGCGCGAAGAAATTCCACGACGAAACCAGCGCATCAGCTGCACGCTGCTGCTGAGTTCTCCCGCGCGCGCACTGTGCGCGCGCCCTCCGGCGGTCCGCGCGGCCGCGCGCGGCGGTGGGTCGCGTCCAGGGTGGCGCACCGTCGCCGTCCAGGTCGCGGGTCACCAGGTGCGATGGAGTTTTAGGTTTCCCTCGATCTCGATATCTCTATATACATTAGGTATATAATAGGGTTATATAAGGTCGGGTTACTTGGGTGCACAGGGAAATCCTTCTCGGCCTGGGAAGTGCTATGTTGGGCCGAGTGTTATAGAAAAGTTTGATACTGCTGCTTGCTCTCTTCTTTTATTTCTTTTCCATTTATTATTCTTTTTTATTAATATATATATATATATATATATATATATATATATATATATATATATATATATATATATATATATATATATATATATATATATATATATATATATATATACACATTTGTATACGTATAATCATATATAAATATATATATACACGTATACAATTATGTATATACATATTTATATATACATAAAATACACACATATATATGTATATATTTATATATAAATACACATAAATACCTATATAATATATATTTATATACACATACGCGTATATATATATATATATATATATATATATATATATATATATATATATATATATTTTACACATAATTACCTATGTATATATGCTTATATATTTATAATTATTTACACAAAGTTAATATATCCCTATACTCCTCTTCCTATTTTATTTACTTACATATTTCTAAATGTCCTTATGTATATTTTCCTATATATATATATTTTTTTTCCTATATATATATATATATATATATATATATATATATATATATATATATATATATATATATATATATATATCAATATATATACACGTACACGTATAAATATATACAAACCATATTTACGAAATATTATAAACAATGATTAACTAACGTCTAGACAATAATTGCCAATATCCTTAAAAGTACATACAAAGATATTTGCATATATATAATTAAAATATTTTAATACTCATATACTATACAATATGCATATATTATATTTATATAAAACGAGTCTATCAAATAAGCTACCAATACACATGTATAAATATATATACACATAAATTAAATATAAAGGATATTTATGAAGTTTATATAAATAAGACATACTAATATACACGTACTGCCTAGTATTTGTATACCCTAGATATACGTACCTATATATTTACCAGTATTCAAGTAGCCTAGCAATTCATATAATTCCCAAAAGACAATTCCTAAGACGTGCCATCATACACTCAGAATCAATTATCAATATAAACGTCTCATCTAATAATTACCATTTAAATAAAATAAATAATAAAAATATTTTAGATTTTCGGGAAGGATGCTGTATTCTGGGTGCGAAGGCTATTTGGCGTCCGTTCGAGACACGCGACAGAATGGTGCAAACGCGGGTTAGGTCGACGTTGTGGCAGAATTCCCCGATGTGTTCCCGGACGAGCTACCCGGCATGCTTTCCGACCGAAAAATCGAGTTCAGCATCGATACATTTCTCGATACTCGACCGATTTCCAAGGCCCCGTACAGAATGGCCCCCGCCGAGAACTCAAGGTCCAGTTACAAGAGTTGCTCGACAGAGGGTTTATTCGGCCTAGTATTTCACCGTGGGGAGCGCCCGTGTTGTTCGTGCAGAAAAATAATGGATCCATGCGTCTGTGCGTTGATTACCGAGAGCTGAACAAGGCCACCATCCAGAACAAGTAACCATTACCCCGTATAGACGACTTATTCGATCAGTTACAAGGCGTCTAGGTATTTTCGAAGATTGATCTCCGCTCGGGCTATTATCAACTCAAGTTCAAGTCAGACGACGTGCAAAAGTCAGCCTTTTGCACTCGGTACGGCCACTACGAGTTCCTGGTGATGCCATTCAGTCTGGCGAACGCCTCTGCCTTCATGGATCTGATGAATTGGATATTTTGACCCTGTTTTGATAAATTTATCGTAGTCTTTATTGACGATATTTTCGTCTACTCGAAGGACAAGGCGCAGCATGCAGAACATCTGCGGACCATGCTCCAGATACTTCGAGAGAATCAGTTGTATGCAAAGCAGAGTAAGTGCGAATTTTGGCTGAGCAGCGTATCATTTTTTGGTCACATCATTTTGTCCAAAGGCATTACAGTCGATCCAAAGAAAGTGAAAGTTGTTGCTGATTGGAAGTGGCCTGCGTCTGCTAGAGAGATTCGAAGCTTTCTTGGTTTGGCGGGATACTATTGACACTTCGTGAAAGTCTTTGCGAAGATTGTGTCGCCATTGACTCGTCTCGCTCAAAAGGGAGTCGTGTATAAGTGGTCGGATGACTGTGAAGCTTCCTTCCAGGAGCTAAAATAACGACTAATTTTGGCCCATATACTCGTACTTCAGGATGGGCCAGAGGGTTTTCAGATATTCAGCAATGCTTCAGGCTAGGGCTTGGGATGTGTGCTCATGCAGTAAAACAAGGTGATATCCTTCGCCTCCAGACAGTTGAAGCCGCACGAGAAGAACTATCCTACGCACGACTTAGAGTTAACGGCAATTGTGTTCGCATTAAAATTGTGGCGTCACTATCTATATGGCGTGGCGTGCGCGATCTATACCGACCACAAGAGCCTCAAGTATCTCTTCACCTAGAAGGAATTGAACTTACGACAGATGCGTTGGCTCGAACTAATCAAAGACTATGACTTGACGATCGACTCCACTCCGGGCAAGGGAAATGTTATGGCGGATGCTCTGAGACAAAAATATCTCGCCTCGCTATCCATCAACCGCAGACTACTGCGAGATCTAGAAGAAATGGGTATCGACCTCCGGGTTTAATTCAGGAATGTACGGTTGGCGCAACTGCAGTTAGAGCCGAGTTTGCTAAAAAAGATCAAGACCGCTCAGAAGGATGATCCGTACCTGAAGAAAATGCACGACCGAATTTCAACAGGTTGTGTGACCGACTTTGCGGAAGATAAGGCCGACGTACTGAGATTAAATGGCCGACTATGTGTTCCGAATGATTCAGAACTACGAAAGGAGATATTGTCGGAGGCGCATTATGCGAAATATACCTTGCATCCAGGAAGTACCAAGATGTATAAGGACCTCCGCACGACCTTCTGGTGGCACAGGATGAAGAGAGACGTGGCGCTCTTCGTGTCAGAATGTATGGCCTGTCAGCAGATAAAAGTTGAGCATCAGAGACCGGGCGGAGAGATGCAGAACCTTGCTATTCCAGAATGGAAATGAGATCATGTCACTATAGACTTTATTGTTGACCTGTCGAGGACACCACGGGGGAACGACGCCATCTGGGTCATCGTCGATCGACTAACCAAGTCAGCTTGGAGCGTCGACCGCCTTGCTCAATCTACCTTGACGAAATTGTTTGACTGCACAGGGTACCAGTATCTATCATCTCGGATCGGGATGGACGGTTCATGTCATGCTTTTGGGGTAGTCTTCAGTCAGCTATGGGGTCCAAGTTGCAGTTCAGCTCAGCTTATCATCCTCAGACCGACGACCAAACAGAGCGGGTGAATCAGATCCTCGAAGATATGTTACGACTTTGTGTGATTGACTTAAAGTCAAGCTGGGACATCTATCTACCGATGGCAGAATTTGCATATAAAAATAGCTACCAGTCCAGCATCCAAATGGTGCCGTATGAAGCTTTGTACGACCGAAAGTACAGATCGCCCACTTGCTGTGATGGAGTCGGGGAACGACAGATACTCGACCCGGAGCTGGTGGAACAGACCGTAGAAAAGGTCAAGCTAATTCGAGAAAGATTGAAAATTGTACAGAGTCGAGAAAAGAGCTATGTCGACATCCATCGAAGACCACTTGAGTTCATGGAGGGCGATCACGTATTCCCGAAGGTGACGCCCATGCGATGAGTTACCAGATTCGGTGCAAAGGAAAAACTGAGTCCAAGATTTGTAGGCCCTTTCAAAAGATTAAAATGAGTCGCCCAGTATCTTACAAAATCGCTTTACCACCGGCGCTTTCGGATGTACACGATGTCTTCCATGTATCACAGTTGTGGAAGTACGTGCATGATCCGAACCATGTGGTAGATTTTGGTCAGCTGAATCTGAAGGCGGACTTGTTATATGTCGAAGAGCCATTGCAAATCTTGGATTGCAAGGATAAACTTCTCCGCAACCGTGCTATTTCTCTTGTACACGTCCTCTGGAGAAACCACTCGGTCGAGGAGTCGACGTGGGAGCTTGAGTCAGAAATGAAGGAAAATTTTCTTTTATTGTTCTCGTAGAGGTAGGTTCTATTCTTAAGTTTCGAGGACGAAACTTTTTCTTACTTGGTTATGTTGTAGTTCCCCGTCCCTACATCATGCCCCGTTCTCCGTCCACGGGGTGCACGAGAAAGGAACACTGTCACTATCGATTCGGTCGGGACCGATAGGTTGGGATCGATCGAATCAATCGAACAGGAACGGTTGAATTAAGATCCATTCCCCGTTATGGAATGGCTTCTTCGGAACCAAGTCCCACATTCAGCGGGTTGCGCCTCGAGGATAGACTCTGCGGCTGAGTCGGAAGAGACCTTTCGTTGCTCTGTTTTTCATGCCGTAATTGCTTCTTTGGCTTCGGTTTCCTGAATACATTTTCGTGAATATTTTCGATGGTTTTCATGGCTTGCGTTTCGAAATTCGTATTAGTATCAAATTTCCTTGAATAACACAATGTTCTAATCAGTTGCTTGTGCGATTTCAGGTGATCGCGTAGGCAACGTCTAGCACGGCCAACCAGTTTCTTGCCCCAAGTAAATACTAAGGTGAGTGGCTGACCTCCTTCGTCTCGACCCTCTATTTCAAAATGAGAACTTGGGTAATGATATCAAATTTGAATGATTCACTTGAAAAAATACATTTCCTATGTTCTAGAAGAGAAAAGATGAGATGTGTAGAAAAGAGAGAGAATTATTTCAGGCCTACAAAACAACCAAGTAAATGGATCGATTACATAACGAGCCCCATCGATACCCTAAAATATACCTTGTTAACTTATCACGGTCATGGACAACTCGTTGACAAGGGCGATGGTTTCTTCGAGCGATAACCCGGGGCCACGGGACCGACTCGGCCTAGAAAGAAACAAGTTATAGCCGAGCTGGGTAATAGGCAATCGGTAATACGGGGACTTGCATCGGAGCTCGCTACTTGCGTTGTAAGGGTCCTGTTTAGCAGGCTATGTCCAGGATGGCTAGTTAATGCCAGTAACCTCGACAATAAATACTTGATATAAATTGTTATTAACTAACAGAGAAGGTGATGTTAAGTTTTATGCTGCACGGCACGCTCTGTCGAGGAAAATTCTGGTGTAACTTACTTGGTTTACGTTTCGTCAAAATGCTCCATATGAAAATATCTAGGATGGTTAGAAAGATCACTAAAAGCAAGTCGTATAATTTTTATCTAAATTCTTGAACCAAATGAGAGCCTGAAAATTAATTAGCCACTCGCCAGTACATGTTGATTGTACTGATCCTCGCTCTCTCTGTAGGTACGATAAATCGGGAGGAGCGTGCCGCGTGAAGGGAGGCAACGCTCGTGTGTTTTAAAGCTTCGTCCGTACGGTCGAAGCTTAGATCCAATCCCTTTTAAAGACTCCGCTGTTGAAGATCAAAAGACAGATGGAGTGACTTCCCACCATCCCAGGTGGTTTTGTAATGCTGGTTGTATATTCAATGGATAAAATATATGGAATGGCTATCTCATCGACGTTCATTTTGTAATGGAGTCAGTTTGTAAGAAGCCCACGCGGCGTCTTTGTATCGAGTCTGTAAAATGATGTTCATTATCAATTAACCTTAAGTTTTCTTCTTTATAATGTGTGTTCAATTTACTCTGCGCATTTTCTTGTTGTTGTGTTTCAGATAACCTTATGACTATGCCTTGTGCGTGTGCAATTTAGGTCCGTACGACATCACGTCCGGGAGATGACTATCGATTCTACGAAATCGGGGCATGACATAATGGTATCAGAGCACGGCTTTACGTTCTCGGCCTCCAGTGTCGAGTTTCTAGTCTCAAAACCGTTGGTCTCGTGTCGATGAGATATGTCGTTCCATACGAGTGAGTCCGCAATAATTTTGTGACTAATGTATTTTGCCTTCAAAAATCTCAGAAGGTACGACGGTGAACGTGGCGGCGAACAAAGAAAGTGCTTCGAGCGGCTCGAGTAGCTCGAGGCCCGGACCCTCTAACGATGCCATGGAACGGATGTTGCGTATGCTGCAGACGCAACAACGACAAGCCGAGGAGAATCAACGCCAGAATGAGCAACATCGACGGCAGACGAAGGCACGCCAGACTCTGTTCGAGACCCGATTCGATGCACAATTCAAGTTGTAGCAGAAGCAGCTCGATACTCTTCAGCAGATTGTTTAGACAGTTGTGGCCAACAACAACTCAGTGACAACCCAGGCCATAACCGAGCCTGCGGCTAGACAAAATGAAGTCGAACCGGAGGTACCCGAGCCTCTACTTGCAGCACCGAGAAGTTCCAACTTTGAGGTGTCAAAATTCAGCAAAAGTTTTTGCACTTTCTTCTGCGGTACTAAAGACCCTTCTGTGGCGATCGATTGGTTGGAGGAGTTGGAAGACCAGTTCGAGCTTCTGGGCGTCGATGAGTCCAAGAAAGCCGCATGCGCTAACTTCTACTCCGATTGAACGTGAACGACTGGTGGGCTGTGCAAAAGCGAGCGATCAGACGCGACAACGAGACAGCGATAATTTCTTGGGCTACCTTCCGAGAGGCATTCGAGATCGAGTACCTCCCTGCAGCCGTTCGACAAGAGAAGGAAAATGAATTTATGCAGCTAAGGCAAGAGAATATGACGGTACGGCAGTGTGCCGCAGAGTTCAACAAGTTAGCCAAATTTGCTGGAGAATTCCTGTCCTCTACGGAGAGTCGTGCTCGACGGTTTGAAGTGGGTCTATGACCATCTATTTACGCCCATGCATCTGTTCCGCAATACAAAACGATGGGGGAGTCTCTCAACCACGCCCTCCGCCTTGAACGCCAATACCCTCCAGGTGTTGTCGGCGTTGTGCATACATACAATCACAAATGCCCTAGCCACGTGGGAGGAAACAATGTGACCAAGCGTCCAAACAATGGGCAACAAGGCAGATATCAAGGGCGTGATCCACGGCCTTACTGCAACCGATGTCACCATATCGGTCACACTATCAACGACTGCCGGATACCCGAGGGTGAATGCTGGAACTGTGGCAAGATGGGCCACGTTCGTGCTAATTGTCTGACCAGAAGGCCGAACCCAATGGCGCCCCAATAGCAGCAATATTGTCCAGGAAACCAGGGTCCAGCAACTCGAGCCCACTAACCCGCACCGCAAAGTGGCCAAGACCGTCGTCCCAATGCCCAAGGCCGTGTCTACGCCATGACCCGAGTTGAAGTGTTTGCATCAGATACATTAGTGTCAGGTATACTAAATTTCAATAATGTGCCTACTCGTGTGTTATTTGATTCAGACGCTTCGTATAGTTTTATATCGACTGACTTTGCCGTCGAACACAAATTTACTATAATATTATTAGATCTCGACCTTAGCATAAGTACACCGTCGGGCACACCACTACTAACAAATTTAGCCTGCGGTAACGGGATTACCTGTATCGGC
The DNA here is from genome assembly GCA_029216955.1 of Iris pallida. NCBI lineage: Eukaryota > Viridiplantae > Streptophyta > Magnoliopsida > Asparagales > Iridaceae > Iris > Iris pallida. The sequence continues at coordinate 500,025 of JANAVB010021597.1, forward strand.
GGTCAAAAGAACGGTCTTGACGTGATAGTTCTAGACATGAATGACTACGATATCATTCTGGGAATGGATTGGCTCAGACCGTACAATGCAACCATCGACTGCGCCAGAAAGACGGTCACCTTTCGTATACCAGGAGTGCCTGAATTCTGCTTTTCGTGTGGTGAGGCGTCGTCGACCTGCATGCTGATCTCGGTGATTTCTGCTCGGAGGATGTTGCATTCTGGGTGCGAAGGCTATTTGGCGTTCGTTCGAGACACGCGACAGGATGGTGCAAACGCGAATTAGGCCGACATTGTGGCAAAATTCCCCGATGTGTTCCCGGAAGAGCTATCCGGCATGCTTTCCGACCGAGAAATCGAGTTCACCATCGATACATTTCCCGATACTCGACCGATTTTCAAGGTCCCGTACAGAATGGCCCCCACCGAGCTGAAGGAACTCAAGGTCCAGTTACAAGAGTTGCTCGGCAGAGGGTTTATTCGGCCTAGTGTTTCACCGTGGGGAGCTTCCGTGTTGTTCGTAAAGAAAAATGATGGGTCCATGCGTCTGTGCGTCGATTACCGAGATCTGAACAAGGCCACCATCCGGAACAAGTATCTATTACCCCGTATAGACGACTTATTCGATCAGTTACAAGGCGTTTCGGTATTTTCGAAGGTTGATCTCCGCTCGGGCTATCATCAACTCAAGATCAAGTCAGACGACGTGCAAAAGTCAGCCTTTTGTACTCGGTACGGCCACTACGATTTCCTGGTGATGCCATTCGGCCTGGCAAATGCCCCTGCTGCCTTCATGGATCTTATGAATCTGGTATTTTGACCCTTTCTTGATAAATTTGTCGTAGTCTTTATTGACGATATTCTCGTCTACTCGAAGGATAAGGCACAGCATGCAGAACATCTGTGGACCATGCTCCAGACACTTCGAGAGAATCAGTTGTATGCAAAGCAGAGTAAGTGCGAATTTTGGCTGAGCAGCGTATCCTTTTTTGGTCACATCATTTCGTTCGAAGGTATTGCAGTCGATCCGAAGAAAGTGAAAGTTGTTGCTGATTAAAAGCGGCCTGCATCTGCTAGTGAGATTCGAAGCTTTCTTGGTTTGGCGGGATACTATCGACACTTCGTGAAAGACTTTACGAAGATTATATCGCCATTGACTCGTCTCGCTCAAAAGGGAGCCGTGTATGAGTGGTCGGATGATTGTAAAGCTTCCTTCCAGGAGCTAAAATAACGACTAATTTTGGCCCATATACTCGCACTTCAGGATGGGCCAGAGGGTTTTCAGATATTCAGCAATGCTTCAGGCTAGGGCTTGGGATGTGTGCTCATGCGGTGAAACATGTGATATCCTTCGCCTCCAGACAGTTGAAGACGCACGAGAAGAACAATCCTACGTACGACTTGGAGTAAGTGGCAATTGTGTTCGCATTGAAATTGTGGCATCACTATCTATATGGCGTGGCGTGCACGATCTATACCAACCACAAGAGCCTCAAGTATCTCTTCACCCAGAAGGAATTGAACTTACGACAGAGGCGTTGGCTCGAACTAATCAAAGACTATGACTTGACGATCGACTACACTCCGGGCAAGGAAAATGTTATGGCGGACGCTCTGAGTCAAAAATATCTCACCTAGCTATCCATAAATCGCAGACTACTATGAGATCTAGAAGAAATAGGTATCGACCTCCAGGTTCAATTCAGGGATGTACGGTTGGCGCAACTGCAGTTTGAGCCGAGTTTGCTGAAAAAGATCAAGATCGCTCAGAAGGATGATCCGTACCTGAAAAAAATTGCACGAACGAATTTCAACAGGTTGTGCGACCGACTTTACAGAAGATAAGGCCGGCGTACTGAGATTAAATGGCCGACTATATGTTCCGGATGATTCAGAACTACGAAAGAAGATATTATCGGAGGCGCATTATACAAAATATACCTTACATCCAGGCAGTACCAAGATGTATAAGGACCTCTGTACGACCTTCTGGTGGCACAGGATGAAGAAAGACGTGACGCTCTTCGTGTCAGAATGAATGGCCTGTCAGCAGGTGAAAGCTGAGCATCAGAGACCGGGCGGGGAGATGCAGAACCTTGCTATTCCAGAATGGAAATGGTATCATGTCACTATAGACTTTATTGTTGGCCTACCAAGGACACCATGGGGGAACGACGCCATCTGGGTCATCGTCGATCGACTAGCCAAGTCAGTGCACTTTATAGCCATTAAAGTTACTTGGAGCGTCGACCGCCTTGCTCAGATGTACCTTGACAAAATTGTTCGACTGCACAGGGTACCAGTATCTAGCATCTCGGATCGGGATGGACAGTTCGTGTCACGCTTCTGGGGTAGTCTTCAGTCTGCTATGGGGACCAAGTTGCAGTTCAGTTCATCTTATCATCCTCAGACCGACGGCCAAACAGAGCGGGTGAATCAGATACTCGAAGATATGTTACAACTTTGTACGATCGACTTAAATTCAAGCTGGGACATCCATCTACCGTTGGCAGAATTTGCATATAACAATAGCTACCAGTCCAGCATCCAAATGGTGCCGTATGAAGCTTTATACGGCCGAAAGTGCAGATCGCCCATTTGCTGGGATGAAGTCGGAAAACGACAGATACTCGGCCCGGAGCTGGTGGAACAGACCGTGGAAAAGGTCAAGCTGATTCAGAAAAGATTGAAAATTGCACAGAGTCGACAAAAGAGCTATGTCGATACCCATCGAAGACCACTTGAGTTCATGGAGGGCGATCACGTGTTCCTGAAGGTGACGCCCATGCGAGAAGTTACCAGATTCGGTGTAAAAGAAAAACTGAGTCCAAGATTTGTAGGCCCTTTCGAAATATTGAAGCGAGTCGCCCCAGTAGCTTACAAAATAGCTTTGCCATCGGCACTTTCGGATGTACACGATGTCTTCCACATATCACAGTTGTGGAAGTACGTGCATGATCCGAACTATGTGGTAGAATTTGGTCAGCTGAATCTGAAGGCGGACTTGTCATATGTCGAAGAGCCAGTACAAGTCTTGGAGCACAAGGATAAAATTCTCTGCAACCGTGCTATTCCTCTTGTCCGCGTCCTATGGAGAAACCACTCGCTCGAGTAGTCGACGTGGGAGCTTGAGTCAGAAATAAAGGAAATTTTTTTCATTGTTCTCGTAGAGGTAGGTTCTATTCTTAAGTTTCGAGGATGAGACTTTTTCTTACTTGGTTATGGTATAGTTCCCCGTCCCTACATCGTACCCCGTTCTTCGTCCATGGGGTGCGCGAGAAAGGAACACTGTCACTATCGATTCGGTCGGGACCGATAGGTTGGGATTGATCGAATCGATCGAACGGGAACGGTTGAATTAAGATCCATTCCCCATTATGGAATGGCTTCTTCGGAACCAAGTACAATATTCAGCGGGTTGCGCCTCGAGGATAGACTCTGCGGCTGAGTTTTCGTTGCTCTGCTTTTCATACCGTAATTGCTTCTTTGGCTTTGGTTTCCTGAATACATTTTCGTGAATATTTTCGATGGTTTTCATGGCTTGCGTTTCGAACTTCGCATTCGTATCGAATTTTCTTGAATAACACAATATTCTAATCAGTTGCTTGTGCGATTTCAGGTGATCGCGTAGGCAACGTCTAGTGCGGCCAACCAGTTTCTCGCCCCAAGTAAATACTAAGGTGAGTGGCTGACCTCCTTCATCTCGACCCTCTATTTCAAAATGAGAACTTGGGTAATGATATCAAATTTGAATGATTCGCTTGAAAAAAATACAAGTCCTATGTTCTAGAAGAGAAAAGATGAGATGTGTAGAAAAGAAAGAGAATTATTTCAGGCCTGCAAAACAACCAAGTAAATGGATCGATTAGATAACGAGCCCATCGATACCCTAAAATATACTTTGTTAACTTATCACAGTCATGGACAACTTGTCGACAAGGGCGATGGTTTCTTCGAGCGGCAACCCGGGGCCACGGGACCGACTCGGCCTAGGAAGAAACAAGTTATAGCCGAACTGGGTAATAGGCAATCGGTAATACGGGGACTTGCATCGTAGCTCGCTACTTACGTTGCAAGGGTCCCGTTTACCAGGCTATGTCCAGGATGGCTAGTTAATGCTAGTGACCTTCGCATTAAACACTTGATATAAATTGTTATTAACTAACAGAGAAGGTGATGGTAAGTTTTATGTTGCACGGCGCGCTCTGTCGAGGGAAATTCGGGTGTAACTTACTTGGTTTATATTTCATCAAAATGCTCCGTATAAAAATATCTAGGATGGTTAGAAAGATCACTAAAAGCATGTTGTATAATTTTTATCTAAATTCTTGAACCAAATGAGAGCCTGGAAATTAATTAGCCACTCGCCAGTACATGTTGATTGTACTAATCCTCGCTCTCTCTACAGGTACGATAAATAGGAAGGAGCGTGCCGCGTGAAGGGAGGCAACGCTCGTGTGTTTTGAAGCTTCATTCGTGCGGTCGAAAGTTAGATCCAATCCCTTTTGAAGACTCCGCTGTTGAAGATTAGAAGACAGATGGAGCGACTTTCCACCATCCCAGGTAGTTTTGTAATGCTGGTTGTATATTCAATGGATAAAATGTATGGAATGGCTATCTTATCGACGTTCATTTTGTAATGGAGTCAGTTTGTAAAAAGCCCGTACGGTGCCTTTGTATCGAGTCTGTAAAATGATGTTCATTATCAATAAAGCTTAAGTTTTCTTCTTTATAATGTGTGTTCAATTTACTCTGTGCATTCGCTTATTATTGTGTTTCGGATAACCTTATGACTATGCCTTGTGCGAGCACAATTTAGGTTCGCACGGAATTACGTCCGGGGGACGACTATCGATTCTATGGAATCGGGGCGTGACAGCTGTCGCAACAGCCTTTCAAGGTTATACATGTCATGTCAGGTTACTTGTCATGTCAAGAGTACTTGTCTTGAGTGCGCCTCGATGGGCCACTTATCAAGAGTTATCAAGACGGGTTCATATTATCATGTTCAAGTCAAGTTCAAGTTACTATCTCAAGACTATCAAATGTCAAGTCGGGTCGTCACAATTTAGGCCAAGTATAGAAAAATATGCAAAGAAGATCGAGAACACCCATGTGTGATTTAAACTATAAGTCACATATGAACTCTAATTAAAGTGAGACATGAACATTCTTGAAGCCAAGACAAAGAGCTACAACTTTTATACTTTAAGTTTACAAGATGTACGAGGTACGAGGTGCACGAGGTGCACGAGGTGCACGAGGTGCACGAGGTGCAAGGTGTGCAGACCAAAAGGTGTGCAAGGTGCGTACGAGGTGCACGAGGTACAAGGTATGCGACCAAAAGGTGCACGAGGTACAAGGAACGCGGATCAAAAGGTGCACGAGGTACAAGGTGCATGAGGTGCAATGTGCACGAGGTGTAAGGCACACAGACCAAAATGTGCGCGAAGTGCAAGGTACGCGGACCAAATGGTGTGCATGGTGCAAGGTACGCAGACCAAAAGGTGTACGAGGTGCAAGATGCGCGAACCAAAAGATACGCGAGGTGCAAGGTGCACGGACCAAAAGGTGCGCGAGGTTGTTTCACTTAACAAAATGCCTTGGGAATTGGCTTTTGAAAATAAAACGAGAAAAAGTACAAGAAGTACAAATTTGATTCTGGAAAAGTATTGCTGTAGAAGTCTGATCTGTAAATAATCACTTTCTTCCTTGGACCATACGATGATGATGAAGATCGCTGCTTGAAGATGAACAACTTGGAAGAACTAAGTCACCAGAAAGGTATCGACGCACTTGGGCACTGATGGCGAGGTCGAATGCTTTCCTGCTTTGCTTCACTCTGTTCTGAAAGAAAGGTTGAAGAAGAATGCTCTAGAGAATCAAAAATCTCTGTGTTCTAATCTCTCTGTCTTTTTTCCTGTCTCTGTGTGTGTTATATGAGAAAATAAGTCTATTTATAGACTTGGGCTCTTGTGCGTAAAAACTCAGCAAAAGTTTCGTCTTTACGCTAACAACTGCCACCCATGACCGAAGTCATCCTCTGTATATGTTGACACGTGTCCCATCATTCTAGTAAGAATAGTATGTACGTACACACGTTCTTCGAGATGTGTGGCATGAAAGCCATGTAGGCAGACCACGTTCTCAACTGATGAAGAAGAATAGGGCATAAAACCACCCCAATGTACTCTGAGCGTAAAGCAGTGGACTAGGCGTAAAACAGCCCTATCATAGATTTCCTGCGTAAAGTGGTTATTAAATAACCTTGAGCGTAAAGTAGCCCAAATAGACTTTACGCACACGTCGACTTTCGAGCGTAAAAAACTCATATAATCTCCGTACGTAAAAGAAGCCATAGTATGAGCGTAAAGTAGCTCAGTCCACATACTAAACGACAACATTGGTCTCTGTATAAAACAAATCCCTTCGGAATCTGTGGTATATGCCATCATCAATATCTTCATGTCAGACTTTGCATTAAATACGAGACTTTGACAGCTTTGTCCAGCGTAAAAAGAGGGTTAGCCTATCTTAGGCGTAAAACCATTGTCTTGACCCTGGCTGCTTTAGGCGTAAAAGCGATTAGCCTTGTCTTGGACGTAAAGTATTTAACCTCCCTGCGGCGTAAAGTAGATCAATTTGAGTAGAATGATCTATCACTTTGACTCATTCTGTGAAGCACTTTTGTCACTCCCCGATCCTGGAATACGTATTTTAATACGCAAACCGATAAATTGTATTTACCTTATATTTATACGATATTTATTATGCTGTATTTCTTCATGCATTTCCCAAAAATATTCGACAAAATATTATTTCGTAATTTATTTTCTGCATTTGGGCCTACAGTTTTGGCTCATTTGGGTAACCTATTCTTGGTTCACCAATGGTTCATCAAGAACCCTTTGGTTCATCATGAACCCATGGGTTCAAGATTCTATATAATAACTCATCTCATTCTCTCTTCTTTCATTTATTTCCTCTCATTTATTTTCCTCCACCAACCAAGGCAAGTGCCAACTTGCTCAAGAGATGGATCCATAAATTTTGTTCATGTTTTCTTACAAAATTATTTGTCAAAATGTGTTCTTCTCCTCATTCTATACTAGTTTAGAACTTGAAATTTTCCATTTTGAAGCTTTAATTTTTGTAGATCTAAGTTTTAACCATTTTCGGATATTCTTGGTTTTGATCTAGCAAACTTCATTATTTTCAAGTTTTGAGTGTTCCATGTTGTAGAGTATTCTACCCAATTTTGACCTTTGAAAAGTTGGATTTGGACTTATTTTGACCAAGTTATGGAATTTTGAAGCTTTGGGATCAAACCATGGAGTTCTTGCTGATTTGGAGAAGACAGTGAGCAGTGTGCACGAGCTTTTTAGCTTGCGCCACTGAGCTGCGTGCGCTCTTTAGCGCAGCGCAGTCTGACTCATACGCTGCCTTGAAGAGGAGTCGTATGGACCTCATACGCTGCCTTGAAGAGGAGTCGTATGGAGTACATACGCTGCCTTTTAGAAGCGTATGTCTTGCATACGCTGGCCTGAGCGTAGCTTGACCTGAGCGTAGCCTGGTCTGAGCGTAGCTTAATCTGAGCGTAGCTTGACCTGAGCGTAGCTTGACCTGAGCGTAGCCTGGCCTGAGCGTAGCTTGACCTGAGCGTAGCCTGACCTGAGCGTAGCTTGATCTGAGCGTAGCCTGGCTTGAGCGTGTAGGTCCTAAAAAATCAAGTTGCATCAATCAACAAAATCAAGAAATCAAAATATACATCATCTTGTTGAATTGCGCAGACAACAGATTGCGCAGCCAACCGATTGCGCATTCTAATTTGCGCACATAACCGATTGCGCAAGCTGACGTGGCAGAAGTCATCATTACTAAATCAAATCAAATCTTTTCTGACAACTGACAGCGCGGATAACAAGGAGTCTGTTCGTTTCTTGCGCCGCACAGTGCTCGAGGGCGGCTGACAGCTGGCAGCGCAAACCAATCCTGCGCAGTTTGAGTTTGCGCAAACCATGTATGCGTAATTCAACTCTGCGCACTCTATCAAACGTAACTGTCAAGTTACACGTGGCATTCATGCCATCGATTGTTCATTACGTGGCAACTGTTATGCACGATCATGCGCATTTCTATCAAATCATGCCATGTGTCCATGATAGTCGGCCCACGATCCAGTAACTATCTGCGCAAATCAATGTTGCGCAAACCAATGCTGCGCAAATCATTATGCGCAGTCCAAAATAACTGAAAGTTAGTTATTTCCAGAACTCTATAAATAGAGTTTCAAGTCTTCATTCAAGAGGCAGAGATCAAGATCAGAAATCAAGATCAGAAATCAGAGAGTCCAGGAGTTCTTGCCAAAGTGCTGCTGCATTCTTCCGAGACTTTTGTCTTCAACTTCAGAGGCTTTTGCCTTCAGTTTCCAGAGTTGTTTTCAACTTCAAAGGCTTCGTCTTACAGTTCACATCGTCCAAGGGATAAAGCAATCGTCATCGAGATTGGATTCCTACAGTTGTAATTTTCCCAGAATTCTTATAATCTTTATTACAGTTTGTATCAATAAAGTTCTATACTTTTGTTTTTGCAAACAAAATGGCGACTCTGCTGGGGACAACTTTCTCCTCCGACGAGGAAGTAGCAACTCAATGTGACGTAGCGTCTATCGGGAAGACGCAGAAGACCCTGGTTGTCAAGGTCAACCAGACAGCCTACGAGGCAATGCTCAACTCCAAGACCATTCCCCGTACTGCAGCCACTTCTGCCAAGAGCAAAGTGCGCTCAGTTTGGGTCTCCAAGATTGCTGCACAATCTGGCAGTTTTGCCACCAAAGGTGCTGCACATTCTGTTGCACAATCTGCTGGCCAGTCTGCTGCGCAAACTGCTGTGTCAACTGCTGCACAGTCTGTCTCAGCAACTGCTGCACAATCTGTTGCAGTCAATGCTGCGCAATCTGTTGCAAAAGTTGCACAAGCTACTTCATATGCTGCCTTGTCAAAACAGAAGACTCCTATGACTCTGGCGCAATTGGCAGTGGCTTTTCCTGCGCAAAACAGCATTCCAGCAACCAAAGTGCATCCTAAGCACTCTAAAGCAAGGACTCCTACTTCTGTGGCCAGAACCAATGTACCCTCCACTCATGCGCAAATCACTTCTGCGCAAACCAAGAGAACAGCCCTTTGGCTAGACTCTCTCCTTCTCATAATCAAGAGAAATATCTGATTCTCCTCTTAAACATCCTGCTGTTCTAGCACAATCTACTGGGGGTAGTCCTTTGGCTATTCCTCCTCCTTCTCAGATCAAAGGAAAAGGCCCGTTGGTCTTTTCTCAAACTTCCTTGTCTCATGACTTGGAAGACAACAGAGGGAAATGCTCTTTAGTTATCCCTTCTTCTCAGAACAAAGGAAAAGGCCCTTTGGTCTTTTCTCAGTCTTCTTCGGTCTTTACTGAAGCAGATCAAATTGCACGTGTTTCAACATCCGTCAGTACAAGATCTCCTACGAACAAAGATTCTTTTTACCTTCATAACAAAAGAACTTGCACTGATCAAGAGGTATTCTGCCTACCCCAGTAGCAGAATTCCAAGACCTCCCAACTTTCAAAATATCCCGTTCCAAACAAAAAAACTGTTGGTGTCTCAACAGAAACCCCTGGGAGTGAATTTGCAGACCTACGAACATATCTTAACAGGACAATTTTGGCAAAACGTAAACAGCCAATGCCGAAGGTCAAGCCTCAAAGACAAATCTCCAG